>CM042397.1:1067327-1647327 GCA_023634145.1 Thymallus thymallus
GAGGGAGAGAGAGATGTAGTCAGAAAGTTTACAAAGCATACAGTACACAGCCTTGGCGTCCGCATGCTTCCCAGTTTGTGCATATATTATGAAGACATTTTGTGATTTTTTACCTTGTCAGCTTGGGGAATCAATCCAGCAAACTTTTGATTAGATGCTTTAACCACTAGGCTACCTGACACCTTTAGGCTTATAACAACTCACAACTGCCAGATGGTGTATCTCTTCTTCTCCTGCATCGAAGGACTCTCCCTGGACGCCCTGAGGAGACAGAGAGAGGCATGTTTGTGCAGGAATAAAGCGGGAGCAGCATATACCTAGCCTGGTCGCAGATCTGTTCGTCTTGCCAACTTCTATGGTCATTGTCATGTTAAACATAAACATGTCCTCCAGACGGCCTCCTGTAGTTCCATCAGCCTCTACTTGTACTGGTTCCTCTCCTCACCTGATCATCTCTGTCCTCCAGACGGCCTCCTGTAGTTCCATCAGCCTCTCCTTGTACTGGTTCCTCTCCTCTCCTCACCTGATCATCTCTGTCCTCCAGACGGCCTCCTGTAGTTCCATCAGCCTCTCCTTGTACTGGTTCCTCTCCTCTCCTCACCTGATCATTTCAGTCCACCGGACGGCCTCCTGTAGTTCCATCAGCCTCTCCTTGTACTGGTTCCTCTCCTCTCCTCACCTGATCATCTCTGTCCACCGGACGGCCTCCTGTAGTTCCATCAGCCTCTCCTTGTACTGGTTCCTCTCCATCAGGACCCTCGCCATCTCCAGCCGCGTGAACCGCCGACGCTGCGTCATGGTCACATCCCCATCCACCATCGGAGACGACAACTGCGGGAGAGAAGGAGGAGGAGAGATGGGAGGATGAGAAGGGAGAAGAGAGAAGAGGGAGGAGAGATGGGAGAAGAGAGAAGAGGGAGGAGAGAGGGGAGGATGAGAAGGGAGGAGAGAGAAGAGGGAGGAGAGAGGGGATGAGAAGGGAGGATGAGAAGGGAGGAGAGAGAAGAGGGAGGAGAGATGGGAGGAGAGAGAAGAGGGAGGAGAGAGGGGAGGATGAGAAGGGGAAGGAGAGAGAAGAGGGAGGAGAGAGGGGAGGATGAGAAGGGAGGATGAGAAGGGAGGAGAGAGAAGAGGGAGGAGAGAAGGGAGGATGAGAAGGGAGGAGAGAGAAGAGGGAGGAGAGAGAAGAGGGAGGAGAGAGAAGAGGGAGGAGAGAGAAGAGGGAGGAGATGAGAAGAGGGAGAAGATGAGAAGAGGGAGGAGAGAGAAGAGGGAGGAGATGAGAAGAGGGAGGAGATGAGGAGAGAGAAGAGGGAGGAGAGAGAAGAGGGAGGAGATGAGAAGAGGGAGGAGAAGAGGGAGGAGAGAGAAGAGGGAGGAGAGAAAAGAAGGAGAGAGAAGAGGGAGGAGCGAGAAGAGGGAGTAGATGAGAAGAGGGAGGAGAGAGAAGAGCGAGGAGAGAGAAGAGGGAGGAGACGAGAAGAGGGAGGAGAGAGAAGAGCGAGGAGAGAGAAGAGGGAGGAGATGAGAAGAGGGAGGAGAGAGAAGAGGGAGGAGAGAGAAGAGGGAGGAGATGAGAAGCGGGAGGAGAGAGAAGAGGGAGGAGATAGAAGAGGGAGGAGATGAGAAGAGGGAGGAGATGAGAAGCGGGAGGAGAGAGAAGAGCGAGGAGATAGAAGAGGGAGGAGAGAGAAGAGGGAGGAGATGAGAAGAGGGAGGAGATGAGAAGAGGGAGGAGAGAGAAGAGGGAGGAGAGAAAGGAGGAGAGAGAAGAGGGAGGAGAGAGAAGAGGGAGTAGATGAGAAGAGGGAGGAGAGAGAAGAGCGAGGAGAGAGAAGTGGGAGGAGATGAGAAGAGGGAGGAGAGAGAAGAGCGAGAAGAAAGAAGAGGGAGGAGATGAGAAGAGGGAGGAGATAGAAGAGCGAGGAGAGAGAAGAGGGAGGAGATGAGAAGAGGGAGGAGATGAGAAGAGGGAGGAGATGAGAAGAGGGAGGAGAGAGAAGAGGGAGGAGATGAGAAGAGGGAGGAGATGAGAAGAGGGAGGAGAGAGAAGAGCGAGGAGAGAGAAGAGGGAGGAGATGAGAAGAGGGAGGAGAGAGAAGAGCGAGGAGAGAGAAGAGGGAGGAGATGAGAAGAGGGAGGAGAGAGAAGAGGGAGGAGAGAGAAGAGCGAGGAGAGAGAAGAGGGAGGAGAGAGAAGAGGGAGGAGATGAGAAAAGGGAGGAGATGAGAAGAGGGAGGAGAGAGAAGAGGGAGGAGATGAGAAGAGGGAGGAGAGAGAAGCGGGAGGAGAGAGAAGAGGGAGGAGATGAGAAGAGGGAGGAGAGAGAAGCGGGAGGAGAGAGAAGAGGGAGGAGATGAGAAGAGGGAGGAGAGAGAAGAGGGAGGAGAGAGGGCACATGTTGCATTCATACCCTTTTGTAATGTCGTGCCTGCCGATCCCAAACTGTTCTGTGCTGGCTATCAGAAATGTTCATTTTCAGAAGGCTAAAAGCAAACTATTCAATGCCAACCTGAGAGGCATAGCTAAATCAACATGCCCCTAGATCAGCGTTTCCCAAAATAGGTCTCACCTGATTTGAGAGAATCTTCTTCCTACAAATGTCTCTATCTTTTGAATGGTTTAAACTACAGAATACTACGGAACACGTTCAGTGCATTCGGAAAGTATTCCACATTTTGTTACGTTACAGCCTTATTCTAAAATTGATTAAAAAAAAATTTCCCCTCATCAATCTACACACAACACCCCATAATGACAAAGCAAAAACTGTTTTTTAGATTTTTTGGCAAATGTATTAAAAATAAAAAACAGACACCTTATTTACAGAAGTATTCAGACCCTTTGCTATGAGACTCTAAACTGAGCTCAGGTGCTTCCTGTTTCCATTGATCATCCTTGAGATGTTTCTACAACTTGATTGGAGTCCACCTGGGGTAAATTCAATTGATTGGACATGATTTGAAAAGGCACAGACCTGTCTATACAAGGTCCCACAGTTGACAGTGCATGTCAGAACAAAACCAAGCCATGAGGTCAAAGGAATTGTCCGTAGAGCACCGAGACAGGATTGTGTCAGGATTGCACAGATCTGGGGAAGGGTACCAAAACATTTCTGCAGCATTGAAGGTCCCCAAAAACACTGTGGTCTCCATCATTCTTAAATGGAAGAAGTTTGGAACCACCAAGACTCTTCCTAGAGCTGGCCGCCTGGCCAAACTGAGCAATCGGGGGAGAAGGGCTTTGGTCAGGGAGGTGATCAAGAACCTGATGGTCACTCTGACAGAGCTCCAGAGTTCCTCTGTGGAGATCAGAGAAACTTCCAGAAGGACAACCATCTCTGCAGCACTCCACCAATCAGGCCTTTATGGTAGAGTGGCCAGACGGAAGCCACTCCTCAGTAAAAGGCACATGACAGCCCGCTTGGAGTTTACCAAAAGGCACCTAAAGGACTCAGACCATGAGACACAAGATTCTCTGATCTGATGAAACCAAGATTGAACTCTTTGGCCTGAATGCCAAAGTGTCTGGCGGACACCATGCACCGCTCATCACCTGGCCAATACCATCCCTATGTTTTTCAATGGGGAGATAGGTCAGAATTGATGGAAAGATGAACGGAGCAAAGTACAGAGAGATCCTGCTCCAGAGTGCTCAGAACATCAGACTGGGGTGAAGGTTCACCTTCCAACAGGACAACGACCCTAAGCACACAGCCAAGACAACGCAGGAGTGGCTTCAGGACAAGTTTCTGAATGTCCTTGAGTGGCCCAGCCAGAGCCCGGACATGAACCCGATAGAAAATCTCTGGAGAGACCTGAAAATAAATGTGCAGCAACGCTCCCCATCCAACCTGACAGAGCTTGAGAGGATCTGCAGAGAAAAATGGGAGAAACTCCCCAAATATGAGGTGTGCCAAGCTTGTCGCGTCAAACCCAAGAAGACTCTGGGGTTTAATCAATGCCAAAAGTAATTCAACAAAGTACTGAGCAAAGGGTCTGAATACTTAAGTAAATGTGATATCATAATTGTATTTTCTTGTGAAAAAAACAATTGAATCCTTTTAAGAATAAGGCTGTAACGTAACTAGGGCTGTTGCTGTGACCGTACCACACCGGCGGTCACGAGTCATGAAGGCAGTCAAATTCCACATGACCGTTTAGTCACGGTAATTAGACTTCTCCAAGCTCTGATGCTACTGATGGTCATTAGAAGTCTACCAAACTAGCTAACTGCCTGGTACTCAGCACTCTAATGTCCCTCTAATCACTACATGTAAATGTAGGGTCGCAAAGGGTCGGAAACTTTCCTGTAAATTGCTTGCTAACTGTAAGTCACCAATCCACAAATGTAAACCACTTTCCACAAATGTACAGTTGAAGTCAGAAGTTTACATACAGTGGGGAGAACAAGTATTTGATACACAACCGATTTTGCAGGTTTTTCTACTTACAAAGCATGTAGAAGTCTGTAATTTTTATCATAGGTACTCTTCAACTGTGAGTGACGGAATCTAAAACAAAAATCCAGAAAATAACATTGTATGATTTTTAAATAATTAATTTGCATTTTATTGCATGATATAAGTATTTGATCACCTACCAACCAGTAAGACTTCCGGCTCTCACAGACCTGTTAGTTTTTCTTTAAGAAGCCCTCCTGTTCTCCACTCATTACCTGTATTAACTGCACCTGTTTGAACTCGTTACCTGTATAAAAGACACTTGTCCACACACTCAATCAAACAGACTCCAACCTCTCCACAATGGCCAAGACCAGAGAGCTGTGTACGGACATCAGGGATAAAATTGTAGACCTGCACAAGGCTGGGATGGGCTACAGGACAATAGGCAAGCAGCTTGGTGAGAAGGCAACAACTGTTGGCGCAATTATTAGAAAATGGAAGAAGTTCAAGATCACGGTCAATCTCCCTCGGTCTGGGGCACCATGCAAGATCTCACCTCGTGGGGCATCAATGATCATGAGGAAGGTGAGGGATCAGCCCAGAACTACACGGCAGGACCTGGTCAATGACCTGAAGAGAGCTGGGACCACAGTCTCAAAGAAAACCATTAGTAACACACTACGCCGTCATGGATTAAAATCCTGCAGCGCACGCAAGGTCCCCCTGCTCAAGCCAGCGCATGTCCAGGCCCGTCTGAAGTTTGCCAATGACCATCTGGATGATCCAGAGGACGAATGGGAGAAGGTCATGTGGTCTGATGAGACAAAAATAGAGCTTTTTGGTCTAAACTCCACTCGCCGTGTTTGGAGGAAGAAGAAGGATAAGTACAACCCCAAGAACACCATCCCAACCGTGAAGCATGGAGGTGGAAACATCATTCTTTGGGGATGCTTTTCTGCAAAGGGGACAGGACGACTGCACCGTATTGAGGGGAGGATGGATGGGGCCATGTATCGCGAGATCTTGGCCAACAACCTCCTTCCCTCAGTAAGAGCATTGAAGATGGGTCGTGGCTGGGTCTTCCAGCATGACAACGACCCGAAACACACAGCCAGGGCAACTAAGGAGTGGCTCCTTAAGAAGCATCTCGTGGTCCTGGAGTGGCCTAGCCAGTCTCCAGACCTGAACCCAATAGAAAATCTTTGGAGGGAGCTGAAAGTCCGTATTGCCCAGCGACAGCACCGAAACCTGAAGGATCTGGAGAAGGTATGGAGGAGTGGGCCAAAATCCCTGCTGCAGTGTGTGCAAACCTGGTCAAGAACTACAGGAAACGTATGATCTCTGTAATTGCAAACAAAGGTTTCTGTACCAAATATTAAGTTCTGCTTTTCTGATGTATCAAATACTTATGTCATGCAATAAAATGCAAATTAATTACTTAAAAATCATACAATGTGATTTTCTGGATTTTTGTTTTAGATTCCGTCTCTCACAGTTGAAGAGTACCTATGATAAAAATGACAGACTTCTACATGCTTTGTAAGTGGGAAAACCTGCAAAATCGGCAGTGTATCAAATACTTGTTCTCCCCACTGTACACCTTAGCCAAATACATTTAAACTCAGTTTTTCACAATTCCTGACATTTAATCCTAGTAAAAATTCCCTGTCTTAGGTCAGTTAGGATCACCACTTTATTTTAAGAATGTGAAATGTCAGAATAATAGTAGAGAGAATGATTTATTTCAGCTTTTATTTCTTTCATCACATTCCCAGTGGGTCAGAAGTTTACATACACTCAATTAGTATTTGGTAGCGTTGCCTTTAAATTGTTTAACTTGGGTCAAACGTTTCCGGTAGCCTTCCACAAGCTTCCCACAATAAGTTGGGTGAATTTTGGCCCATTCCTCCTGACAGAACTGGTGTAACTTAGTCAGGTTTGTAGGCCTCCTTGCTCGCACACGCTTTTTCAGTTCTGCCAACAAATGTTCTATAGGATTGATGTCAGGGCTTTGTGATGGCCAATCCAATACCTTGACTTTGTTGTCCTTAAGCCATTTTGCCACAACTTTGGAAGTATGCTTGGGGTCATTGTCCATTTGGAAGACCCATTTGCGACCAAGCTTTAACTTCCTGATTGATGTCTTGAGATGTTGCTTCAATACATCCACATAATTTTCCTTCCAAATGATGCCATCTATTTTGTGAAGGGCAGCAGTCCCTCCTGCAGCAAAGCACCCCCACAACATGATGCTGCCACCCCCGTGCTTCACGGTTGAGATGGTGTTCTTTGGCATGCAAGCCTCCCCCTTTTTCCTCCAAACATAACGATGGTCATTATGTCCAAACAGTTCTATTTTTGTTTCATCAGACCAGAGGACATTTCTCCAAAAAGTACGATCGTAGTCTGACTTTTTTATGACGGTTTTGGAGCAGTGGCTTCTTCCTTGCTGAGCGGCCTTTCAGGTTATGTCGATATAGGACTCATTTTACTGTGGATAGAGATACTTTTGTGTGATGGCTTGGTTGTGGTAAGGCCTCTTACTCCCACCTAGGGGAGGAGAGAGGCACACAACCAAGTCATCACACCCTAACTAGGGTGATTATCATCCCCAATCAGAGACAGCTGTCTAGCGTTGTCTCTGATTGGGGATAGTATATAGGATCCACACACAACCACCTGTGTGTGGATCATTGTTCCTGCTTGTCTGCACTGCCTGTAGCCTTGCAAGTAAGTCACTGTGTTTTTGTTCATTTTCACTCTCCTTTGTTATTTTGTGCCTCGTGAGACCATCTCCAAAATAAAAAGGATGACACTTCACCAGCGCTCTGTATATCGTCCCTTATATACTCCGCACCGTGACAGAATGATCCACCACCCTGGGACACAACGGAGAGAGACACTAGTAGACGTCCTCCACAGAAATTATCAAAGGAGGAGGTCTACTATTATCATGCGGTGGAGGAAGGCTGGGGTCCGGAGCAGTCGAGGCGCCGACGACGGAGGACACGTCACCGGGCTAGAACTGAGGACCAGCCTGGAGCCCAGAAAACCCCTCAAACTGATTTTGGGGGGGGGCTATGGGGGTGGTCGGGGATCGAGGAAGAGGAGCCCCGACCACTGCACTCGTGGGGGTTCCAGGAGGAGCCCCTACAGCCGTGGGAACGGGAGTACAGAGAGGAGTCGGAGGAAGACGACGACGATGTGCTTCTGTTCCCTCACTCGTGGGGGTTCCCGGAGGAACCCTCACAGGATGGGGATTGGCGGTGGAGTAGGCACGACAGGGACAGTCGTGCTCCAGCGCCAGTTCCCAGTCCGGTGCCTCCAGCGCCGGTCCAGAGTCGGAGGAGGAGGAGACCGACTCGGCGCACCACACCATCGGTGCGCAACACTAGCCCGGTGCGACCCGTACCAGCTAAACGCACCCAGCCAACGGTGCGTTTCCCCAGCCCGGTACGGCCCGCGCCTGCTCCGCGCATCAGACCTCTGGTGCGTTTCCCCAGTCCTATACGCCCCGTGCCTACTCCTCGCACGGAGGCTAAAACGACGTTCAGTCCCGCTGTGGAGCAGGAGCTCCATAGCGTGTCGGTGCCCAGTCTGGGGCCGACAGCCAGCCCAACTACAGGGCTGGAAACCCTCTCTGCGTCAGTGCCCAGGGTGGAAACGACGTTCAGCCCCGCTGTGGAGCAGGAGCTCCATAGCGCGTCGGTGCCCAGTCTGGGGCCGACAGCCAGCCCCACCAGAGGGCTGGAAACCATCTCTGCGTCGGTGCCCAGGGTGGGCACGACGTTCAGCCCCGCTGTGGAGCAGGAGCTCCATAGCGCGTCGGTGCCCAGTGTGGGGCCGACAGCCAGCCCAACCAGAGGGCTGGAAACCATCTCTGCGTCGGTGCCCAGGGTGGGCACGACGTTCAGCCCCGCTGTGGAGCAGGAGCTCCATAGCGCGTCGGTGCCCAGTGTGGGGCCGACAGCCAGCCCAACCAGAGGGCTGGAAACCATCTCTGCGTCGGTGCCCACGGTGGGCACGACGTTCAGCCCCGCTGTGGAGCAGGAGCTCCATAGCGTGTCGGTGCCCAGTCTGGGGCCGACAGCCAGCCCAACCACAGGGCTGGAAACCCTCTCCGCGTCGGTGCCCAGGGTGGGCACGACGTTCAGCCCCACCAGAGGGTTGGGAACCATCTCTGCGTCGGTGCCCAGGGTGGGCACGACGTTCAGTCCCGCTGTGGAGCAGGAGCTCCATAGCGTGTCGGTGCCCAGTCTGGGGCCGACAGCCAGACCAGCTGCAGGGCTGAAGACCACCTCTGCGTCGGTGCCCAGGGTGGGCACGGCATCCAGCCTGAGGTCTCCGGAGAAGGTCAGCAGCCCGAGGCCTCCTGTGACGATCAGTAGCCCGAGGCCTCCTGTAAAGGTCAGCAGCCTGAGGCCTCCTGTGAAGGTCAGCAGCCCGAGACCTCCGGAGAAGGTCAGCAGCCCGAGACCTCCGGAGAAGGTCAACAGCCCGAGGCCTCCGGAGAAGGTCAGCAGCCCGAGGCCTCCGGTGAAGGTCAGCAGCCCGAGGCCTCCGGTGAAGGTCAGCAGCCCGAGGCCTCCAGTGAAGGTCAGCAGCCCGAGGCCTCCAGTGAAGGTCAGCAGCCCGAGGCCTCCAGTGAAGGTCAGCAGCCCGAGGCCTCCAGTGAAGGTCAGCAGCCCGAGGCCTCCAGTGAAGGTCAGCAGCCCGAGGCCTCCAGCGAAGGTCAGCAGCCCGAGGCCTCCAGTGAAGGTCAGCAGCCCGAGGCCTCCAGCGAAGGTCAGCAGCCCGAGGCCTCCAGCGAAGGTCAGCAGCCCGAGGCCTCCAGCGAAGGTCAGCGCCACGCCACCTCCAGTGAAGGTCAGCGCCACGCCACCTCCAGCGAATGTCAGCGCCACGCCACCTCCAGCGAAGGTCAGCGCCACGCCACCTCCAGCGAAGGTCAGCGCCACGCCACCTCCAGCGAAGGTCAGCGCCACGCCACCTCCAGCGAAGGTCAGCGCCACGCCACCTCCAGCGAAGGTCAGCGCCACGCCACCTCCAGCGAAGGTCAGTGTTCCGCCACCTCCACCGGTGCCCAGTCCGGGGCCGGTCGTCTACGTCGCTCCATTGACGGAGCAGTCCGCTCCACCGGTGCCCAGTCCGGGGCCGGTCGTCTACGTCGCTCCAGTGCCGGAGCAGTCCGCTCCAACGGTGCCCAGTCCGGGGCCGGTCGTCTGCGCCGCTCCAGTGCCGGAGCAGTCCGCTCCACCGGTGCCCAGTCCGGGGCCGGTCGTCTACGTCGCTCCAGTGCCGGAGCAGCCCGCTCCACCGGTGCCCAGTCCGGGGCCGGTCATCTACGTAGCTCCAGTGCCGGAGCAGTCCGCTCCACCGGTGCCCAGTCCGGGGCCGGTCATCTACGTAGCTCCAGTGACGGAGCAGTCAGCTCCACCGGTGCCCAGTCCGGGGCCGGTGGTCAGCCCCTCTCCAGGGTCGAGGGCTCCCACACCAGGGTCCAGACAGGACTTGGTAAATGGCGGGAGTACTGAGAGGGGAACCATCGCGCTGGGGTCCGGACTGGACCGGGCGTGCAACAGAGAGGTAGGAGAGAAGCTACTCTCAGAGCTTGCGCCACGCCCGGAACCAGAACCGGAGCCTCCACCAGCAACCATCTCAGTACCCCGCCATGTCCCCCCTAGTTTTTTGGACATTTTTTTTTGTTTTTTTGTTTTTTCTTTTATGGTGCGATCGGGAGTCCGCACCTTGGGGGGGGGGTACTGTGATGGCTTGGTTGTGGTAAGGCCTCTTACTCCCACCTAGGGGAGGAGAGAGGCACACAACCAAGTCATCACACCCTAACTAGGGTGATTATCATCCCCAATCAGAGACAGCTGTCTAGCGTTGTCTCTGATTGGGGATAGTATATAGGATCCACACACAACCACCTGTGTGTGGATCATTGTTCCTGCTTGTCTGCACTGCCTGTAGCCTTGCAAGTAAGTCACTGTGTTTTTGTTCATTTTCACTCTCCTTTGTTATTTTGTGCCTCGTGAGACCATCTCCAAAATAAAAAGGATGACACTTCACCAGCGCTCTGTATATCGTCCCTTATATACTCCGCACCGTGACACTTTTGTACCTGTTTCCTCCAGCATCTTCACAATGTCCTTTCCTGTTGTTCTGGGATTGATTTGCACTTTTCGCACCAAAGTATGTTCATCTCTAGAACGCGTCTCCTTCCTGAGCGGTATGACGGCTGCGTGGTCCCATGGTGTTTATACTTGCGTACTATTGTTTGTACAGATGAACGTGGTACCTTTAGGCCTATGGAAATTGCTCCCAAGGATGAACCAGACTACAATTATTTTTCTAAAGGGTCTTGGCTGATTTTTTTTTATTGTCCTATGATGACAATAGGACAATAAAAAGAGCAAATAGGCACAACTCTGTACATCCACAGGTACACCTTCTAAATGTTTCTCATGACATAATTTTCTGGAATTTTAAAGGCACAGTCAACTTAGTGTATGTAAACTTCTGGCCCACTGGAATTGTGATATAGTGAATTATAAGTGAAATAATCTGTCTGTAAACAATTGTTGGAAGAATTTCTTGTGTCATGCACAAAGTAGATCCTAACCGACATGCCAAAACTATAGTTTGTTAACATGAAATCTGTGGTTGAAAAATGAGTTTTAATGACTTCAACCTAAGTGTATGGAAACTTCCGACTTCAACTGTATTTGTACAGATCATGATACACGAATACAAAATGCATGCTGTGTGTCCACAATACATTTGGCATGATATTGATCCCATAGACATCACTCTGTTTCTCACGCAATTGCATAGACTATAGAAATGTTGTGCAACATGCACTCATGGGCTCTCATGAAGTGTTTGATTAGATTTTTGAATACATTTGCATTGATGTCAGAGTGATTAGAGGGACAATAGAGTGCTGAGTACCAGGCAGTTAGCAAGTTTGGTAGAGTACTAATGACCATCAGTATAGTCCAAAGACACACATGTGCACTACCTCGGTAAAAGAATCCAGAACTAAATCATTGACATGGTGGCACAAGAGATCCAGCAGACAATGTGCAGTGATTTAAAAGCAGCCAAAACATTTTCTATAATGTTGGACTGCACTCCAGACAAGAGCAAAACAGAGCAGATGACCACGGTGGTGCATTTTGTTTCAACCGAGGATGATGGGCCAGTGCGCACGAGAGAGCACTTCCTGGAGTTTAGTGAACTGCTTGACGCAACAGGGGCAGGCATGACTACAGAAACATGGCATTGCCATCACGGACATGAGAGGGCAGGGGTATGACAACGTGGACCATCACGGACATGAGAGGGCAGGGGTATGACAACGTGGACCATCAGGGACATGAGAGGGCAGGGGTATGACAACGTGGACCATCAGGGACATGAGAGGGCAGGGGTATGACAACGTGGACCATCAGGGACATGAGAGGGCAGGGGTATGACAACGTGGACCATCAGGGACATGAGAGGTCAGGGGTATGACAACGTGGACCATCAGGGCGGCAGAACGTCCGGCCCTGTTTGTATCACAACATTGATAACTCTAAATTAAGCATCTAGGAATACCTGTTTCTATGGTAAGAGCTCAACACAGAATCCCTCAAATCGCTTGGAGACAATATTCTGTCTATTTTATTCAGCTATGTTCAATTGTATTCTTCATACTATAAAATAATATAAATAATGCTATGAAATTCTAAGCAAATCTTGTCTAAATGAACTAGTGTAGCCCACAGACATATGGTATAGTCAGACCAGGACCTAACATCAGGACAACTCTAAATGAACTAGTGTAGCCCACAGACATATGGTATAGTCAGACCAGGACCTAACATCAGGACAACTCTAAATGAACTAGTGTAGCCCACAGACATATGGTATAGTCAGACCAGGACCAAGGCACTTAACCCTAATTTGCTCCAGGCTGCGCCGTACCACTATGTCTGACCCTGTAGGTTGGCTGTCATTGTAAATAAGAATGTTTTTAACTGACTTGCCTGGTTAAATCAAGAACAGACCAGGCATTAAATCAGACTGGTGTGAAAGGAACAGTCAAGATCATACAGAACTATTGATCTTCTGAGCTTCACCTTTCTGATGCTGTTCAGTCACTTCAAACTATACTTCCTTCACAGTGAAATACTGTCAAAAGTACCATCAGACTGATTTGTAATAGACTGTCATAACCCCAATTAGTTAACATTGACTGTTGATTACATCACTTTGTTCACATTTTTTTTTATATCCAAATGGGACGGGCCAAACATAGTTTGGGAACCCCTGCCTGCTAATCTTAGTTGAACAGGTATGTGAAATGCGGTTGTGAATTTCATATGACCTCGATTAGGATTGAGGGCTCCTGCAAAGGCATTTCTGTCAAACTACCAGGGTCAGTTCTACAGAGAAAGGTGGCACAATAATCTCAATAGTAATTTGTCAGGTGGCATTCTCCCAGGATTAACCCATATACAACAAATCTACCAACTACTGTTCAGTAATTCCACACTAAAAAATCCCCGTTGTATTTGCCTTTCTTGCACTAGTCTATTCTTACTAGATGTTTCAGCTTTATTAAAGAAAATGTTCCTTTTTATGCGTTTTCACCTTGTCGACTCAGGGATTCAATCCAGAAATGTCCCATTTCTTCCATGGCCTACATGCTCACCAGACGTGTCACCTATTTACCATGTTTGGGACAGCTTGTTCCAGTTCCTGCCAATATCCAGGAACTTCACACAGCCATTGAAGAGGAGTGGGACAACATTCCACAGGCCACAATCAACAGCCTGATCAACTCTATGAGAAGGAGATGTGGCAAATGGTGGTCACTCTCCCTCCTTCCTTTATTTTGAAGGTATCTGGGACCAACAGATGCATATGTGTATTCCCAGAAAGCATGAGGTTCACTAGGATACAGAGTGGTGAAAGTCCACAGTGATGACCTCACCACTCCTCTCCAATAAATATGTAGGGTCTTACTCTGGTGACAAGTAAAAATAATGTCCATAATAATGTCATCATGTAGTAGGCTATTCCAGGTTTTGGCAAAAAGGCACATTCGCTAAATAATGAAACATGTTTTGTGACAAAACCATCAGTAGAGTTGAAAATGCGATGGAAACCATTTCAATTGTATTTTTATTCGGGGATTTAACCAACAATTATAATTTTTTTACGTTTTTATGTGCACTACGTCACAGCCTTTAATCCACAACAAGAACATCAGATGGAAACACATTTTACAATATGGATGGAAACCTAGTTGATGATTCTATGACTGTGATATGTGGTTGTTGTTTAGCGACTAATGCAATAACTGTAAGTTGCTCTGGATAAGAGTGTCTTCTATATGACTAAATATAAATGTGTGTTTGTTTTACTCACATCTTCCCCTCCTTCATCCTTGGAGTCCTGAGATGCTCCCAGAGTCAGAGCCTCTGCTCTCAACCTGAGGTGACAAACAGTCATGAGAGTCACAAGTCTCTAACACACACACACTCACACACACACACACACACACACACACTCACACACACTCCCACACTACTCCCACACACACTCCCACACACTCCCACACTCCCACACACACACACTCCCACACACACTCCCACACTCCCACACCCCTCACCGCTTCAGCTCTTCCTCTAGCTCTTTAACCTTTGTGTCTACTTTGTTCTTGGCGGTCCGAAGGGCCTCCAGTTCCTCTCTCAGCCCCCCATGCTCCCCGGAGAGCTCGTCCACTTTGGCTATCAGGTCGTTCTTCACGATGTTTAGAGCATTTCTGCATGGGAAGAACATTGTAGTTTAACTCAATAATCCTTAAAGAAAAGTCTTTGGTGCCGATCGAAAGCTATTTCAACTGGAAAAGGAAAACCTGTTGTGGGGGGGCATGGTTTCTGGGTGGGACACCCACACACACACACACTTACTTGGTCTCCAGAAGATGTTTGTTCTCTGTCAGCAGATTCTCCACCTCCTTGCCCATCCCTGTGACGTATCAGCTAGCGTTAGTGTTAGCATCGGTTAGCACTAACAACACTCGTTCTAGCCTGGTCCCAGATCTGTTTGTGCTGTCTGTCTTGTACATACAGACCTGGGACCAGGCTAGACTCATTCTATATTTCTAGAAACACTTCATGAACTCTCCAAGTTTTCATTAACTATAAAAGTTTTTCCCATTAACAAACCAATCGTCTTCAATATGAATTCTGCCGCTATTTATGGATTGATTCTACTTCAATGATGTATGAACGTTTATAGGTTTTGGGGAGCATTATGGTGTTTAAGCCAACTCCTGCAAGCTGAAATGACACTATGAAAAGACCAAGATATTTCCCAAAAGAAATACAGATACAATAGTGATGTGTTTGCTGTGACATGCTCAAATAAAATGGGAATGGATCTCTGAAATTAAGTCAACGAACTGAAGGTGTTTCTCGTGCGCTTTCACTGTGTCAAACAACATGAGGACGAAGCAATGGATTAAAAAGAAATAAAAAATAAAGGTGAAAAAACTAATACAAAAGAAGAAGAAAAAGCTCAAATAAAAGCCAACAGGTAATAGGAGGAAGTGACATCACAGCAGAGGAACAGGTAGTATCAGACACAACACCATGGGCCAGAGATGCTGAATAAGGCTAGAGAGCCTTACCGAAAAAGTCATCACGGACTGGGAGGGAGGAAGAGAAACGGAGAGAGAGAGAGAAGGATAAAGAAAGATGGAGGGGGGCACAGACCAGAGAGAGAGGAGGGATGGGGTGAGAGAAAAGAGAGAGAGAGAAAGAGAATGCTGATAAGCACTTGTTATATACTAAAGCTTGAGAGAGCTTGGATCTGTCCAAGACCAGAGAACACTAGTCGTCAGTATAGACTCGGAGAAACAAACAGAGAGATTTACCTTCATCGACCACAGGGCTCAGTTGAGTTTTGTAACGGTACGACCAACCAATCAAAGAGAGCATTATCTGGACAATATCTGGACTAGATTAACATTTAAAACAACTGTTGTAGCCTGGAATGGGTAAAGCCTACAGGCACACAGTGGTACTTTGTATGTGAGGGAGGCAGGGGTGTGTGTGTGTGTGTGTGTGTGTGTGTGTGTGTGTGTGTGTGTGTGTGTGTGTGTGTGTGTGTGTGTGTGTGTGTGTGTGTGTGTGTGTGTGTGTGTGTGTGTGTGTGTGTGTGAGGGAGGGAATCAGGGAGGGTTCAGATACACACCTGAGAACTCCCCTAGGGGCGTGTCCAGCATGCACAGGAAGGGAGAGAGGAAGCACAGAAAAGGGTCACGGGTCAATAAACCAATAGGATCGCAGTGAAATAAACCAATCATAAAGCTCTGTCAACTCAACCCGGTAACAGAAAGTAAACCAAGACTAAATGAAGAATAATTTAGCTTGCCCTGTAAAATCAACCATTCAAATATATCAAATCAATGGGGGACAGCAGTGGTGCAAGTGATATCCCAGGGTGCTTTGCGGTGCAGTGGAGGATGAGGGAGCTGCCGGAGATGTGGGGTGATGGTGAACATTCCGCTGTGTGCAGGGTCAAAGTTCAGAGCCAGCCAGTGACAAAGCTGGTGACACAGCCTCAAAACATAGCGCTTAATTGTGACATTTCTACCAAAACAATAATCAAAACATATTTCACAGAAATAACCATTTTGCTCTTTTTGAGGTGTTTGGGGCACACATCATCTTAGTGTTTGTTACATCATCTTAGTGTTTGTTACATCATCTTAGTGTTTGTTACATCATCTTAGTGTTTGTTACATCATCTTAGTGTTTGTTACATCATCTTAGTGTTTGTTACATCATCTTAGTGTTTGTTACATCATCTTAGTCTTTGTTACATCATCTTAGTGTTTGTTACATTATCTTAGTGTTTGTTACATCATCTTAGTCTTTGTTACATCATCTTAGTGTTTGTTACATCATCTTAGTGTTTGTTACATCATCTTAGTGTTTGTTACATCATCTTAGTCTTTGTTACATCATCTTAGTGTTTGTTACATCATCATCTTAGTGTTTGTTACATCATCTTAGTGTTTGTTACATCATCTTAGTCTTTGTTACATCATCTTAGTGTTTGTTACATCATCTTAGTGTTTGTTACATCATCTTAGTGTTTGTTACATCATCTTAGTGTTTGTTACATCATCTTAGTGTTTGTTACATCATCTTAGTCTTTGTTACATCATCTTAGTGTTTGTTACATCATCTTAGTGTTTGTTACATCATCTTAGTCTTTGTTACATCATCTTAGTGTTTGTTACATCATCTTAGTGTTTGTTACATCATCTTATTGTTTGTTACATCATCTTAGTGTTTGTTACATCATCTTAGTCTTTGTTACATCATCTTAGTGTTTGTTACATCATCTTAGTGTTTGTTACATCATCTTAGTGTTTGTTACATCATCTTAGTGTTTGTTACATCATCTTAGTCTTTGTTACATCATCTTAGTGTTTGTTACGTCATCTTAGTGTTTGTTACATCATCTTAGTGTTTGTTACATCATCTTAGTGTTTGTTACATCATCTTAGTGTTTGTTACATTATCTTAGTATTTGTTACATTATCTTAGTCTTTGTTACATCATCTTAGTGTTTGTTACATTATCTTAGTGTTTGTTACATCATCTTAGTGTTTGTTACATCATCTTAGTGTTTGTTACATTATCTTAGTCTTTGTTACATTATCTTAGCCTAGGCACCGCAGTTTACATTCTCAATGACACTTTGCTTAGTGCAGAGGTCGGATCCCAGGCTGTCAGAAGTCCCAATGCTCGATAGGTGTTTAAAATATCAGCTAACCACATAATTTGAAATAGCAATTTGACACCCGACTGTGCAGTTGATGACATGGCACACAACCATTGGTTAATGCAATGCAATGTTTGCAATGTAGACAGCCTGGAACACGACCAGAGACTGGCCTACGCTGCCTTCCAATAGCTCATTTGCATATGCCCCACCCAATGCTCCCCTGATTGGCTTACCTAGAAGCTCCGCCCCGGCGTCCACATCCCCGATGATGTCAGACTTGGCATCCTTGATCTCATGGTAGAGAGAGTCGGTGTTGATACCGAACGCCTCGTTCACGATGCCCTGGGAAGGACTGACACACACATTTATATGTAATAATTGCTGTGTGTGTGTGTGTGTGTGTGTGTGTGTGTGTGTATGTTACCTGTTTCCTCCACCATAGAGACTGGGGTCCACACACATATCCAGCTCTGGGGTGGAATTGATGATCTCTTGAAATTCGGACCACTCATCACTGCTACCCATACCTGAGTTCACATAGAATGTAATTTACACTCAATACCGTATTCACAAAGTATCTCAGAACAGATCTAAGATCAGTTTAGCCTTTTGGACTATGGATGGGGAGGGGAGGGGCTGATCCTAGATCTTTATGAACACAGGCCCTGATCACACAATGATCCACTCATGCTAACGTGTGTGTGTGAGTGTGTGTGTGTAACTGCACGTTACACTCACCGATGCTGACGTTCCTGGTTTCCTGGGAGACCTGCACCTCCATGTTTCTGCTGAGGCGTTTAGCACTCTTCCTGCCGCGGCTTACGGCATGCATTGGGTCGAAGTCGCCGGGCGGGACGAAGCCCTCGTTGAGGGGCGTGACGGTGGTGGAAGGGACGGAGGAAGTTGGCGTGTTGGACTTACTTCCTGTGCTACTGGGTGTGGCCGCCACCGAGTCCGACTCGGAACCATCCTCCTGGGAGTCAGAGGTCAGGGGTTAAAGAGGTCAAGGGGCTACATTTTTAAAGTGGGGCTGCATCCCGATTCTCCACCCTTCTCCCAAAGTGTACACTTTCACACTTCCCTTCATGGATTTAAACTCCCGCCAGACAACGTTTGAACCAAGCCAATGCTTTTAAATCGCTGACGGACAGCGTGAAGAAAAAGGAAGCCAGGGTTCTTCTCTTCGAAGGCTCGTTGGAATCTTCACGATCTTGCTTACGCTTGGTAACAAAGCAACCCACTTACATGTGAAACAGGATGTAAAGACAGGCGCAAACAGGAAGCTGATACAAGCTAAGCTATGTTCTATTATTGCAGGGAAAGGCACTTAAGTGAATATAAATCACACCAATTGAATGTCATATTTTTGTCCTAATACTAATATATTCATCACATCTGTTCATACACTGCCATAAAAACCAATCAACAAACACCAAAAAGAAAAGCCCCTGGAAGACAAGACAAGCAGGTGTGAGGGATGTGTCTGGATGATTCTGAATGACGGTGGTGGCGGTGGGTGTGGCAGGACGTGTTCTGGGCACCTCCCAAATGGCACCCTACTCCCCTTTATAGTGCACTACTTTTAACTAGGGCCCACAGGGAATAGGGTGCCATTTGGGACGGCGCCTCTATCACACCTGGTAGCCAGAGGTGTAGCGGAGTTCGCTGACCTGCCAGACGTCGGTCACAGACCCAGGCAATATCATCCTAGCCCCCCCCCCGAGACCCCCACGTACCATCCCCATGCCCTCTCCACTGGGGTACAGGCTCAACGACGGGGGACGTTCCACTTTGCTGTTGGGAAAAAAGAGGGGGAGAGAGAGAGAGAGAGAGGTGAGGGGGAAGAGAGAGGAGAGGGGGATACATTAGGTATCTGGAGAGAGGTGAAAGCTAACTTCGGGGTTACATAATATAAAACAGAGCCAGCTACTGGACAGACCGACACAATGCATCAACATTATGGAGAAACGGGAGAGGCTATCCGGACACGGCTGTTGACCAAATTGATGACGTACTTGTTGCACAGCTAAGAGTAAAGTGGATTGGGTTCAGCCATGATGAGCCCTTCCCAGCTAGCAACTTTATGCTGGCAACAACGGCAGCATGGTGCTTGTTACAGATAAAAACAGTGTGCAGGTTGGAAGCCCAAGGGCTTATATGAAAACCATACCACAAATAAACAATATGAAATACATAAGTAAACAAATAAAGGTTTGTTAAAACAGAGAAAACCTACTAAATAAATGTCTAAATGAATTGAACACGGGGGACAGTGCCCTTTGCTCCCGCTTGCCGAGCACTGCTGTCCCGCAGTAGGGAGTTGGAAGTAGCTAGACAGTGTAGCCAATATCAGGCCTGGGTGACAGAGAAATCACATTTATTGTAGTGAATTTCACAGAAAATGTACAACTGCGCCATTAACATCTACATAAAAAAAGAACAATTACTTCTCACTGAAGTTTCTAGCTACAAGCATAAACTAGCTAGCTGGGGAAGGGCTCATCAGGACAACTGACTGAACTAACGGAACAGACTCCACTCGTCTCAACAAGACTCAGGGGAAGGGCTCATCAGGACAACTGACTGAACTAACGGAACAGACTCCACTCGTCTCAACAAGACTCAGGGGAAGGGCTCATCAGGACAACTGACTGAACTAACGGAACAGACTCCACTCGTCTCCACAAGACTCAGGGGAAGGGCTCAACAGGACAACTGACTGAACTAACGGAACAGACTCCACTCGTCTCAACAAGACTCAGGGGAAGGGCTCATTAGGACAACTGACTGAACTAACGGAACAGAAACCATTCGTCTCCACTCAACTCAGGGGAAAGGCTCATCAGGACAACTGACTGAACTAACAGAACAGAATCCATTCGTCTACACTCAACTCAGCTGCGCGACCGACAGACAGACAGACAGACAGACAGACAGACAGACAGACAGACAGACAGACAGACAGACAGACAGACAGACAGACAGACAGACAG
Source organism: Thymallus thymallus (assembly GCA_023634145.1). Lineage (NCBI taxonomy): Eukaryota > Metazoa > Chordata > Actinopteri > Salmoniformes > Salmonidae > Thymallus > Thymallus thymallus. The sequence goes on from CM042397.1 coordinate 1,087,527, forward strand.
ACAGACAGACAGACCATGAACAGTGGGTGATAGAGGAGAAGGTAAAGGACAAAGGCACGAACTCTGGGCCATTCCATATTGGGACATACTTCTGGTCTAAGAACGAGAGGCTGGTTGGTCAATGGAGCTGGCTGGGGTAGTGATCCTCAGTCCTGGTCCTGGGAATCACAGGGTCTGCAGCCTGATTCAACTAATCATAAGCCTTCCATTAGTTGAATCAGGTGTGTTCGTGCTGGGCTGTAGCAAAAGCCTGTATGCCCAGCAGAACTGGGTTTTTAAATACCTGAGCGATTAACCAAATTTCAGTTTTTTTGTTGTTGTTATAAACAACTAATTGACCGACGTCGTTTCAATTACTTGAATTCCACTTAGTTTATAATTTTTTTGTTAGCCCAATGTGCCATTTCTCTAGAGAGGTATCAAATCATTTGTGAGAGAAATTAAGTCAAGAACTATATGGGATGAGGGTGTCACGATGCTAGCCTCTAGCAGAGATGTGGGGGAGAAGTTGTATCTCTTTACGAAACGTCATAAATTCCTGGCAGTGGTTCTCTTCCCCTCTGACCATGTAGTAATGTAGTATGGAGGAGAGAGAGAATTGGAGAATTAAACAATATTTCTAATTTAGAGAATGTGTAAACGGTTGGTGAAGAAACCAGCTACGACCTATTCACCTTGTTTCATTCTTGTGACACTCAGGAAAGACAATAAGGCCACTTTATCATAAATCTGTGTATAAAGGTGCCTCAATTATGAGGCTTGCATCTGAAGGTTGAATAAAATTTGTAACTGAGTGTAAGAATACTTTTGAAAAGACTACAATGTGATCCTAAATTGAAAAGTGTTTGTTTAATGGTAACTTGGTTGGAAATGATGAACCAACCCCCTTTCTACTCCACATTAAAAGCCCCCGTAACGATAGTTACGTTAGTTCCAGAAATGCAAGGACTTTGTCCGAATGCATAGAAGGGCGAAATTCCAATGGCGAATTTCATCTACAACCCTAGAGTTTCAAAGAACGTGAGATAGTATGAACTCGAAACTATTTCACTAAAGAAGAAGTGCATCCTAGATTAGCAAATGTCAGACTGCAGCTGAACCTATGCACAAATCTAGTACAAGAACACTGATCAAAGCTAAAGCCTCTGCAGAGTGAGAGGAACCCCACACCACGTGAACCTCTCACACGACGACGCAGAAGATTCTACAAAGGAACGATGGCGACATCGACTGGGCAAACCATGAACTCAACGAGCTATCGAAGCCTGAAAATGTATTTTGTATATTCTGTAATTGTTTAATTAGTTAGTAAATAAATAATTGAGCCAATTTGTGTATGGATGATTCATAAGTAAAGGCTGGGTTTGTGCAAACTAGGATTTTACGATTTTCAGAATGAGACTGATCGATATAAGGTAAGAATTCATTAGATAGATAGATAGATAGATAGATAGATGGATAGATAGATAGATAGATAGATAGATAGATAGATAGATAGATAGATAGATAGATAGATAGATAGATAGATAGATAGATAGATAGATAGATAGATAGATAGATAGATAGATAGATAGATAGATAGATAGATAGATAGATAGATAGGTACTTTATTGCTCCCCCGGGGGGGAAATTTCATTGTCAAGCAGCTACAACAAAACACAGGGCAGGTGCAAAATGCCACAACGAAAGTACACAAAAGACAGATACACGGTACATGATACATATAGCGGCAGTATGAAAAAGTATAGAAATACAAGATATCTGGAGTGCAAAAAAAAAGCTATAAAAAGACATTGCATAGTATGAGTGGTTGGCTGAATATGTACACCCCACTGTCCTGAATGACTTCAGACCTGTAGCGCTAACATCCCACATCATGAAGACCCTGGAAAGGTTAGTCCTCGCTCACCTCAGACCCCTGGTGTGTTCATCAATGGACCCCCTGCAGTTTGCATACCAGCACAACTTCGGGGTGGATGATGCAATCATCTACCTTCTGCAGAGGGCCTACTCTCACCTGGACAACGCAGGTTGCACTGTGAGGGTTATGTTTTTTGACTTCTCCAGTGCCTTCAATACCATTCAGCCCCTGCTACTGGGTGAGAAGATGAGGAGGATGAAAGTGGAAGCACCCTTAGTCTCCTGGGTCACGGACTACCTGACCGGTAGGCCACAATTTGTGCGACTACAGAGCTGTGTTTCAGAACGGGCAGTTAGCAACACAGGGGCCCCCCAGGGAACGGTCCTGTCCCCCTTCCTGTTCACCCTCTACACCTCAGACTTCAGATATAACTCTGAAACATGCCACCTACAGAAGTTCTCGGATGACTCTGCTATTGTAGGGTGCATCAGGGGTGGGCAGGAGGAGGAGTACAGGAGCACAATCAGTGACTTCGTGTTGTGGTGTGAGCAGAACCACCTTCAGCTCAACATCAGCAAAACAAAGGAGATGGTGGTGGACTTCAGGAGAACCAAGGCACAACTGACTGCAGTCCCTATACAGGGGATGGATGTGGAAATGGTTGGGTCATACAAGTTCCTGGGAGTCCATATGGACAACAGGCTGGAATGGGCCGGTAACACCGGGGCCCTGTACAAAAAGGGCCAGAGCCGACTCTACTTTCTGAGGAGGCTCAGGTCCTTCAACGTGTGCAATAAACTACTGCATACCTTCTACCAGTCTGTGGTGGTGGTGTGCTGGGGAGCAAACATCAAAGCCGGTGATGCTTCTCGGGTAAATAAGCTGATCAGGAAGGCTAGCTCTGTCCTGGGGATGAGCCTTGACACTCTAGAGGAGGTGGCGGAGAGACGGATCCTGGCCAAACTGCTGGCCACCATGGACAACGTCACCCACCCTCTGCACGCTATGGTTATGACGCAGAGGAGCACTTTCAGTCACAGACTGATCCCACCACGGTGTGCCAGAGAGCGCTACAGGAGGTCCTTCCTGCCGGCGGCTATTAGACTATATAATGCCTCACCGGGGTGCCGTGCCGTCGGCAACATAGATCTGGAACTGTTGGGGTGCTAGGACCTAGTTTAACAATTATGCATCCATCCGTGAGTAACTCTGGTCCATCAGCACACATCCACTCAGTACCTATTTATTCATACAGGTCTGTATATACATACTCATGTACAGTTGTTATATCGTATCACATGCAATATTGTAAGTAATTATTGGACTTAACTTACGTAGGCATTCATTCAGGAATGCATATTATTAGTATCCTGCCAGTTGCACCTTTTCTCATTGCTTTTAGTATATCGAATGTGCAATACGTGCAGGTGTCTGTAATTATACCCTGTGCACTAAGGACTGTATTTTAAGGGAATTACTATTATTACCCCAAATTATATCATACACACATTTAGCTATTAAAGTATCTCTTCCTGTCATTTACCTGTACAGTTTATGTAACCATGCAAGTATTCACTTATCTGTAAATATAACTGTATACTTAACTGTAGAGCTAATTTAACCATGCAAAATATTCACTTACCTGTTCATTTAGCCAGTCTGTCTATTAAGTAAACTATTATTACCCTCGCTCATATCATACGCATTTTTAGCTACTGAAGTATTTCTCTGCCATCAACCTGTATAGTATAGTTAACCATCCAACATCCACCAATGTATAATTACTAAGCGACAGTTATCAAAAGAGATGTAAAAGAGATGCCCCAGGTTATTAATAATTTGAAATGAGAGTTGAAATGAGATGCTGAATTTAAGGAACAAAAAATAATTTTTTTATTTATCATCAAATAAAACTAAGTAATATACACAACTGAAATATTTTATTATTTAATAGCAATTCAACATGTTTCTATGTGGACCTGACAGAGACATTGGAATAATTCCAATGTTTTGGCAATTGAATGTTCACTATTTTTGGCTTTGGCATTTCCATTAGAAAGCTCTAATCATTTTTATGTAATTATTTCATAATGCATTTCTTGTAAAAAATAAACAATCAAAACCGAAATCGAAAAACCGTGATCATTTTTTAAATCATCGAACCGAAACCACAACGACCTCAAATAATCACTAATCGCTCAGCACTACTGAAATAAATACTGTATCTAAACCAATAGAACCAACCCATATACCCAGGACCAAGACTGACAAACACTGAATGAGATTGGGTGGGATTGAGGGGACAGTGATGGAGGTTTTTGGGGACAGGGATGGAGGTTTTTGGGGACAGGGATGGAGGTTTTTGGGGGTAGTGATCTACCTTTTCCTCCACACGTGGCGTTAACACAGCAGCACGAGCCCAGAGTGAGACAACGAGACAGACATATGGTGGTTAGAGTGAGGCCAAACCATGGTGCAACAGGTCACAACAAGTGGTGTAGTGGAGGGTAAACGTTGTTTACTGACATATTTTATTTTGCACAAGCGGTTACCCAGCTGGGAAAAAAAGGCATCGAAAGTATAGGGAGAGTTTAATGGCGATCAGCTTTTACCCACCTGTTTTTTACCACTACATCACTGGTCACAAGACACGCTAACATAGGCTAACACACAGCACAACACAAATACAGCACACTAAACACAGAACACTAAACCCTAGCACACTAAACACAGAACACTAAACCCTAGCACACTAAACACACAACACTAAACCCTAGCACACTAAACACACAACACTAAACCCTAGCACACTAAACACACAACACTAAACCCTAGCACACTAAACACACAACACTAAACCCTAGCACACTAAACACACAACACTAAACCCTAGCACACTAAACACACAACACTAAACCCTAGCACACTAAACACACAACACTAAACCCTAGCACACTAAACACACAACACTAAACCCTAGCACACTAAACACACAACACTAAACCCTAGCACACTAAACACACAACACTAAACCCTAGCACACTTAACACACAACACTAAACCCTAGCACACTAAACACACAACACTAAACCCTAGCACACTAAACACACAACACTAAACCCTAGCACACTAAACACACAACACTAAACCCTAGCACACTAAACACACAACACTAAACCCTAGCACACTAAACACACAACACTAAACCCTAGCACACTAAACACACAACACTAAACCCTAGCACACTAAACACACAACACTAAACCCAAGCACACTAAACACACAACACTAAACCCTAGCACACTAAACACACAACACTAAACCCTAGCACACTAAACACACAACACTAAACCCTAGCACACTAAACACACAACACTAAACCCTAGCACACTTAACACACAACACTAAACCCTAGCACACTAAACACACAACACTAAACCCTAGCACACTAAACACACAACACTAAACCCTAGCACACTAAACACACAACACTAAACCCTAGCACACAACACTAAACCCAAGCACAACAAAGCACAGACCATTACCTCAGCATAGTTGCTACTACTAAGCTATGCCAGGATCAATTTCTATACTCATCCCCCTGCACACACACGCCCACCCATCCAACCACCCACCCACCCACCCACACACACACGCCCACCCACACCCATACACGCCCACCCATCCAACCAAACCCACACACGCCCACCCACACACCCACCCACACACACACACGCCCACCCACACACGCCCACCCACACACACCCACCCACACACACACACGACCACCCACCCAAAAACCCACACACACACACGACCACCCACCCACACACCCACCCCCCCACACACGCTCCCCCACCCACACACACGCCCAACCAAACCCACCCACCCACCCACACACGCCCACCCACACGCCCACCCACCCACCCACCAACACACGCCCACCCACTCACACGAACACACACACGCCCACCCATCCAACCACCCACCCACCCACCCACACACACACTGTATGCTGCCCAACTGATTCACAACTGATTCCCTGTATCGTTTTGTCTGTATGCTGCCCAACTGATTCACAACTGATTCCCTGTATCGTTTTGTCTGTATGCTGCCCAACTGATTCACAACTGATTCCCTGTATCGTTTTTTTAAAAGTCAGTCACTCACGTTCGTCCACTGCCTGGCCCTTCTGACTGGCTGTTGTTCCCTGCCTGTTGCATCTTGGACCTCTCAATATGCTCCACGTATGTTTGAATCATCTGACAGGAAGAGAGAGGATGAGTGAGGAAGATGGACGTAATTCCATTGACTTGGTTCTATTGTACCAGGCAAACTACTGACTAGTTTGGAGTCAGACACTAAACTCTGTCCTGCAAGCACACGCACATGCACACACACACACACACACACACACACGGCTGTTCCTACCTCTGTGTGTCGCTGGTGCAAAGCGTTGTACTCCTTCTTCATGTCTGACTCACGCTCCTCCAGACGAGTGACTGAAACCCAGATACAGAGAATTACAGTTATCCAGACTTCCATTGCAACAGCACTGTGGGTTACACACTTGTTTCCCGGACACAGATCTTGGACAGAAAACCTGTTCAAATGAGATTCTCCATTGAAAGTTCCTATTAGTCCAGGGCTTGCTGGACACGGCTCCATACTGGGCAGCAGATAATATGATGGTGCTCTCCATTTAAAGCTGGTCTGCTTTGAAACACTAAATGATAGCAGGCCCGTTTCCTCCTTGATTGAATATGTGAGTATGTTTTGCTGTCAGTGGCACTGAAACCCTACTAAGCCATATTAACCACAGAACACAGAACATGCACTGGCTCATCCAGACATGGTGGGTTAGTGTCAAACAGGCTATTCTGTGTCCTTGTGTACTGAATGCAAAGCTCTTCACTGTGTGCTAGTAGGCTATGTGTAGTCCTCCACACTGTAAGGTAGGTAGACAATAGTGCACAGTCACTGTGTGCTAGTTCTGAGTAGTGAAGACTCACAGTGTGCTAGTTCTGAGTAGTGAAGACTCACAGTGTGCTAGTTCTGAGTAGTGAAGACTCACAGTGTGCTAGTTCTGAGCAGTGAAGACTCACAGTGTGCTAGTTCTGAGTAGTGAAGACTCACAGTGTGCTAGTTCTGAGTGGTGCACACTCATTCTGGGCGAAGTAGTTCTAGCTCCGAGTAGTACACAGTGTTTTAGTACTGAGGTACTGTTCACTCTGGTCAGAGTAGTTCTAGTTATTATAGTTCTATACTCACTCTGGTCAGAGTAGTTCTAGTTATTATAGTTCTATACTCACTCTGGTCGGAGTAGTTCTAGTTATTATAGTTCTATACTCACTCTAGTCGGAGTAGTTCTAGTTATTATAGTTCTATACTCACTCTGGTCGGAGTAGTTCTAGTTATTATAGTTCTATACGCACTCTGGTCAGAGTAGTTCTAGTTATTATAGTTCTATACTCACTCTGGTCAGAGTAGTTCTAGTTCTGAACAGTAACAGTAGTCTATAGTCACTCTGGTCAGAGTAGTTCTAGTTCTGAACAGTAACAGTAGTCTATAGTGACTCTGGTCAGAGTAGTTCTAGTTCTGACCAGTAACAGTAGTCTATAGTCACTCTGGTCAGAGTAGTTCTTGTTCTGAACAGTAACAGTAGTCTATAGTCACTCTGGTCAGAGTAGTTCTAGTTCTGAACAGTAACAGTAGTCTATAGTCACTCTGGTCAGAGTAGTTCTAGTTCTGAACAGTAACAGTAGTCTACAGTCACTCTGGTCAGAGTAGTTCTAGTTCTGAACAGTAACAGTAGTCTACAGTCACTCTGGTCAGAGTAGTTCTAGTTCTGAACAGTAACAGTAGTCTATAGTCACTCTGGTCAGAGTAGTTCTAGTTCTGAACAGTAACAGTAGTCTATAGTCACTCTGGTCAGAGTAGTTCTAGTTCTGAACAGTAAAAGTAGTCTATAGTCACTCTGGTCAGAGTAGTTCTAGTTCTGAACAGTAACAGTAGTCTATAGTCACTCTGGTCAGAGTAGTTCTAGTTCTGAACAGTAACAGTAGTCTATAGTCACTCTGGTCAGAGTAGTTCTAGTTCTGAACAGTAACAGTAGTCTATAGTCACTCTGGTCAGAGTAGTTCTAGTTCTGAACAGTAACAGTAGTCTATAGTCACTCTGGTCAGAGTAGTTCTAGTTCTGAACAGTAACAGTAGTCTATAGTCACTCTGGTCAGAGTAGTTCTAGTTCTGAACAGTAACAGTAGTCTATAGTCACTCTGGTCAGAGTAGTTCTAGTTCTGAACAGTAACAGTAGTCTATACTCACTCTGGTCAGAGTAGTTCTAGTTCTGAACAGTAACAGTAGTCTATAGTCACTCTGGTCAGAGTAGTTCTAGTTCTGAACAGTAACAGTAGTCTATAGTCACTCTGGTCAGAGTAGTTATAGTTCTGAACAGTAACAGTAGTCTATAGTCACTCTGGTCAGAGTAGTTCTAGTTCTGAACAGTAACAGTAGTCTATAGTCACTCTGGTCAGAGTAGTTCTAGTTCTGACCAGTAACAGTAGTCTATAGTCACTCTGGTCAGAGTAGTTCTAGTTCTGACCAGTTACAGTAGTCTATAGTCACTCTGGTCAGAGTAGTTCTAGTTCTGAACAGTAACAGTAGTCTATACTCACTCTGGTCAGAGTAGTTCTAGTTCTGAACAGTAACAGTAGTCTATACTCACTCTGGTCAGAGTAGTTCTTGGTCTTGAGCTCCAGGTGTTTCCCCTGCAGTTCCAGTCTCTCCACATGAGTCTGAAGGTCTTTCTTCTCCTCCTCCAAGGCATCCTCAAACTCTATTAATTTCTGTGGGAGAGAACAACCACACACAGTCCGTCAAAACCATCCTCAAACACCATGGGCCGTTTTCCCGGCCACAGATTAAGCCTAGTCCTGGACTAAAAAGCTTACTCAATGGAGATTCTCAGTTGAAAGTGTTTTTTAGCCCAGGACTAGGTTTACTCTGTGTCCGGGAAACCGGCCCTATACATTTTTATGGGAGAGAACATCCACACACAGTTAATGTATCCTCAAACTCTGTGAATTTCTGTGGGAGAAAACAACCAATAATGAATTCAGGAAGTGAATTGAAATTGCAAATGAAGAATGGAAAAATCTTCAAAATAGATTTTGTTAAGTTACAGCCTTATTCTTAAATGGATTAAATAAATAAAATGTCCTCATCAATCTACACACACGTTATAATGACAAAGCGAAAACAGGTTTTTAGAAATGTTAGCAAATGTATTAAAAATAAAAAACAGAAATTCGAAATTGAGCTCAAGTCCATCCTGTTTCCATTGATCATCCTTGAGATGTTTCTACAACTTGATTTGAGTCCACCTGTGGTAAATTCAATTGATATATAAAGGTCCCACAGTTAACAGTGCATGTCAGAGCAAAAACCAAGCCATGAGGTCGTAGGAATTGTCCGTAGAGCTCCGAGACAGGATTGTCTGGGGAAGGGTACCAAAAAATGGAAGAAGTTTGGAACCACCAAGACTCTTCCTAGAGCTGGCCACCCGGCCAAACGAAGCAATCGGGGGAGAAGGGCCTTGGTCAGGGAGGTGACCAAGAATCCGATGGTCACTCTGACAGAGCTCTAGAGTTCCTCTGTGGAGATGGGAGAACCTTCCAGAAGGACAACCATCTCTGCAGCACTCCACCAATCAGGCCTTTATGGTAGAGTGGCCAGATAGAAGCCACTCCTCAGTAAAAGGCTGACAGCCCGCTTGTAGTTTGTCAAAAGGCACCTAAAGGACTCTCAGACCATGAGAAACAAGATTCTCTGGTCTGATGAAACCAAGATTGAACTCTTTGGCCTGAATGGCAAGCATCACGTCTGGAGGAAACCTGACACCATCCCTATGGTGAAGCATGGTGGTGGCAGCATGATGCTGTGGGGATGTTTTTCAGCGGCAGGGACTGGGAAACTAGTCAGGATCGAGGGAAAGATGAACGGAGCGTTCAGGACATCAGACTGGGGTAGGAAGGTTCATCTCTGGAGAGACCTGAAAATAGCTGTGCAGCAACGCTCCCCCTCCAACCTGACAGAGATTGAGAGGATCTACAGAGAAGAATGGGAGAATGGGGGGCTGTACTCATGTGAGAAACATTTGAAGAACAGTTTTGGGTTCCAGATAGAACCCTAAATGAAAAGGGTTCTACATGATCAGTGATATAACCTTCACCGATTGCTGAAGCTAGAGTATAATGGGTAAAATGAAATGCTAGTATTGTTTTGGACGGGGTGAGACACAGAGAAAGATGCGTCGAGGACATCTACCCTGTCATCTCAAATCACAAAAACCTGGGTCATGTTCAGTAGGGTGCAAAATGTAAAAACATTCCTGCTGCTGTTTTGCCTGTGGCTATGGAACCCTGATCTGTTCACCTGTCAGGCACCTGCAAAGCTTCTCTATATTTCTATGGTCAGAGTCTAGCAGATCTAGTATTTCTGCGTCTGTGTGGTGTTGTGTGTGGGATCCCTAATTAGAGGCAGCTGCATTGCATTACCTCTAATTAGGGATCCTACTTATATGTCTGTGTTCCACTCCCTTGGCGTGGTTCATTGTTGTATGTTGTCCCGTGTCGTGAGTAAGTGTGTTTCTGTTATTATATTGCATATTTGTTATTTTGTATAGTCGATGTCAAGTATAGTTTATTCATTTAATAAACGATGTCGAACTATCGCTACGCTGCGCCTTGGTCTCTCTACACACCCGAACGTGACATCACCGGACACGCCTCCCTCTCTCTCTCTCTCACTCTCTCTAAAAGCCAACTGACATTACTCCTGAGGTGAACATCTTGAAGAACGATCTGGCCTTAATGGCCACATACTCTTATAATCTCCAACCGGCACAGCCAGAAGAGGACTGGCCACCCCTCAGAGCCTGGTTCCTCTCTAGGTTTCTTCCTAGGTTTTTGCCTTTCTAGGGAGTTTTTCCAGCCACCGTGCTTCTACATCTGCATTGCTTGATGTTTGGGTTTTTAGGCTGGGTTTCTGTATAAGCACTTTGTGACATCGGCTGATGTAAAAAGGCCTTTATGAATACACTACCGGTCAAAAGTTTTAGAACACTCATTCAAGGGTTTTTCTAGAATAATAGTGAAGACAACAACACTATGAAATAACACATATGGAATCATGTAGTAACCAAAAGTGTTAAACAAATCTAAATATACTTTATATTTGAGATTAATCAAATAGCCACCCTTTGCCTTGATGACAGCTTTGCACACTTTTGGTATTCTCTCAACCAGCTTCACCTGGAATGCTTTTCCAACCGTCTTGAACGAGCTCCGACATATGCTGAACACTTTTTGGCTGATTTTCCTTCACTCTGCGGTCCAACTCATCCCAAACCATCTCATTTGGGTTGAGGTCGGGTGATTGTGGAGGCCAGGTCATCTGATGCAGCACACCATCAATCTCCTTCTTGGTCAAATAGCCCTTACACAGCCTGGAGGTGTGTTGGGTCATTGTCCTGTTGAAAAACAAATGATAGTCCCACTAAGCCCAAACCAGATGGGATGGCGTATCGCTGCAGAATGCTGTGGTAGCCATGCTGGTTAAGTATGCCTTGAATTCTAAATAAATCCCAGACAGTGTCACCAGCCAAGCACCCCCACACCATCACACCTCCTCCTCCATGCTTCACGGTGGGAACCACACATGCGTAGATCATCCATTCACCCACACCCCGTCTCACAAAGGCATAGCCGTTGGAACCAAAAATCTCAGATTTGGACTCCAGACCAAAGGACAAATTTCCACCGGTCTAATGTCCATTGCTCATGTTTCTTGGCCCAAGCAAGTCTCTTCTTATTATTGGTGTCCTTTAGTAGTGGTTTCTTTGCAGCACTTCAACCATGAAGGCCTGATTCACACAGTCTCCTCTGAACAGTTGATGTTGAGATGTGTCTGTTACTTGAACTCTGTGAAGCATTTATTTGGGCTGCAATCTGAGGCTGGTAACTCTAATGAACATATCCTCTGCAGCAGAGGTAACTCTGGGTCTTCCTTTCCTGTGGAGATCCAGTTTCATCATAGCGCTTGATGGTTTTTGTGACTGCACTTGAAGTAACTTTCAAAGTTCTTGAAATGTTCCGTATTGACTGACCTTCATGTCTTAAAGTAATGATGGACTGTCCTTTCTCTTTGCTTATTTGAGCTGTTCTTGCCATAATATGGACTTGGTATTTTACCAAATAGGACTATCTTCTGTATACCACCCCTACCTTGTCACAACACAACTGATTGGGCCAAACGCATTAAGAAGGAAAGAAATTCCACAAATTAACTTTTAACAAGGAACACCTGTTAATTGAAATGCATTCCAGGTGACTACCTCATGAAGCTGGTTGAGAGAATGCCAAGAGTGTGCAAAGGCAAAGGTGGCTATTTGAAGAATCTCAAATATAAAATATATTTTGATTTGTTTAACCCTTTTTTGGTTACTACATGATTCCATATGTGTTATGTCATAGTTTTGATGTCTTCACTATTATTCTACAAGGTAGAAAATAGTAAAAATAATGAAAAAACCTTGAATGAGTAGGTGTGTCCAAACTTTTGACCAGTAGCGTAAATGTGAATAAATGTGATTTAGAAACCTGAAAATGAAAATAGGCATTAATATTGTAACACGTTAATGTATTGGCCCATCTCCATTTCAAAGCGTTTTGTCCCATGTCGTGCCAACTGAACCAGACCCTGCTCTCCTCTCTCTCTCTGTACAGAAAGCAGAAAACAAACAGAAACGAACACAGCGGCCTGGCCTTCCTTCCAAGGGTTTTATAAAGCCTTGCACAACGGGCCGGCCGGGGTCTTAGTACTGTAATCCCCCGACTGCTCTACCTGACTGACCTCAAATAACAGGAACAGGGAACATGGGGAGGCAAACCTGCCAAAGTTAGGGACAGGGACATACAGCGGGTGAAATAAGTATTGAACACGTCACAATTTTTCTCAGTAAATATATTTCCAAAGGTGCTATTGACATGGAATTTTCACCAGATGTTGGTAACAACCCAAGTAATCCATACATACAAAGAAACCAAAACAAATAAGTTCAGAAATTAGGTGTAATAATGTGAAATGACACAGGGAAAATGTATTGAACACATGAAGAATGAGAGGTGCAAAAAGGCATGGAAAGCCAAGACAACAGCTGAAAACTATCAGTAATTAAAAAGCAATCCAGCCCCCTGTCAGTGCAAATTAATATCAGCTGGTTCAGTCCCAACTGATGGCCTACAAAAAGGTCTCATTGCCAAGACACATCTCATGATGGGTAAAAGCAAAGAGCTGTCTCAAGACCTTCACAACCTAATTGTTGCAAAACATAATGATGGCATTGGTTATAGGCACATTTCTAAGCTTCTGAATGTTCCAGTGAGCACTGTTGGGGCCATAATACGGAAGTGGAAAGACAATCATTTCACTATAAGTTTGCCTCGACCAGGTGCTCCTCGCAAAGAGTGAAAAGAATAATCAGAAGAGTTGTCCAAGAGCCAAGGACCACTTGTGGAGAGCTTCAAAAAGACCTGCAATTAGCAGGTACTGTTGTCTCAAAGAAAACAGTAAGTAATGCACTCCACCACCATGGCCTGTATGCACGCTCACCACGCAAGACTCCATTGCTTAAAGTTTGCTGCACAACATTTGGAAAAGCCAGTGAAATACTGGGAGAATATAGTGTGGTCAGATGAGAGCAAAATTGAACTGTTTGTATGTCATAATACACACCATGTTTGGAGGAGAAATGGCACTGCACATCACCCTAAAAACACCATACCAACAGTGAAGTTTGGAGGTGGGAACATCATGGTGTGGCGCTGCTTTTCAGCAAATGGTACTGGCAAACTTCACATAATTGAAGGAAGGATGAATGGGCAAATTTACCGAGACATTCTTGACAAAAATCTGCTGCCATCTACCAGGATGATGAAGATGAAACGAGGGTGGACATTTCAGCAAGACAATGATCCCAAACACACAGCCAAGGAAACTCTCAATTGGTTTCAAAGAAAGAAAATAAAGCTGCTAGAATGGCCCAGCCAATCACCGGACTTAAATCCCATTGAAACTCTATGGAAAGAACTGAAGATCAAGATTCATAGAAGAGGCCCAAGGAACCTTCAAGATTTGAAGACTGTTTGTGTGGAAGAATGGGCCAAAATCACACCAGAGCAATGCATGCGACTAGTTTCTCCATACAGGAGGCGTCTTGAAGCTGTCATTACCAACAAAGGCTTTTGTACAAAGTATTAAATAAATATCAGTAAGTGTGTTCAATACTTTTTCCCTGTGTCATTTCACATTATTACACATAACTTAATTTCTGAACTTATTTGTTTTGTTTTTCATGTCAATAGCACCTTTGGAAATATATTTACTGAGAAAAATGGTGACGTGTTCAATTCTTATTTCACCCGCTGTATGTCCATTTGCTCATCCCGGGCAACTGTCCTGCTGACTCTCCTGCTCTTCAAATGCCCTCCCCAGCACACTGATATAGTGCACTACCTTTGACTACCTCTGGGTCAGAACTAGTGCACTGTAAAGGGAATAGAGCACCATTTGGGTCGAAAAGCCTTGTAATCTGAGCCTTGACAACCACTCCCAAAGGAAGCACATGGCACAGGGAGGAGATTCCAGCCAGGGTGGGAGCTGTTGTTGTTGGGAAGATGTTTCCTCTGTATCTCTCTACATCTGTCTCTTGTTCTTTCGCTCTTTGCCTCTTTCTCTCTCTCTCTCTCTCTCTCTCTCTCTCTCTCTCTCTCTCTCTCTCTCTCTCTCTCTCTGGGAAGATGTTCTCTCTCTCTCTCCCTCCCTTCGTATCTCTCCATCTCTGTCTCTTGTTCTTTCTCTCTCTCTCTCCCTCTGTGTTTCTCCTCTCTCCCTGTTTCATGGCTTGTGTTGCTGTTCATATTCCATCTGTTTATCTCGTCCTCTCTTCTCTGTATCGCTCTGTCCATTCCTTCTCGCTCTCTCTCTCTCCGTCATAAGTACAAGGTTACAGCGCCAGCCTCCCTTGGTGTTCAATTGATTTCCCATAATGCACCCTTCCCCATCCCCCCACAACGCACCCTGCCACTGTCTCAGGCAGTGCCTTAAACCAATCCCCGAGTCGCATCTAAAACATTTATGTGTGAAATAGCATCTGTGCACTCGTATGTTTCTAAACCACCACAGCCAATATAGAGTGTGTTATGGTCTCATTGAAAATGGAGCTCTTGGACCCCAACTCCAACCTTTATAACATTGTTGCAGGTAATGTAATATGAATATTACTGTTACTTTAGTCTAGAGTACACTATTTTGCAGGTCCTCATGACATCTCTAACTCACATAATACAGTAATAAAACAGCACCTGTGTTACTCCAAAGGACATTTCCCCTCGGGGATCAATAAAGTATCTATCTATCTATCTATCTTCAAAAAGCATGTACACAAACCCTCTTTACACTTTCATGATCATATATTTCAAATGTATGCATTTAATCATGTCTTCCCTCAAACATAGCAAACAATGAGACAGAGAAAACCACTGTGTCCCAAATGGCACCATACTCCCTACATACTAACCATCATGTGGCATTGGACCTTTATTTAGGGCAAAACCCTGCACAGCTGTCTGCTTACACGATATTAGAATGTGTCTAGGATAACACTGGCAATGGTCATCAAAATTGTTAAACGTTTTTAAAAACAACTCTAATAAATTCAAACAGTTTGACAATGGATGAAGATAAAAACATTTTACTGGAATGGACAAATAAGTTCAGGGATTTGGTGGGAATTCAGGTATTCAATTTATTGTCAAATGTCACTTTTTTTCTTAGAATGCACTCATATATAAACGTTATAATGGTATTTATTTTATTTTGTGTTCAAATAAAATAATGATATATGTACCTAATTTGCATAAATACACTGGGTGCTCAGGTGCATCCTGTTTCCATTGATCATCCTTGAGATGTTTCTACAACTTGACTGGAGTCCACCTGTGGTAAATTCAATTGATTGGACATGATTTGGAAAGGCACACACCTGTCTATATAAGGTCCCACAGTTGACAGTGCATGTCAGAGCAAAAACCAAGCCATGAGGTTGAAGGAATTGTCTGTAGAGCTCCGAGACAGGATTGTGTCGAGGCACAGATCTGGGGAAGGGTACCAAAACTTTTCTGCAGCATTGAAGGTCCACAAGAACACAGTGGCCTCCATCATTCTTAAATGAAAGATGTTTGGAGGTCTGGTGTAGGAAGGTTCATCTCTGGAGAGACCTGAAAATAGCTGTGCAGCAACGCTCCCCATCCAACCTGACAGAGCTTGAGAGGATCTACAGAGAAGAATGGGAGAAACTCCCCAAATACAGGTGTGCCAAGCTTGTAGCGTCATACCCAAGAAGACAGGTGATACATTAACATAAAGGAGAGGAGCCGGATGAATTAATTAACATAAAGGGGTGGTACATGATGAATACATTAACATAAATGGGTGGAACCGGACAAATACATTAACATAAAGGGGTGAAACAGGATGAAACATTAACATAAAGGGGTGGAACAGGTTAAATACATTCACATAAAGGGTTGGAACAGGGCGGCAACCACCAAAACCTTGCTCTATCTAGGCCTACCTGCATTCACCTGCACTGTTTAGACTGCCTAATTAATTACTGGTGTTGTCAAGTTCTGTTCCATAATTCAACAAGTGTGTCAATAGCAGGATACCCTCGGGTTATAAACCAACACGCTTGGCTCTAGATTACACCTATGTATACACACATATACAGTTGTTTGCGAGATCAGACATAATATCACTGTAATCCGAGTGTTCATTTTCTAAAGATGCTATCGTTTGAGCTAATTTGTAAACATTTCAACTGTATTCAATGATTGCTTTTTTTTTCTCAATTCCACCAAAAACCAACACCCATCTTTCTCCTTTTTCTTGTGATGTAAGTGTAAAATGAAAGCTATCAATCCAGCGAGATTTAAGTGACAAGTGGATTTTGCACCCCTGAAAAAGACAGATCCTCACGTCGGCCCGGGCATGCGTTTTACTCATTACACTAGTAGTAACACTGTCACATGCATTATAACAGACGTCGTAAGAAGCTGACATCTGTTTATGACAACTGACATGGCACGGCCATGACACCGAGTACAACGCGTGTGTCGTAACTGTGTTAAGGTAGTTGTGATTGGTCAACAGCCGTCGTGCTTCTTAATGCCATGTTTTAGAATTCAGCCCAATTGGTAACTGCTACCTGGCACCAAATAGTGCCTGGTGGTCCTTGTGAAGAAATACAGACGGTCGGTTCTGCTGGCTGCCTCAGTAGAATAGCACCAAAGGCAGTCGAGGACCATAGACGTCCCGGCTTTTAGTCTTTGTCGAAGGCCTCTTATTATTAAAGGCACAGGTTTGCTATTCACCACTGTGCAGTACTCAGAGGACGGACACACCTCTAAACCATTTAATTTTCCCAGGGATCAAATCAAATCAGATTCACATGCGCTGAATACAACAGAGGTCATTTGTACATGTAGGTAGGGGTAAAGTGAGAATGCATAGATAATAAACAGCGAGTAGCAGCGGTGTAAAAACAAAAGTGGGGGTCAATGTAAATAGTCCTGGTGGTCATTTGAGGAGTCTTATGGCTTAAGGCTTGGGGGTAGAAACTGTTAAGGAGCCTTTTGGTTCTCGACTTGGCGCTCCGGTACCGCTTGCCGTGCAGTAGCAGAGAGAACAGTCTATGACTTGGGTGACTGGAGTCTGACAATTTTTTGGGCCTTCCTCTTACACCGGCTAGTATAGAGGTCCTGGATGGCAGGAAGCTTGGCCCCAGTGAAGTACTGGGCTGAACGCACTACCCTCTGTGGCGCCTTAAGTTTGCCATACCAGGCGGTGATGCATCCGGTCAGGATACTCTCAATGGTGCAGCTGTAGAACTAAGGACTTGGGGACCCATGCCAAATTTTTTCAGTCTCCTGAGGGGGAAAAGGTGTTGTCGTGCCCTCTTCACGACTGTGTTGGTGTGTTTGGAACATGATAGTTTGTTGGTGATGTGGACACCAAGGAACTTGAAACTCTCGACCTGCTCCACTACAGCCCTGTCGATGTGAATGGGGGCGTGTCCGGCCCTCCTTTTCCTGTAGTCCACGATCAACTCCTTTGTCTTGCTCACGTTGAGGGAGAAGTTGTTGTCCTGGCACCACACTGCCAGGTCTCTGATCTCCTCCCTATAGGCTGTCTCATCGTTATCGGTGATCAGGCCTACCACTGTTGTGTCGTCTGCAAACTTAATGAAGGTGTTGGGAGTCATGTTTGGCCACGCAGTCGTGGGTGAACAGGGAGGGGCCTGAGCACGCACCCCTGAGGGCCCCCGTGTTGAGGAT
The DNA here is from genome assembly GCA_023634145.1 of Thymallus thymallus. Classification (NCBI taxonomy): domain Eukaryota; kingdom Metazoa; phylum Chordata; class Actinopteri; order Salmoniformes; family Salmonidae; genus Thymallus; species Thymallus thymallus. The sequence continues at coordinate 1,105,844 of CM042397.1, forward strand.
CAGCATGGCAGATGTGTTACCTACCCTTACCACCTGGGGGCGGCCCGTCAGGAAGACCAGGATCCAGTTGTAGAGGGAGGCGTTTAGTCCCAGGGTCCTTAGCTTAGTGATGAGCTTTGAGGGCACTATGGTGTTGAACGCTGAGCTGTAGTCAATGAATAGCATTCTCACATAGGTGTTCCTTTTGTCCAGGTGGGAAAGGTCAGTGTGGAGTGTGATTGAGATTGCGTCATCTGTGGATCTGTTGGGACGGTATGTGAATTGGAGTGGGTCTAGGGTTTCTGGGATGATGGTGTTGATGTGAGCCATGACCAGCCTTTAAAAAGCACATCATACTACCGACGTCAGTGCTACGGGTCTGTAGTCATTTAGGCAGGTTACCGTAGTGTTCTTGGACACAGGGACTATGGTGGTCTGCTTGAAACATGTAGGTATTACAGACTCGGTCAGGCTCCCGAGTGGTGCAGCGGTCTAAGGCACTGCATCTCAGTGCTAGAGGTGACACTACAGACCCTGATTCGATCCTGGGATGTATCACAACCGGCCGATCGGGAGTCCCATAGTGCAGCGCACATTTGGCCCTGCGTCATCCGGGTTAGTGGAGGCCGGGGTAGGCCGTCATTGTAAATAAGAATTTGTTCTTAACTGACTTGCCTGGTTAAATAAAATAAATGTAAAAAAGGGAGATGTTGAAAATGTCAGTGAAGACACTTCACTGACATTTGGTCCGAGGATGCTCCGAGTACACGTCCTGGTAATCCATCTGGCCCCCGGCCTTGTGAATGTTGACCTGTTTAAAGGTCTTGCTCATACTATGAGTACACGTCCTGGTAATCCATCTGGCCCCCGGCCTTGTGAATGTTGACCTGTTTAAAGGTCTTGCTCATACTCTGAGTACACGTCCTGGTAATCCGTCTGGCCCCGCGGCCTTGTGAATGTTGACCTGTTTAAAGGTCTTGCTCACGTCGGCTACGGAGTGTGTGATCACACAGCTGTTCAGAACAGCTGGTGCTCTCATGCATGCTTCAGTGTTGCTTGCCTCGAAGCAAGCATAAAAGGCATTGAGCCCATCTGGTAGGCTCATGTCACTGGGCAGCTCGTGGCTGGGTTTCCCTTTTTTTAGTCCGTAATAGTTTGCAAGCCCTGCCATCCATCCCATTTCACTTCCTGTCAATTCCATAATTGAGCTGGACAGGGACAACTTGTTATTGTGAAAAGGCTGGGTTCATTGTAGGCATAGTTTTGTCCATAAAAGTCTGTGTCAAATACAATTCCTGTATTGAATAAAATGTAATGAAATACAGTGCATTCATGTCAGCAACACAACACCCCAGCCTTCAGCAAACACACAAGCACACTGAACTGATCACCACCCTGGCCCAGGCACAATCCAGGCAGGCACTAGGCTATACCCAGGCCCTTATCCTCATTGAACCACCACTGATGATGCTACATACTGTAGAAACGCCTACCCACTGTCTCTGATCTGCCTTCTTGAAATGGACGGGCCATCAGGCTCACGGAGAGGACATAGACTGACCAGGTGAATACAGGTGAAAGCTATGATCCCTTATTGATGTCACTTGTTAAATCCACTTCAATCAGTGTAGATGAAGGGGAGGAGACAGGTTAAAGAAGGATATTTAAGCCTTAAGACAATTGAGACATGGATTGTGTATATGTATATGAGCCATTCAGAGGGTGAATGGGCAAGACAAAATATTTACGTGCCTTTGAACAGGTTATGGTAGTAGGTGCCAGGCGCACCGGTTTGTGTCAAGAACTGCAACGCTGCTGGGTTTTTCAAGCTCAACGGTTTCACGTGTGTATCAAGAATGGTCCACCACCCAAAGGACATCCAGCCAACTTGACACAACTGTGGAAAGCATGCGTCAACATGGGCCAGCATCCCTGTGGAACGCTTTCGACAACTTGTAGAGTCCATACCCCGACAAATGGAGGCTGTTCTGAGGGGAAAAGGGTGAGGGTGCAACTCTATATTAGGATAGCCCTATGAGCTCTGGTCAAAAGTAGTGCACTACATAGGGAATAGGGTGCCATTTGAGACCTATCCCTTGTTATATAGGCCTGGCCAATTAGGCCTAGAAATACATGGCATACAGAAGGAATGTGAATGGTTAGTTTTAGGGTTTCATTTTGAGTATTTATAAACAAAACAGCCGTGGATGGAGTAAGTGCACCCTCACCTCCTCTAGCTGCTTGCGCAGCGCCTTCTCGCGCTCGTACTGGGTGATGAGCTGCTCGTTGTCCTCCTTCAGCAGCTCGAGCTCCACCTCGTGCTCCCGGTTCTCCGTCAAAACCGAATCCAGATTCTCCAGAACGTTCACCACCAGTGACATGAGCTCCTTGACCACCTCCTCGTCGTAGCTGTTGATGAGGCGCTCGAACTCCCGGTAGATGCTGTTGGCCAGGCCCGACACCCGCTCCGACATAACGGACACGGAGCCATAGTCGTCCTGATAGACAACCTCGTCGATTTCCATCATCTTGGCAAAATGAGGCCTGGGTCCGATTCCAGATGTGGAATGATGTTGCTTAGATAGGCCTACAGTTATAAAACACGCTTATCAAGAGGATAGAGAAAATACTAGGCATTGAAATTATAATCCGCTCTGATTAATCATCAATAAAAAATATCCTGTGTCATTCCATATCCCGAACGATTTCAAAGAGTGTTATGATTTGGGTGGTATCCATGTTTGGCAGTTAGGATTTATAATCTTGAACTACTAGACTGTATTGAGACATTTTTATTCACAATAAAACACATACAGGCTATTTACAAGGGGATAGAGACCGCCCTCCCGGAGCCGACCACCACTGCGGACGGAACGACGCACCCAGCTACAGCCTTCCTCGTGACAGCAGCATCCAATTCCGGTAGCAGTCGGTTCGGTCCTTACCGACCAGTGTATCGGCCGTAGTTGAATACATAACGACTGAGAAATATGTCCTCAACAATACACCTGCCGCTCCGCAGCCGGAGCCATGGGACCCCAACCATTACTGGGAGGACTCCCAAATCCGTTGGGAAAGAATCAATAAATATAGAAATAGGTCAAATAAAGAGGATAACGGCGTTCCCTTTTGCCGCCAACACCCAAGCCGCCCTTAAATCACATTTGATCCGTTGTTTTGCTACCGATGTTGTTCCCGGTGAAGGACGACGCGGTTTCGGGTGTGGAGCTGTCGGCTCTGCTCTAGTATTCAGATAGCGGCACAAACGATGGCGTCACTTTCGGGTGGCAATGACGAGACCTTCTAAGTAAAAGCCCGCATTTCAAAGCGGATAACTCATTCAAATTACACTCTGTATTAATCAATGAACACTTTGTATTGTGACAACAAGAAAAATAAAAAACATGGTAAAAAAACAAACAAATTTAAGACTAAAAATATTGATAATATTGGACTGTAGAGATAACTTTTCTACCTGTCTCAGCTAATATGTGTGGTTTTGGAGGTGGGCTGTATCACATGTCCTGCTGCTGGCTTTGGCTATGGAGAGGGTGGAGGACGAAGTGCTGCTGGATATGTGTGACAGAAAAATGACCAAAAAAACAACCATATTTGGTTAGTAGAGACCCTACTGAGTATTTCACACCCTACTTTAGCCGAGACAGGTATCCCATGTATCGTGTATTGCATTGCAGTGAATGGAGTATATTAAACCCGTTGCCAAGCACAAGAGACACATTTCATTTTTGCAGACTCGATTGAGTAATTTCAGTAACATGTATTTGTATTTAATTAAAACTGTATTTCTTTAAATATTGCTTTTAAAAAAGTGCTGGGGAAAATATGTCAAATGATCCATGTCTTTGCAGAGGGACTCTTTTTTTTTTTTAAACGCGTCTGCCAGCATAATATCCTGCTGCTGTGAGAACGGTAATCGGCTCGGGACTCCCTGGCTGTAGATGGATGGATGTGCCAGTTGACCAATTCTGGCTGACGTCATGCCGTCTACTCTGCTGTTATATTTTTGTCAACCTTTACTTTGACTCCCCATACATTTTCCCTGACACCAATGAGTTCTCGGTATATTTTGAATGCTGAGACAGGACAGAAATGGTCTAATTCATCAATATAACGGATTGTCAACCCTAGTGCCTCTGATCTGGTGGACTCACTAAACATACTGTGTTTGTAAATGATGTCTGAGCAGTGGCGGTTCTAGCTTGTATGTCGCCCTGGGTGAACCACCCCTCCTTCAGGTGACATGATATCATTGACGTATCACGCACCAAGATGCACATGTTGCCTATACCTAAAACCTCCACTGTGTCTGAGTGTTGGAGTTTGCCCGTCTGTCTGTAAATAACAAATAAAACAATTAAATTGTGTCGTCTGGTTTGCTTAATGTAAGGAATTTGATGTAGAGTATTTACTTTTGCTTTGTACTTTTACTCAAGTATATCTACAGCAGCTTTGATTAGACTGATCATGTCAACGTCAAGCAAGCTAGCAGTCATCATCTGTCACACGCTTGGTTATGGAGAGACCAAGACTCAGCGCAGGGATAGTTCGACATTGTTTTTATTTTGATATACTATGTATAAAAACAATCCAAAAGTATGAACTAACCAACAAAACAAAAACACGATATACAAACGTCTCGTTACAACAAAACAAACACGAATGAACAGACGCAAAACGTGAAACACACTACTTTACCCGTGACTGGAGGAATAACGACCCACACAAAAGTGAAGGACATACAAACATATATAGGATCCCTAATTAGAGACAATGCGGTGCAGCTGCCTCTAATTAGGGATCCAACCCAAAACCCACACAGAAACAGAAAAGAAAGACACTGTCAGACTCTGACCATAGCTACGTAGAGAAGCAAATAGGCTTCTCTATGGCCAGAGCCTGACAATCATCATGAATCAAGTCTACAATCTACTGGCAAATCCTTTTTAATCCTTGTCATATGAAGAGAAGTAATGAAGAGAAATGATAGATAAAACGTATCGGTGCTCATCAGCCATTGGACATAAACATTACACAAGTTGGAAATCACAAATTCAACAATGAGTGGTTCTGAAGGAATCAGTGGCCTGCTATTCAGTGGAGTGGGTGTGTGATCCCAAGTCTGGGTTTAAGGGTCTCTTCAAAGCTTAAAAGGATAAACATTCATGGTGTCAATCCAGCATGATTTCTGCCGTGCTCAAAACAACTGGAAACTCAGAACTAGGAAATCTGATTTCAGTGATTTCAAGACAACTGAGAAATCGAAAGAAAAAAACAAGCTCCGACTGGGAAAATACGTTTTGAACTGTCAACCAACTCAGAATTGCAAGTCGGGAACTCTAGCCTCTTTCTAGAGCTCCGACCTTGAGATTACTGACGTCATAATGTTTCGACCTTGTTTTCTTTTCAGAGTTCTCAGTTGTCTTGAAAGCACCATAAATCCAGAGAACGCCAGACTTTGATGAATAAGTTTGATGACAAAATTTTCCCAATAAGGACCGCCACGCCACCTTCCTGTTCAAGTGAGCACAGCACAAGGTGAGTCTAAAAATGTATTGTATGCTGCTGCATAAATTATGTAACATGCCAGGGAGATATGTATACTGTAGCTAAGAAAGTAATACTAAGTGTATGTTGTGTAGTAAGCTGTTAGTAGCCCATGTGCCTCACCCTAATAACTTGGCCTCATTTCCCCTCCTGTTTACATTTTACATCATTTAGCAGACGCTCTTATCCAGAGCGACTTACATACATGTTCATACTAGTCCCTCGTGGTAATCGAACCCACAACCCTGGCGTTGCAAGCGCAATACTCTACCAACCGAGACTGTTTTAGAGAAATGTAATCATCTAACACTGTAAGAACTTTCATTGTCTGCTTATATAACCCCTTTATTTATCCTACGGTTCTGACTTGGTGTCCATTTTTTTTTTTACCTTTATTAAACTAGACCAGTCGGTTAAGAACAAATTCTTATTTACAATGACGGCCTACCTACAGGGTCAGCCCTGGGAGAAAATTAGAGTTAAGTGCCTTGCTCAAGGACACATCAACATGTTTTTTTCACCTTGTCGGCTGGGGTATTCAAACCAGCGACCTTTCAATTACTGCCCCAATGCTTTAACCACTAGGCTACCTGCCGCAGGGAGAATACATGTTCTGAAATCTGTTGCTGTACAAAAGTGCTGAACAAATAGTTATATTAACTACGTACGTCCTAGCTCGCTCATTAATATATTTATGGAAATGACAGATTGCCTCTTATCCACTTGTCGTTCCCTTATTCCATAGTTTGTACATCTCAATTGTCAGTAGAAACCACATTTGTTTAAGCAAGTCAGCCATATCAGTTATGTTTTTTAAAAGGCAGTAAATGAGGCTGAATGAACTGTTTTGCTGCCAGACAAGGCTTCGCTGATAGCCAGGTGTAGCAGTGGTAAGGTGTTGGGACTGCTGTTGGGACTCTGCTGTTGGGACAGCTTTATGTCGGCCCTAACATTTTGTGGGCACCGTTTGTCACCGTTATAGTGACATTAATGTATTGTTTAGTGTTGTGTCGTGGGTTTGCTGGCATGCATCTAAAATGTTTTTTTTTGTTTGCCCCACCAAGATTTACATGCTAAAATCACCACTGTTCTATTGGTAAATGTTTAAGTAAGGACAGGCGGGAGGCAGGGGCGCTCAAGTACAGTAGGTGGTGTTGATGCACAATAACGTTGGATGCCAGCCACCGATAAACCCCACAGAAGAAGGGGCGGGGGCAACAACCGTAGTCGGGCAACAACCGTAGTCGGGCACCGCCTGTCGGGCACTGTTTTCCCACAGTTCTGTTAACGACGGGGAGGGCAGGTGTTCGAAAGGCGGGAACGAAGGACACTGTGTGCTAGCTTAGGCAGCTAGTCCTAAGCAGGTTTTCGAAAGGCGGGGGTGACAGCGCATGCTAGCGAACTGGCACGGGAGGCGGGGACAACCGGTAGACAGTGTCCTTCGCCCCCGCAAGCTAGCACACGGTGTCGCTAAGTAGCAAGCTAGCACGCGGTGTCGCTAAGTAGCAAGCTAGCTCACGGTGTCGCAGCCTCCGCCTGCTGTGCTAGTGGGAGGCAGGGGTTGACTGGTAGACAGTGTCCTTCGCCCACCGCCTGTCGGGCACTGTTTTCCCGCAGTTCTGTTAACCACGGGGTGAGGGCCGGTGTTTGGAAGGCATGAGCGAAGGACACTGTCTACTGGTGTCGCTCCCGCTAGCCAACAAGGAGGACCAGGCAGGGGTTGGAACCGGTTCAGGGAACAGAACCGAAAACCAGAAAATACATAAGCGGAACTTGGAACGAAAGTGATCAATACTGTTCTGGAATTTTACGCTCCAGAAAAAAACGAAACAAAGTGCCTCTGCAAAGCCCTCATACTGTCACTCAGAAACTTATTCCAGTATCTGCCTGCTAGCTGGGTGTGCTTAGGCTAAGTGCCCCTCCCCCCTACAAAGCATAGGTTACTGTACTGTCATTAGAAGTGTGAGAAGATTTATAGAGAGATTTTTAATTAGCTAGAGAAGAATGGATTAACTTTTTCAATAATAGTTCAGGATAGTATAGGCCTAGTTATCACGTTTCACGTTGTATTTATAAACTACAAAAAGGTAAGACGTGTTTTTAATTCTGGTGCCGATCTGCACACACAAGCTTTTTAGCTTGCTAGCTCAAAGGACATTCAAAGTTCCTTCACTCCTCCTAGATATAATTCTGTAGACCTAATTCAGATACTGCATGTCATAACAAGACGAGCCTGCTCCTCAACCCCCTCTAGCTCTCTTCCTACCCCGTAAAATGTTCGGCCATAGGCTTGTCTGTCCATCACGCATGTAAACAACTAGCTTACCTGCACTAACCACACTGATTGGGGAAGTAATTTAATGGAATAAATGTAAAAAACGTGATTTCACAGGTTAAAAAAGGAACAGAAAGGAACAGTACTTTTTTGGGGTTCAAACCGGTTCAGAACTTATTTTGCTGGTCGGAACAGTGGAACAGAACGGAACGGAAAACAATAACGAAAAAGTGAAAACACGTTTTTAGATATTTATGCAAATGTCTTGAAAAGGAAATACAGAGATATCAAATTTACATACGTTTTCACACTGCTGAGTCAACACATGTTAGAATCACCTTTGGCAGCGATTACAGCTGTGGGTCTTTCTGGGTCAGTCTCTAAGTGCTCTGCACACCTGGATTGTACAATATTTGCACATTATTATTTGTAAAATTCTTCAAGCTCTGTCAAGTTGGTTGTTGACAATTGCTAGACAGTCATTTTCAAGTCTTGCCATATATTTTCAAGCTGATTTAAGTCCAAACTGTAACTAGGCCACTCACGAGCATTCAATGTAGTCTTGGTGAGCAACTCCACTGTATATTTGTCCTTGTGCTTTAGGTTATAAACAAATGTTCATTATGGCAGGCCTCAAGTCACACACCGTGGTCCCAGGGTTAAAGGTTCATTTGTCTACCAGTGTCTGTTGGAAAGCAGGGTTTTCTCTAGGATTTTTCCCGTGCTTAGCTTTATTTTGTCTATTTGTCTCCTAAAAAAAATCCTTAGTCCTTCCCGATGACAAGCATACCCATAACATGATGCAGCCGCCACCATACCCATAACACGATGCAGCCGCCACCATACCCATAACATGATGGGTACGCCACCATGCTTGTAAATATGAAGAGTGGTACTCAGTGATGTGTTGTTGAATGCCTTATAGAGCCCCACAGTGGAGGTGTCATAATACCTATAACATCTGGCGGTCAAACAGGGAAATGGTTCCAATCGTTTTCCCATACGGCATTTTAGAAACACTTAAAATAAGGGCTGTGTTTCGTGTAGGCTTAGATTCGGAAATGTTAATAAGCGTCAAAGTAGACATCATGTAAAACTACAAATCCCTGGAAGCTCCTGCACGTCATCTCAAGCTGACACCTTTACTAACAGGTATTGTGTCAATTTAAAACTTGCACAATACAGTTCACATAATTGTCAATTTAAAGAAATGTAGGCAATTTATTCAGTACTATATCTAGCTAACATTAGATCATTAATCCAGTCTCGTTTGTCATTTGTAGTTCTTTATGATAGCCACATTAGCAGCTAATTAGCATATAGGTCACCTTGTCCTAGAGATTTACATGGTTATCAAAGGGTAAGCCTATACGAAGCACAGCCCTTATTTGAAGTGTTTCTAAAATACCATATAGGAAAAATGGTGTAAAAAATGATTGGAACCATTTCCCTGTTTGAGCGCTAGATTTTATGGGTATTATGACTCATACTGTGGTACTCTATTGCAAACAGGATGCATATTTTTATTATGTACAGGCTTCCTTCTTTTCACTCTGTCAATTTGGTTAGTATTGTGGAGTAACTACCATGTTGTTGATCCATCCTCAGTTAGGTTAGTATTGTGGAGTAACTACCATGTTGTTGATCCATCCTCAGTTAGGTTAGTATTGTGGAGTTACTACCATGTTGTTGATCCATCCTCAGTTAGGTTAGTATTGTGGAGTTACTACCATGTTGTTGATCCATCCTCAGTTAGGTTAGTATTGTGGAGTTACTACCATGTTGTTGATCCATCCTCAGTTAGGTTAGTATTGTGGAGTAACTACCATGTTGTTGATCCATCCTCAGTTAGGTTAGTATTGTGGAGTAACTACTATGTTGATCCATCCTCAGTTAGGTTAGTATTGTGGAGTTACTACAATGTTGTTGATCCATCCTCAGTTAGGTTAGTATTGTGGAATAACTACTATGTTGATCCATCCTCAGTTAGGTTAGTATTGTGGAGTTACTACAATGTTGTTGATCCATCCTCAGTTAGGTTAGTATTGTGGAGTTACTACCATGTTGTTGATCCATCCTCAGTTAGGTTAGTATTGTGGAGTTACTACCATGTTGTTGATCCATCCTCAGTTAGGTTAGTATTGTGGAGTTACTACCATGTTGTTGATCCATCCTCAGTTAGGTTAGTATTGTGGAGTTACTACAATGTTGTTGATCCATCCTCAGTTAGGTTAGTATTGTGGAGTTACTACCATGTTGTTGATCCATCCTCAGTTAGGTTAGTATTGTGGAGTTACTACAATGTTGTTGATCCATCCTCAGTTAGGTTAGTATTGTGGAGTTACTACCATGTTGTTGATCCATCCTCAGTTAGGTTAGTATTGTGGAGTTACTACCATGTTGTTGATCCATCCTCAGTTAGGTTAGTATTGTGGAGTAACTACCATGTTGTTGATCCATCCTCAGTTAGGTTAGTATTGTGGAGTAACTACTATGTTGATCCATCCTCAGTTAGGTTAGTATTGTGGAGTAACTACCATGTTGTTGATCCATCCTCAGTTAGGTTAGTATTGTGGAGTTACTACAATGTTGTTGATCCATCCTCAGTTAGGTTAGTATTGTGGAGTTACTACCATGTTGTTGATCCATCCTCAGTTAGGTTAGTATTGTGGAGTTACTACCATGTTGTTCATCCATCCTCAGTTAGGTTAGTATTGTGGAGTTACTACCATGTTGTTGATCCATCCTCAGTTAGGTTAGTATTGTGGAGTTACTACAATGTTGTTGATCCATCCTCAGTTAGGTTAGTATTGTGGAGTTACTACCATGTTGTTGATCCATCCTCAGTTAGGTTAGTATTGTGGAGTTACTACAATGTTGTTGATCCATCCTCAGTTAGGTTAGTATTGTGGAGTTACTACCATGTTGTTGATCCATCCTCAGTTAGGTTAGTATTGTGGAGTTACTACCATGTTGTTGATCCATCCTCAGTTAGGTTAGTATTGTGGAGTAACTACCATGTTGTTGATCCATCCTCAGTTAGGTTAGTATTGTGGAGTAACTACTATGTTGATCCATCCTCAGTTAGGTTAGTATTGTGGAGTTACTACAATGTTGTTGATCCATCCTCAGTTAGGTTAGTATTGTGGAGTTACTACAATGTTGTTGATCCATCCTCAGTTAGGTTAGTATTGTGGAATAACTACTATGTTGATCCATCCTCAGTTAGGTTAGTATTGTGGAGTTACTACAATGTTGTTGATCCATCCTCAGTTAGGTTAGTATTGTGGAGTTACTACCATGTTGTTGATCCATCCTCAGTTAGGTTAGTATTGTGGAGTTACTACCATGTTGTTGATCCATCCTCAGTTAGGTTAGTATTGTGGAGTTACTACCATGTTGTTGATCCATCTTTAGTTAGGTTAGTATTGTGGAGTTAGTACCATGTTGTTGATCCATCCTCAGTTAGGTTAGTATTGTGGAGTTACTACCATGTTGTTGATCCATCCTCAGTTAGGTTAGTATTGTGGAGTTAGTACCATGTTGTTGATCCATCCTCAGTTAGGTTAGTATTGTGGAGTTACTACCATGTTGTTGATCCATCCTCAGTTAGGTTAGTATTGTGGAGTTAGTACCATGTTGTTGATCCATCCTCAGTTAGGTTAGTATTGTGGAGTAACTACAATGTTGTTGATCCATCCTCAGCTGTTTTAAATCACCATCAGCATCATGGTGAAATCCCTGAGTGGTTTCCTTCCTTTCCGGGCAACTGAGTTAGAAAAGATGGCAGTATCTTTTAAGTGACTAGTTGTATTGATATACCATCCCAAATTCTAATTAATAACTTCACCATGCTCAAAGGGATATTCAATGTCTGCTTTTTGTGAATTTCTGTGTTTGAAATTCACTGCTCAACTGAGGGACCTTACAGATAATTGTATGTGTGGGGTTCAGAGATTAGGTAGTAATTTAAAAAATCATGCAACTTATTATGTTATTTGATAAACACATTTTACACCTGAACATATTTAGCCTTACCATAACAAAGGGCTTGAATACTTCGTCTCAAGACATTTCAGCTTTTAATTTTCTATTATATTTGTAAGAATTTCTAAAAACAATTCCACGTTGACATTATGGGGTATTGTGTGTAGGCCAGTGACACATTTAATCCATCAGGTTGACATTATGGGGTATTGTGTGTAGGCCAGTGACACATTTAATCCATCAGGTTGACATTATGGGGTATTGTGTGTAGGCCAGTGACACATTTAATCCATCAGGTTGACATTACGGGGTTTTGTGTGTAGGCCAGTGACACAAAGTCTACATTTAATCCATCAGGATGACATTATGGGGTATTGTGTGTAGGCCAGTGACACAAAGTCTACATTTAATCCATCAGGATGACATTATGGGGTATTGTGTGTAGGCCAGTGATACAAAGTCTACATTTAATCCATCAGGTTGACATTATGGGGTATTGTGTGTAGGCCAGTGACACATTTAATCCATCAGGTTGACATTATGGGGTATTGTGTGTAGGCCAGTGACACAAAGTCTACATTTAATCCATCAGGTTGACATTATGGGGTATTGTGTGTAGGCCAGTGACACATTTAATCCATCAGGTTGACATTATGGGGTATTGTGTGTAGGCCAGTGACACAAAGTCTACATTTAATCCATCAGGTTGACATTATGGGGTATTGTGTGTAGGCCAGTGACACATTTAATCCATCAGGTTGACATTATGGGGTATTGTGTGTAGGCCAGTGACACAAAGTCTACATTTAATCCATCAGGTTGACATTATGGGGTATTGTGTGTAGGCCAGTGACACATTTAATCCATCAGGTTGACATTACGGGGTATTGTGTGTAGGCCAGTGACACATTTAATCCATCAGGTTGACATTATGGGGTATTGTGTGTAGGCCAGTGACACATTTAATCCATCAGGTTGACATTATGGGGTATTGTGTGTAGGCCAGTGACACATTTAATCCATCAGGTTGACATTATGGGGTATTGTGTGTAGGCCAGTGACACATTTAATCCATCAGGTTGACATTATGGGGTATTGTGTGTAGGCCAGTGACACATTTAATCCATCAGGTTGACATTATGGGGTATTGTGTGTAGGCCAGTGATACAAAGTCTACATTTAATCCATCAGGTTGACATTATGGGGTATTGTGTGTAGGCCAGTGATACAAAGTCTACATTTAATCCATCAGGTTGACATTATGGGGTATTGTGTGTAGGCCAGTGACACATTTAATCCATCAGGTTGACATTATGGGGTATTGTGTGTAGGCCAGTGACACATTTAATCCATCAGGTTGACATTATGGGGTATTGTGTGTAGGCCAGTGACACATTTAATCCATCAGGTTGACATTATGGGGTATTGTGTGTAGGCCATTGACACATTTAATCCATCAGGTTGACATTATGGGGTATTGGGTGTAGGCCAGTGATACAAAGTCTACATTTAATCCATCAGGTTGACATTATGGGGTATTGTGTGTAGGCCAGTGACACAAAGTCTACATTTAATCCATCAGGTTGACATTATGGGGTATTGTGTGTAGGCCAGTGATACAAAGTCTACATTTAATCCATCAGGTTGACATTATGGGGTATTGTGTGTAGGCCAGTGATACAAAGTCTACATTTAATCCATCAGGTTGACATTATGGGGTATTGTGTGTAGGCCAGTGACACATTTAATCCATCAGGTTGACATTATGGGGTATTGTGTGTAGGCCAGTGACACATTTAATCCATCAGGTTGACATTATGGGGTATTGTGTGTAGGCCAGTGACACATTTAATCCATCAGGTTGACATTATGGGGTATTGTGTGTAGGCCATTGACACATTTAATCCATCAGGTTGACATTATTGGGTATTGTGTGTAGGCCAGTGATACAAAGTCTACATTTAATCCATCAGGTTGACATTATGGGGTATTGTGTGTAGGCCAGTGACACAAAGTCTACATTTAATCCATCAGGTTGACATTATGGGGTATTGTGTGTAGGCCAGTGATACAAAGTCTACATTTAATCCATTAGGTTGACATTATGCGGTATTGTGTGTAGGCCAGTGACACAAAGTCTACATTTAATCCATCAGGTTAACATTATGGGGTATTGTGTTTAGGCCAGTGACACAAAGTCTACATTTAATCCATCAGGTTGACATTATGGGGTATTGTGTGTAGGCCAGTGACACAAAGTCTACATTTAATCCATCAGGTTGACATTATGGGGTATTGTGTGTAGGCCAGTGACACATTTAATCCATCAGGTTGACATTATGGGGTATTGTGTGTAGGCCAGTGACACATTTAATCCATCAGGTTGACATTATGGGGTATTGTGTGTAGGCCAGTGACACAAAGTCTACATTTAATCCATTAGGTTGACATTATGGGGTATTGTGTGTAGGCCAGTGACACATTTAATCCATCAGGTTGACATTATGGGGTATTGTGTGTAGGCCAGTGACACATTTAATCCATCAGGTTGACATTACGGGGTTTTGTGTGTAGGCCAGTGACACAAAGTCTACATTTAATCCATCAGGATGACATTATGGGGTATTGTGTGTAGGCCAGTGACACAAAGTCTACATTTAATCCATCAGGATGACATTATGGGGTATTGTGTGTAGGCCAGTGATACAAAGTCTACATTTAATCCATCAGGTTGACATTATGGGGTATTGTGTGTAGGCCAGTGACACATTTAATCCATCAGGTTGACATTATGGGGTATTGTGTGTAGGCCAGTGACACAAAGTCTACATTTAATCCATCAGGTTGACATTATGGGGTATTGTGTGTAGGCCAGTGACACATTTAATCCATCAGGTTGACATTATGGGGTATTGTGTGTAGGCCAGTGACACAAAGTCTACATTTAATCCATCAGGTTGACATTATGGGGTATTGTGTGTAGGCCAGTGACACATTTAATCCATCAGGTTGACATTATGGGGTATTGTGTGTAGGCCAGTGACACAAAGTCTACATTTAATCCATCAGGTTGACATTATGGGGTATTGTGTGTAGGCCAGTGACACATTTAATCCATCAGGTTGACATTACGGGGTATTGTGTGTAGGCCAGTGACACATTTAATCCATCAGGTTGACATTATGGGGTATTGTGTGTAGGCCAGTGACACATTTAATCCATCAGGTTGACATTATGGGGTATTGTGTGTAGGCCAGTGACACATTTAATCCATCAGGTTGACATTATGGGGTATTGTGTGTAGGCCAGTGACACATTTAATCCATCAGGTTGACATTATGGGGTATTGTGTGTAGGCCAGTGATACAAAGTCTACATTTAATCCATCAGGTTGACATTATGGGGTATTGTGTGTAGGCCAGTGATACAAAGTCTACATTTAATCCATCAGGTTGACATTATGGGGTATTGTGTGTAGGCCAGTGACACATTTAATCCATCAGGTTGACATTATGGGGTATTGTGTGTAGGCCAGTGACACATTTAATCCATCAGGTTGACATTATGGGGTATTGTGTGTAGGCCAGTGACACATTTAATCCATCAGGTTGACATTATGGGGTATTGTGTGTAGGCCATTGACACATTTAATCCATCAGGTTGACATTATGGGGTATTGGGTGTAGGCCAGTGATACAAAGTCTACATTTAATCCATCAGGTTGACATTATGGGGTATTGTGTGTAGGCCAGTGACACAAAGTCTACATTTAATCCATCAGGTTGACATTATGGGGTATTGTGTGTAGGCCAGTGATACAAAGTCTACATTTAATCCATCAGGTTGACATTATGGGGTATTGTGTGTAGGCCAGTGATACAAAGTCTACATTTAATCCATCAGGTTGACATTATGGGGTATTGTGTGTAGGCCAGTGACACATTTAATCCATCAGGTTGACATTATGGGGTATTGTGTGTAGGCCAGTGAAACATTTAATCCATCAGGTTGACATTATGGGGTATTGTGTGTAGGCCAGTGACACATTTAATCCATCAGGTTGACATTATGGGGTATTGTGTGTAGGCCATTGACACATTTAATCCATCAGGTTGACATTATTGGGTATTGTGTGTAGGCCAGTGATACAAAGTCTACATTTAATCCATCAGGTTGACATTATGGGGTATTGTGTGTAGGCCAGTGACACAAAGTCTACATTTAATCCATCAGGTTGACATTATGGGGTATTGTGTGTAGGCCAGTGATACAAAGTCTACATTTAATCCATTAGGTTGACATTATGCGGTATTGTGTGTAGGCCAGTGACACAAAGTCTACATTTAATCCATCAGGTTAACATTATGGGGTATTGTGTTTAGGCCAGTGACACAAAGTCTACATTTAATCCATCAGGTTGACATTATGGGGTATTGTGTGTAGGCCAGTGACACAAAGTCTACATTTAATCCATCAGGTTGACATTATGGGGTATTGTGTGTAGGCCAGTGACACATTTAATCCATCAGGTTGACATTATGGGGTATTGTGTGTAGGCCAGTGACACATTTAATCCATCAGGTTGACATTATGGGGTATTGTGTGTAGGCCAGTGACACAAAGTCTACATTTAATCCATTAGGTTGACATTATGGGGTATTGTGTGTAGGCCAGTGACACATTTAACCCATCAGGTTGACATTATGGGGTATTATGTGTAGGCCAGTGACACATTTAATCCATCAGGTTGACATTATGGGGTATTGTGTGTAGGCCAGTGACACATTTAATCCATCAGGTTGACATTATGGGGTATTGTGTGTAGGCCAGTGACACATTCAATCCATCAGGTTGACATTATGGGGTATTGTGTGTAGGCCAGTGATACAAAGTCTACATTTAATCCATCAGGTTGACATTATGGGGTATTGTGTGTAGGCCAGTGACACAAAGTCTACATTTAATCCATCAGGTTGACATTATGGGGTATTGTGTGTAGGCCAGTGACACATTTAATCCATCAGGTTGACATTATGGGGTATTGTGTGTAGGCCAGTGACACAAAGTCTACATTTAATCCATCAGGTTGATATTATGGGGTATTGTGTGTAGGCCAGTGACACAAAGTCTACATTTAATCCATCAGGTTGACATTATGGGGTATTGTGTGTAGGCCAGTGACACATTTAAACCATCAGGTTGACATTATGGGGTATTGTGTGTAGGCCAGTGACACAAAGTCTACATTTAATCCATCAGGTTGACATTATGGGGTATTGTATGTAGGCCAGTGACACAAAGTCTACATTTAATCCATCAGGTTGACATTATGGGGTATTGTGTGTAGACCAGTGACACAAAGTCTACATTTAATCCATCAGGTTAACATTATGGGGTATTGTGTGTAGGCCAGTGACACAAAGTCTACATTTAATCCATCAGGTTGACATTATGGGGTATTGTGTGTAGGCCAGTGACACAAAGTCTACATTTAATCCATCAGGTTGACATTATGGGGTATTGTGTGTAGGCCAGTGACACATTTAATCCATCAGGTTGACATTATGGGGTATTGTGTGTAGGCCAGTGACACATTTAATCCATCAGGTTGACATTATGGGGTATTGTGTGTAGGCCAGTGACACAAAGTCTACATTTAATCCATTAGGTTGACATTATGGGGTATTGTGTGTAGGCCAGTGACACATTTAACCCATCAGGTTGACATTATGGGGTATTATGTGTAGGCCAGTGACACATTTAATCCATCAGGTTGACATTATGGGGTATTGTGTGTAGGCCAGTGACACATTTAATCCATCAGGTTGACATTATGGGGTATTGTGTGTAGGCCAGTGACACATTCAATCCATCAGGTTGACATTATGGGGTATTGTGTGTAGGCCAGTGATACAAAGTCTACATTTAATCCATCAGGTTGACATTATGGGGTATTGTGTGTAGGCCAGTGACACAAAGTCTACATTTAATCCATCAGGTTGACATTATGGGGTATTGTGTGTAGGCCAGTGACACATTTAATCCGTCAGGTTGACATTATGGGGTATTGTGTGTAGGCCAGTGACACAAAGTCTACATTTAATCCATCAGGTTGATATTATGGGGTATTGTGTGTAGGCCAGTGACACAAAGTCTACATTTAATCCATCAGGTTGACATTATGGGGTATTGTGTGTAGGCCAGTGACACATTTAAACCATCAGGTTGACATTATGGGGTATTGTGTGTAGGCCAGTGACACAAAGTCTACATTTAATCCATCAGGTTGACATTATGGGGTATTGTATGTAGGCCAGTGACACAAAGTCTACATTTAATCCATCAGGTTGACATTATGGGGTATTGTGTGTAGACCAGTGACACAAAGTCTACATTTAATCCATCAGGTTGACATTATGGGGTATTGTGTGTAGGCCAGTGACACAAAGTCTACATTTAATCCATCAGGTTGACATTATGGGGTATTGTGTGTAGGCCAGTGACACATTTAATCCATCAGGTTGACATTATGGGGTATTGTGTGTAGGCCAGTGACACAAAGTCTACATTTAATCCATCAGGTTGACATTATGGGGTATTGTGTGTAGGCCAGTGACACATTTAATCCATCAGGTTGACATTATGGGGTATTGTGTGTAGGCCAGTGACACAAAGTCTACATTTAATCCATCAGGTTGACATTATGGGGTATTGTGTGTAGGCCAGTGACACATTTAATCCATCAGGTTGACATTACGGGGTATTGTGTGTAGGCCAGTGACACATTTAATCCATCAGGTTGACATTATGGGGTATTGTGTGTAGGCCAGTGACACATTTAATCCATCAGGTTGACATTATGGGGTATTGTGTGTAGGCCAGTGATACAAAGTCTACATTTAATCCATCAGGTTGACATTATGGGGTATTGTGTGTAGGCCAGTGACACAAAGTCTACATTTAATCCATCAGGTTGACATTATGGGGTATTGTTTGTAGGCCAGTGATACAAAGTCTACATTTAATCCATCAGGTTGACATTATGGGGTATTGTGTGTAGGCCAGTGACACATTTAATCCATCAGGTTGACATTATGGGGTATTGTGTGTAGGCCAGTGACACATTTAATCCATCAGGTTGACATTATGGGGTATTGTGTGTAGGCCAGTGACACATTTAATCCATCAGGTTGACATTATGGGGTATTGTGTGTAGGCCAGTGACACATTTAATCCATCAGGTTGACATTATGGGGTATTGTGTGTAGGCCAGTGATACAAAGTCTACATTTAATCCATCAGGTTGACATTATGGGGTATTGTGTGTAGGCCAGTGACACAAAGTCTACATTTAATCCATCAGGTTGACATTATGGGGTATTGTGTGTAGGCCAGTGATACAAAGTCTACATTTAATCCATCAGGTTGACATTATGGGGTATTGTGTGTAGGCCAGTGACACAAAGTCTACATTTAATCCATCAGGTTAACATTATGGGGTATTGTGTGTAGGCCAGTGACACAAAGTCTACATTTAATCCATCAGGTTGACATTATGGGGTATTGTGTGTAGGCCAGTGACACAAAGTCTACATTTAATCCATCTGGTTGACATTATGGGGTATTGTGTGTAGGCCAGTGACACATTTATTCCATCAGGTTGACATTATGGGGTATTGTGTGTAGGCCAGTGACACATTTAATCCATCAGGTTGACATTATGGGGTATTGTGTGTAGGCCAGTGACACAAAGTCTACATTTAATCCATTAGGTTGACATTATGGGGTATTGTGTGTAGGCCAGTGACACATTTAATCCATCAGGTTGACATTATGGGGTATTATGTGTAGGCCAGTGACACATTTAATCCATCAGGTTGACATTATGGGGTATTGTGTGTAGGCCAGTGACACATTTAATCCATCAGGTTGACATTATGGGGTATTGTGTGTAGGCCAGTGACACATTTAATCCATCAGGTTGACATTATGGGGTATTGTGTGTAGGCCAGTGATACAAAGTCTACATTTAATCCATCAGGTTGACATTATGGGGTATTGTGTGTAGGCCAGTGACACATTTAATCCATCAGGTTGACATTATGGGGTATTGTGTGTAGGCCAGTGACACAAAGTCTACATTTAATCCATCAGGTTGACATTATGGGGTATTGTGTGTAGGCCAGTGACACATTTAATCCATCAGGTTGACATTATGGGGTATTGTGTGTAGGCCAGTGACACAAAGTCTACATTTAATCCATCAGGTTGACATTATGGGGTATTGTGTGTAGGCCAGTGACACATTTAATCCATCAGGTTGACATTATGGGGTATTGTGTGTAGGCCAGTGACAAAAAGTCTACATTTAATCCATCAGATTGACATTATGGGGTATTGTGTGTAGGCCAGTGACACATTTAATCCATCAGGTTGACATTACGGGGTATTGTGTGTAGGCCAGTGACACATTTAATCCATCAGGTTGACATTATGGGGTATTGTGTGTAGGCCAGTGACACATTTAATCCATCAGGTTGACATTATGGGGTATTGTGTGTAGGCCAGTGACACATTTAATCCATCAGTTTGACATTATGGGGTATTGTGTGTAGGCCAGTGACACATTTAATCCATCAGGTTGACATTATGGGGTATTGTGTGTAGGCCAGTGATACAAAGTCTACATTTAATCCATCAGGTTGACATTATGGGGTATTGTGTGTAGGCCAGTGATACAAAGTCTACATTTAATCCATCAGGTTGACATTATGGGTATTGTGTGTAGGCCAGTGACACATTTAATCCATCAGGTTGACATTATGGGGTATTGTGTGTAGGCCAGTGACACATTTAATCCATCAGGTTGACATTATGGGGTATTTTGTGTAGGCCAGTGACACATTTAATCCATCAGGTTGACATTATGGGGTATTGTGTGTAGGCCAGTGACACATTTAATCCATCAGGTTGACATTATGGGGTATTGTGTGTAGGCCAGTGATACAAAGTCTACATTTAATCCATCAGGTTGACATTATGGGGTATTGTGTGTAGGCCAGTGACACAAAGTCTACATTTAATCCATCAGGTTGACATTATGGGGTATTGTGTGTAGGCCAGTGATACAAAGTCTACATTTAATCCATTAGGTTGACATTATGCGGTATTGTGTGTAGGCCAGTGACACAAAGTCTACATTTAATCCATCAGGTTAACATTATGGGGTATTGTGTGTAGGCCAGTGACACAAAGTCTACATTTAATCCATCAGGTTGACATTATGGGGTATTGTGTGTAGGCCAGTGACACAAAGTCTACATTTAATCCATCAGGTTGACATTATGGGGTATTGTGTGTAGGCCAGTGACACATTTAATCCATCAGGTTGACATTATGGGGTATTGTGTGTAGGCCAGTGACACATTTAATCCATCAGGTTGACATTATGGGGTATTGTGTGTAGGCCAGTGACACAAAGTCTACATTTAATCCATTAGGTTGACATTATGGGGTATTGTGTGTAGGCCAGTGACACATTTAACCCATCAGGTTGACATTATGGGGTATTATGTGTAGGCCAGTGACACATTTAATCCATCAGGTTGACATTATGGGGTATTGTATGTAGGCCAGTGACACAAAGTCTACATTTAATCCATCAGGTTGACATTATGGGGTATTGTGTGTAGACCAGTGACACAAAGTCTACATTTAATCCATCAGGTTGACATTATGGGGTATTGTGTGTAGGCCAGTGATACAAAGTCTACATTTAATCCATCAGGTTGACATTATGGGGTATTGTGTGTAGGCCAGTGACACAAAGTCTACATTTAATCCATTAGGTTGACATTATGGGGTATTGTGTGTAGGCCAGTGACACATTTAACCCATCAGGTTGACATTATGGGGTATTATGTGTAGGCCAGTGACACATTTAATCCATCAGGTTGACATTATGGGGTATTGTGTGTAGGCCAGTGACACATTTAATCCATCAGGTTGACATTATGGGGTATTGTGTGTAGGCCAGTGACACATTCAATCCATCAGGTTGACATTATGGGGTATTGTGTGTAGGCCAGTGATACAAAGTCTACATTTAATCCATCAGGTTGACATTATGGGGTATTGTGTGTAGGCCAGTGACACAAAGTCTACATTTAATCCATCAGGTTGACATTATGGGGTATTGTGTGTAGGCCAGTGACACATTTAATCCATCAGGTTGACATTATGGGGTATTGTGTGTAGGCCAGTGACACAAAGTCTACATTTAATCCATCAGGTTGATATTATGGGGTATTGTGTGTAGGCCAGTGACACAAAGTCTACATTTAATCCATCAGGTTGACATTATGGGGTATTGTGTGTAGGCCAGTGACACATTTAAACCATCAGGTTGACATTATGGGGTATTGTGTGTAGGCCAGTGACACAAAGTCTACATTTAATCCATCAGGTTGACATTATGGGGTATTGTATGTAGGCCAGTGACACAAAGTCTACATTTAATCCATCAGGTTGACATTATGGGGTATTGTGTGTAGACCAGTGACACAAAGTCTACATTTAATCCATCAGGTTGACATTATGGGGTATTGTGTGTAGGCCAGTGACACAAAGTCTACATTTAATCCATCAGGTTGACATTATGGGGTATTGTGTGTAGGCCAGTGACACATTTAATCCATCAGGTTGACATTATGGGGTATTGTGTGTAGGCCAGTGACACAAAGTCTACATTTAATCCATCAGGTTGACATTATGGGGTATTGTGTGTAGGCCAGTGACACATTTAATCCATCAGGTTGACATTATGGGGTATTGTGTGTAGGCCAGTGACACAAAGTCTACATTTAATCCATCAGGTTGACATTATGGGGTATTGTGTGTAGGCCAGTGACACATTTAATCCATCAGGTTGACATTACGGGGTATTGTGTGTAGGCCAGTGACACATTTAATCCATCAGGTTGACATTATGGGGTATTGTGTGTAGGCCAGTGACACATTTAATCCATCAGGTTGACATTATGGGGTATTGTGTGTAGGCCAGTGATACAAAGTCTACATTTAATCCATCAGGTTGACATTATGGGGTATTGTGTGTAGGCCAGTGACACAAAGTCTACATTTAATCCATCAGGTTGACATTATGGGGTATTGTTTGTAGGCCAGTGTTACAAAGTCTACATTTAATCCATCAGGTTGACATTATGGGGTATTGTGTGTAGGCCAGTGACACATTTAATCCATCAGGTTGACATTATGGGGTATTGTGTGTAGGCCAGTGACACATTTAATCCATCAGGTTGACATTATGGGGTATTGTGTGTAGGCCAGTGACACATTTAATCCATCAGGTTGACATTATGGGGTATTGTGTGTAGGCCAGTGACACATTTAATCCATCAGGTTGACATTATGGGGTATTGTGTGTAGGCCAGTGATACAAAGTCTACATTTAATCCATCAGGTTGACATTATGGGGTATTGTGTGTAGGCCAGTGACACAAAGTCTACATTTAATCCATCAGGTTGACATTATGGGGTATTGTGTGTAGGCCAGTGATACAAAGTCTACATTTAATCCATCAGGTTGACATTATGCGGTATTGTGTGTAGGCCAGTGACACAAAGTCTACATTTAATCCATCAGGTTAACATTATGGGGTATTGTGTGTAGGCCAGTGACACAAAGTCTACATTTAATCCATCAGGTTGACATTATGGGGTATTGTGTGTAGGCCAGTGACACAAAGTCTACATTTAATCCATCTGGTTGACATTATGGGGTATTGTGTGTAGGCCAGTGACACATTTATTCCATCAGGTTGACATTATGGGGTATTGTGTGTAGGCCAGTGACACATTTAATCCATCAGGTTGACATTATGGGGTATTGTGTGTAGGCCAGTGACACAAAGTCTACATTTAATCCATTAGGTTGACATTATGGGGTATTGTGTGTAGGCCAGTGACACATTTAATCCATCAGGTTGACATTATGGGGTATTATGTGTAGGCCAGTGACACATTTAATCCATCAGGTTGACATTATGGGGTATTGTGTGTAGGCCAGTGACACATTTAATCCATCAGGTTGACATTATGGGGTATTGTGTGTAGGCCAGTGACACATTTAATCCATCAGGTTGACATTATGGGGTATTGTGTGTAGGCCAGTGATACAAAGTCTACATTTAATCCATCAGGTTGACATTATGGGGTATTGTGTGTAGGCCAGTGACACATTTAATCCATCAGGTTGACATTATGGGGTATTGTGTGTAGGCCAGTGACACAAAGTCTACATTTAATCCATCAGGTTGACATTATGGGGTATTGTGTGTAGGCCAGTGACACATTTAATCCATCAGGTTGACATTATGGGGTATTGTGTGTAGGCCAGTGACACAAAGTCTACATTTAATCCATCAGGTTGACATTATGGGGTATTGTGTGTAGGCCAGTGACACATTTAATCCATCAGGTTGACATTATGGGGTATTGTGTGTAGGCCAGTGACAAAAAGTCTACATTTAATCCATCAGGTTGACATTATGGGGTATTGTGTGTAGGCCAGTGACACATTTAATCCATCAGGTTGACATTACGGGGTATTGTGTGTAGGCCAGTGACACATTTAATCCATCAGGTTGACATTATGGGGTATTGTGTGTAGGCCAGTGACACATTTAATCCATCAGGTTGACATTATGGGGTATTGTGTGTAGGCCAGTGACACATTTAATCCATCAGTTTGACATTATGGGGTATTGTGTGTAGGCCAGTGACACATTTAATCCATCAGGTTGACATTATGGGGTATTGTGTGTAGGCCAGTGATACAAAGTCTACATTTAATCCATCAGGTTGACATTATGGGGTATTGTGTGTAGGCCAGTGATACAAAGTCTACATTTAATCCATCAGGTTGACATTATGGGTATTGTGTGTAGGCCAGTGACACATTTAATCCATCAGGTTGACATTATGGGGTATTGTGTGTAGGCCAGTGACACATTTAATCCATCAGGTTGACATTATGGGGTATTTTGTGTAGGCCAGTGACACATTTAATCCATCAGGTTGACATTATGGGGTATTGTGTGTAGGCCAGTGACACATTTAATCCATCAGGTTGACATTATGGGGTATTGTGTGTAGGCCAGTGATACAAAGTCTACATTTAATCCATCAGGTTGACATTATGGGGTATTGTGTGTAGGCCAGTGACACAAAGTCTACATTTAATCCATCAGGTTGACATTATGGGGTATTGTGTGTAGGCCAGTGATACAAAGTCTACATTTAATCCATTAGGTTGACATTATGCGGTATTGTGTGTAGGCCAGTGACACAAAGTCTACATTTAATCCATCAGGTTAACATTATGGGGTATTGTGTGTAGGCCAGTGACACAAAGTCTACATTTAATCCATCAGGTTGACATTATGGGGTATTGTGTGTAGGCCAGTGACACAAAGTCTACATTTAATCCATCAGGTTGACATTATGGGGTATTGTGTGTAGGCCAGTGACACATTTAATCCATCAGGTTGACATTATGGGGTATTGTGTGTAGGCCAGTGACACATTTAATCCATCAGGTTGACATTATGGGGTATTGTGTGTAGGCCAGTGACACAAAGTCTACATTTAATCCATTAGGTTGACATTATGGGGTATTGTGTGTAGGCCAGTGACACATTTAACCCATCAGGTTGACATTATGGGGTATTATGTGTAGGCCAGTGACACATTTAATCCATCAGGTTGACATTATGGGGTATTGTATGTAGGCCAGTGACACAAAGTCTACATTTAATCCATCAGGTTGACATTATGGGGTATTGTGTGTAGACCAGTGACACAAAGTCTACATTTAATCCATCAGGTTGACATTATGGGGTATTGTGTGTAGGCCAGTGATACAAAGTCTACATTTAATCCATCAGGTTGACATTATGGGGTATTGTGTGTAGGCCAGTGACACAAAGTCTACTTTTAATCCATCAGGTTGACATTATGGGGTATTGTGTGTAGGCCAGTGACACATTTAATCCATCAGGTTGACATTATGGGGTATTGTGTGTAGGCCAGTGACACAAAGTCTACATTTAATCCATCAGGTTGATATTATGGGGTATTGTGTGTAGGCCAGTGACACAAAGTCTACATTTAATCCATCAGGTTGACATTATGGGGTATTATGTGTAGGCCAGTGACACATTTAATCCATCAGGTTGACATTATGGGGTATTGTGTGTAGGCCAGTGACACATTTAATCCATCAGGTTGACATTATGGGGTATTGTGTGTAGGCCAGTGATACAAAGTCTACATTTAATCCATCAGGTTGACATTATGGGGTATTGTGTGTAGGCCAGTGACACATTTAATCCATCAGGTTGACATTATGGGGTATTGTGTGTAGGCCAGTGACACATTTAATCCATCAGGTTGACATTATGGGGTATTGTGTGTAGGCCAGTGATACAAAGTCTACATTTAATCCATCAGGTTGACATTATGGGGTATTGTGTGTAGGCCAGTGACACATTTAATCCATCAGGTTGACATTACGGGGTATTGTGTGTAGGCCAGTGACACATTTAATCCATCAGGTTGACATTATGGGGTATTGTGTGTAGGCCAGTGACACATTTAATCCATCAGGTTGACATTATGGGGTATTGTGTGTAGGCCAGTGACACATTTAATCCATCAGGTTGACATTATGGCGTATTGTGTGTAGGCCAGTGACACATTTAATCCATCAGGTTGACATTATGGGGTATTGTGTGTAGGCCAGTGACACAAAGTCTACATTTAATCCATCAGGTTGACATTATGGGGTATTGTGTGTAGGCCAGTGATACAAAGTCTACATTTAATCCATCAGGTTGACATTATGGGGTATTGTGTGTAGGCCAGTGACACATTTAATCCATCAGGTTGACATTATGGGGTATTGTGTGTAGGCCAGTGACACATTTAATCCATCAGGTTGACATTATGGGGTATTGTGTGTAGGCCAGTGACACATTTAATCCATCAGGTTGACATTATGGGGTATTGTGTGTAGGCCAGTGACACATTTAATCCATCAGGTTGACATTATGGGGTATTGTGTGTAGGCCAGTGATACAAAGTCTACATTTAATCCATCAGGTTGACATTATGGGGTATTGTGTGTAGGCCAGTGACACAAAGTCTACATTTAATCCATCAGGTTGACATTATGGGGTATTGTGTGTAGGCCAGTGATACAAAGTCTACATTTAATCCATCAGGTTGACATTATGCGGTATTGTGTGTAGGCCAGTGACACAAAGTCTACATTTAATCCATCAGGTTGACATTATGGGGTATTGTGTGTAGGCCAGTGATACAAAGTCTACATTTAATCCATCAGGTTGACATTATGGGGTATTGTGTGTAGGCCAGTGACACATTTAATCCATCAGGTTGACATTATGGGGTATTGTGTGTAGGCCAGTGACACATTTAATCCATCAGGTTGACATTATGGGGTATTGTGTGTAGGCCAGTGACACATTTAATCCATCAGGTTGACATTATGGGGTATTGTGTGTAGGCCAGTGACACATTTAATCCATCAGGTTGACATTATGGGGTATTGTGTGTAGGCCAGTGATACAAAGTCTACATTTAATCCATCAGATTGACATTATGGGGTATTGTGTGTAGGCCAGTGACACAAAGTCTACATTTAATCCATCAGGTTGACATTATGGGGTATTGTGTGTAGGCCAGTGATACAAAGTCTACATTTAATCCATCAGGTTGACATTATGCGGTATTGTGTGTAGGCTAGTGACACAAAGTCTACATTTAATCCATCAGGTTGACATTATGGGGTATTGTGTGTAGGCCAGTGACACAAAGTCTACATTTAATCCATCAGGTTGACATTATGGGGTATTGTGTGTAGGCCAGTGACACAAAGTCTACATTTAATCCATCAGGTTGACATTATGGGGTATTGTGTGTAGGCCAGTGACACATTTAATCCATCAGGTTGACATTATGGGGTATTGTGTGTAGGCCAGTGACACATTTAATCCATCAGGTTGACATTATGGGGTATTGTGTGTAGGCCAGTGACACAAAGTCTACATTTAATCCATTAGGTTGACATTATGGGGTATTGTGTGTAGGCCAGTGACACATATAATCCATCAGGTTGACATTATGGGGTATTATGTGTAGGCCAGTGACACATTTAATCCATCAGGTTGACATTATGGGGTATTGTGTGTAGGCCAGTGACACATTTAATCCATCAGGTTGACATTATGGGGTATTGTGTGTAGGCCAGTGACACATTTAATCCATCAGGTTGACATTATGGGGTATTGTGTGTAGGCCAGTGATACAAAGTCTACATTTAATCCATCAGGTTGACATTATGGGGTATTGTGTGTAGGCCAGTGACACATTTAATCCATCAGGTTGACATTATGGGGTATTGTGTGTAGGCCAGTGACACAAAGTCTACATTTAATCCATCAGGTTGACATTATGGGGTATTGTGTGTAGGCCAGTGACACATTTAATCCATCAGGTTGACATTATGGGGTATTGTGTGTAGGCCAGTGACACAAAGTCTACATTTAATCCATCAGGTTGACATTATGGGGTATTGTGTGTAGGCCAGTGACACATTTAATCCATCAGGTTGACATTATGGGGTATTGTGTGTAGGCCAGTGACACAAAGTCTACATTTAATCCATCAGGTTGACATTATGGGGTATTGTGTGTAGGCCAGTGACACATTTAATCCATCAGGTTGACATTACGGGGTATTGTGTGTAGGCCAGTGACACATTTAATCCATCAGGTTGACATTACGGGGTATTGTGTGTAGGCCAGTGACACATTTAATCCATCAGGTTGACATTATGGGGTATTGTGTGTAGGCCAGTGACACATTTAATCCATCAGGTTGACATTATGGGGTATTGTGTGTAGGCCAGTGACACATTTAATCCATCAGGTTGACATTATGGGGTATTGTGTGTAGGCCAGTGACACATTTAATCCATCAGGTTGACATTATGGGGTATTGTGTGTAGGCCAGTGACACATTTAATCCATCAGGTTGACATTATGGGGTATTGTGTGTAGGCCAGTGATACAAAGTCTACATTTAATCCATCAGGTTGACATTATGGGGTATTGTGTGTAGGCCAGTGATACAAAGTCTACATTTAATCCATCAGGTTGACATTATGGGGTATTGTGTGTAGGCCAGTGACACATTTAATCCATCAGGTTGACATTATGGGGTATTGTGTGTAGGCCAGTGACACATTTAATCCATCAGGTTGACATTATGGGGTATTGTGTGTAGGCCAGTGACACATTTAATCCATCAGGTTGACATTATGGGGTATTGTGTGTAGGCCAGTGACACATTTAATCCATCAGGTTGACATTATGGGGTATTGTGTGTAGGCCAGTGATACAAAGTCTACATTTAATCCATCAGGTTGACATTATGGGGTATTGTGTGTAGGCCAGTGACACAAAGTCTACATTTAATCCATCAGGTTGACATTATGGGGTATTGTGTGTAGACCAGTGACACAAAGTCTACATTTAATCCATCAGGTTGACATTATGGGGTATTGTGTGTAGGCCAGTGATACAAAGTCTACATTTAATCCATCAGGTTGACATTATGGGGTATTGTGTGTAGGCCAGTGACACAAAGTCTACATTTAATCCATCAGGTTGACATTATGGGGTATTGTGTGTAGGCCAGTGACACTTTTAATCCATCAGGTTGACATTATGGGGTATTGTGTGTAGGCCAGTGACACAAAGTCTACATTTAATCCATCAGGTTGATATTATGGGGTATTGTGTGTAGGCCAGTGACACAAAGTCTACATTTAATCCATCAGGTTGACATTATGGGGTATTGTGTGTAGGCCAGTGACACATTTAATCCATCAGGTTGACATTATGGGGTATTGTGTGTAGGCCAGTGACACAAAGTCTACATTTAATCCATCAGGTTGACATTATGGGGTATTGTGTGTAGGCCAGTGACACATTTAATCCATCAGGTTGACATTATGGGGTATTGTGTGTAGGCCAGTGACACAAAGTCTACATTTAATCCATCAGGTTGACATTATGGGGTATTGTGTGTAGGCCAGTGACACATTTAATCCATCAGGTTGACATTACGGGGTATTGTGTGTAGGCCAGTGACACATTTAATCCATCAGGTTGACATTATGGGGTATTGTGTGTAGGCCAGTGACACATTTAATCCATCAGGTTGACATTATGGGGTATTGTGTGTAGGCCAGTGACACATTTAATCCATCAGGTTGACATTATGGGGTATTATGTGTAGGCCAGTGACACATTTAATCCATCAGGTTGACATTATGGGGTATTGTGTGTAGGCCAGTGATACAAAGTCTACATTTAATCCATCAGGTTGACATTATGGGGTATTGTGTGTAGGCCAGTGACACAAAGTCTACATTTAATCCATCAGGTTGACATTATGGGGTATTGTGTGTAGGCCAGTGATACAAAGTCTACATTTAATCCATCAGGTTGACATTATGGGGTATTGTGTGTAGGCCAGTGACACATTTAATCCATCAGGTTGACATTATGGGGTATTGTGTGTAGGCCAGTGACACATTTAATCCATCAGGTTGACATTATGGGGTATTGTGTGTAGGCCAGTGACACATTTAATCCATCAGGTTGACATTATGGGGTATTGTGTGTAGGCCAGTGACACATTTAATCCATCAGGTTGACATTATGGGGTATTGTGTGTAGGCCAGTGATACAAAGTCTACATTTAATCCATCAGGTTGACATTATGGGGTATTGTGTGTAGGCCAGTGACACAAAGTCTACATTTAATCCATCAGGTTGACATTATGGGGTATTGTGTGTAGGCCAGTGATACAAAGTCTACATTTAATCCATCAGGTTGACATTATGCGGTATTGTGTGTAGGCCAGTGACACAAAGTCTACATTTAATCCATCAGGTTAACATTATGGGGTATTGTGTGTAGGCCAGTGACACAAAGTCTACATTTAATCCATCAGGTTGACATTATGGGGTATTGTGTGTAGGCCAGTGACACAAAGTCTACATTTAATCCATCAGGTTGACATTATGGGGTATTGTGTGTAGGCCAGTGACACATTTAATCCATCAGGTTGACATTATGGGGTATTGTGTGTAGGCCAGTGACACAAAGTCTACATTTAATCCATCAGGTTGACATTATGGGGTATTGTGTGTAGGCCAGTGACACATTTAATCCATCAGGTTGACATTACGGGGTATTGTGTGTAGGCCAGTGACACATTTAATCCATCAGGTTGACATTATGGGGTATTGTGTGTAGGCCAGTGACACATTTAATCCATCAGGTTGACATTATGGGGTATTGTGTGTAGGCCAGTGACACATTTAATCCATCAGGTTGACATTATGGGGTATTATGTGTAGGCCAGTGACACATTTAATCCATCAGGTTGACATTATGGGGTATTGTGTGTAGGCCAGTGATACAAAGTCTACATTTAATCCATCAGGTTGACATTATGGGGTATTGTGTGTAGGCCAGTGACACAAAGTCTACATTTAATCCATCAGGTTGACATTATGGGGTATTGTGTGTAGGCCAGTGATACAAAGTCTACATTTAATCCATCAGGTTGACATTATGGGGTATTGTGTGTAGGCCAGTGACACATTTAATCCATCAGGTTGACATTATGGGGTATTGTGTGTAGGCCAGTGACACATTTAATCCATCAGGTTGACATTATGGGGTATTGTGTGTAGGCCAGTGACACATTTAATCCATCAGGTTGACATTATGGGGTATTGTGTGTAGGCCAGTGACACATTTAATCCATCAGGTTGACATTATGGGGTATTGTGTGTAGGCCAGTGATACAAAGTCTACATTTAATCCATCAGGTTGACATTATGGGGTATTGTGTGTAGGCCAGTGACACAAAGTCTACATTTAATCCATCAGGTTGACATTATGGGGTATTGTGTGTAGGCCAGTGATACAAAGTCTACATTTAATCCATCAGGTTGACATTATGCGGTATTGTGTGTAGGCCAGTGACACAAAGTCTACATTTAATCCATCAGGTTAACATTATGGGGTATTGTGTGTAGGCCAGTGACACAAAGTCTACATTTAATCCATCAGGTTGACATTATGGGGTATTGTGTGTAGGCCAGTGACACAAAGTCTACATTTAATCCATCAGGTTGACATTATGGGGTATTGTGTGTAGGCCAGTGACACATTTAATCCATCAGGTTGACATTATGGGGTATTGTGTGTAGGCCAGTGACACATTTAATCCATCAGGTTGACATTATGGGGTATTGTGTGTAGGCCAGTGACACAAAGTCTACATTTAATCCATTAGGTTGACATTATGGGGTATTGTGTGTAGGCCAGTGACACATTTAATCCATCAGGTTGACATTATGGGGTATTATGTGTAGGCCAGTGACACATTTAATCCATCAGGTTGACATTATGGGGTATTGTGTGTAGGCCAGTGACACATTTAATCCATCAGGTTGACATTATGGGGTATTGTGTGTAGGCCAGTGACACATTTAATCCATCAGGTTGACATTATGGGGTATTGTGTGTAGGCCAGTGATACAAAGTCTACATTTAATCCATCAGGTTGACATTATGGGGTATTGTGTGTAGGCCAGTGACACAAAGTCTACATTTAATCCATTAGGTTGACATTATGGGGTATTGTGTGTAGGCCAGTGACACATTTAATCCATCAGGTTGACATTATGGGGTATTATGTGTAGGCCAGTGACACATTTAATCCATCAGGTTGACATTATGGGGTATTGTGTGTAGGCCAGTGACACATTTAATCCATCAGGTTGACATTATGGGGTATTGTGTGTAGGCCAGTGACACATTTAATCCATCAGGTTGACATTATGGGGTATTGTGTGTAGGCCAGTGATACAAAGTCTACATTTAATCCATCAGGTTGACATTATGGGGTATTGTGTGTAGGCCAGTGACACATTTAATCCATCAGGTTGACATTATGGGGTATTGTGTGTAGGCCAGTGACACAAAGTCTACATTTAATCCATCAGGTTGACATTATGGGGTATTGTGTGTAGGCCAGTGATACAAAGTCTACATTTAATCCATCAGGTTGACATTATGCGGTATTGTGTGTATGCCAGTGACACAAAGTCTACATTTAATCCATCAGGTTGACATTATGGGGTATTGTGTGTAGGCCAGTGACACATTTAATCCATCAGGTTGACATTATGGGGTGTTGTGTGTAGGCCAGTGACACATTTAATCCATCAGGTTGACATTATGGGGTATTGTGTGTAGGCCAGTGACACAAAGTCTACATTTAATCCATTAGGTTGACATTATGGGGTATTGTGTGTAGGCCAGTGACACATTTAATCCATCAGGTTGACATTATGGGGTATTATGTGTAGGCCAGTGACACATTTAATCCATCAGGTTGACATTATGGGGTATTGTGTGTAGGCCAGTGACACATTTAATCCATCAGGTTGACATTATGGGGTATTGTGTGTAGGCCAGTGACACATTTAATCCATCAGGTTGACATTATGGGGTATTGTGTGTAGGCCAGTGATACAAAGTCTACATTTAATCCATCAGGTTGACATTATGGGGTATTGTGTGTAGGCCAGTGACACAAAGTCTACATTTAATCCATCAGGTTGACATTATGGGGTATTGTGTGTAGGCCAGTGACACATTTAATCCATCAGGTTGACATTATGGGGTATTGTGTGTAGGCCAGTGACACAAAGTCTACATTTAATCCATCAGGTTGATATTATGGGGTATTGTGTGTAGGCCAGTGACACAAAGTCTACATTTAATCCATCAGGTTGACATTATGGGGTATTGTATGTAGGCCAGTGACACAAAGTCTACATTTAATCCATCAGGTTGACATTATGGGGTATTGTGTGTAGACCAGTGACACAAAGTCTACATTTAATCCATCAGGTTGACATTACGGGGTATTGTGTGTAGGCCAGTGACACATTTAATCCATCAGGTTGACATTATGGGGTATTGTGTGTAGGCCAGTGACACAAAGTCTACATTTAATCCATCAGGTTGACATAAGGGGGTATTGTGTGTAGGCCAGTGATACAAAGTCTACATTTAATCCATCAGGTTGACATTATGGGGTATTGTGTGTAGGCCAGTGACACATTTAATCCATCAGGTTGACATTATGGGGTATTGTGTGTAGGCCAGTGACACAAAGTCTACATTTAATCCATCAGGTTGACATTATGGGGTATTGTGTGTAGGCCAGTGACACAAAGTCTACATTTAATCCATCAGGTTGACATTATGGGGTATTGTGTGTAGGCCAGTGACACAAAGTCTACATTTAATCCATCAGGTTGACATTATGGGGTATTGTGTGTAGGCCAGTGACACATTTAATCCATCAGGTTGACATTATCGGGTATTGTGTGTTTAGCCAGTGACACAAAGTCTACATTTAATCCATAAGGTTGACATTATGGGGTATTGTGTGTAGGCCAGTGATACAAAGTCTACATTTAATCCATCAGGTTGACATTATGGGGTATTGTGTGTAGGCCAGTGACACATTTAATCCATCAGGTTGACATTATGGGGTATTGTGTGTAGGCCAGTGACACAAAGTCTACATTTAATCCATCAGGTTGACATTATGGGGTATTGTGTGTAGGCCAGTGACACAAAGTCTACATTTAATCCATCAGGTTGACATTATGGGGTATTGTGTGTAGGCCAGTGACACAAAGTCTACATTTAATCCATCAGGTTGACATTATGGGGTATTGTGTGTAGGCCAGTGACACATTTAATCCATCAGGTTGACATTATGGGGTATTGTGTGTAGGCCAGTGACACAAAGTCTACATTTAATCCATCAGGTTGACATTATGGAGTATTGTGTGTAGGCCAGTGACACATTTAATCCATCAGGTTGACATTATGGGGTATTGTGTGTAGGCCAGTGACACAAAGTCTACATTTAATCCATCAGGTTGACATTATGGGGTATTGTGTGTAGGCCAGTGACACAAAGTCTACATTTAATCCATCAGGTTGACTCTATGGGGTATTGTGTGTAGGCCAGTGATACAAAGTCTACATTTAATCCATCAGGTTGACATTATGCGGTATTGTGTGTAGGCCAGTGACACAAAGTCTACATTTAATCCATCAGGTTGACATTACGGGGTATTATGTGTAGGCCAGTGACACATTTAATCCATCAGGTTGACATTATGGGGTATTGTGTGTAGGCCAGTGACACAAAGTCTACATTTAATCCATCAGGTTGACATTATGGGGTATTGTGTGTAGGCCAGTGACACATTTAATCCATCAGGTTGACATTATGGGATATTGTGTGTAGGCCAGTGACACAAAGTCTACATTTAATCCATTAGGTTGACATTATGGGGTATTGTGTGTAGGCCAGTGACACATTTAATCCATCAGGTTGACATTATGGGGTATTATGTGTAGGCCAGTGACACATTTAATCCATCAGGTTGACATTATGGGGTATTGTGTGTAGGCCAGTGACACATTTAATCCATCAGGTTGACATTATGGGGTATTGTGTTTAGGCCAGTGACACATTTAATCCATCAGGTTGACATTATGGGGTATTGTGTGTATGCCAGTGACACAAAGTCTACATTTAATCCATCAGGTTGACATTATGGGGTATTGTGTGTAGGCCAGTGACACATTTAATCCATCAGGTTGACATTATGGGGTATTGTGTGTAGGCCAGTGACACAAAGTCTACATTTAATCCATCAGGTTGATATTATGGGGTATTGTGTGTAGGCCAGTGACACAAAGTCTACATTTAATCCATCAGGTTGACATTATGGGGTATTGTATGTAGGCCAGTGACACAAAGTCTACATTTAATCCATCAGGTTGACATTATGGGGTATTGTGTGTAGACCAGTGACACAAAGTCTACATTTAATACATCAGGTTGACATTACGGGGTATTGTGTGTAGGCCAGTGACACATTTAATCCATCAGGTTGACATTATGGGGTATTGTGTGTAGGCCAGTGACACAAAGTCTACATTTAATCCATCAGGTTGATATTATGGGGTATTGTGTGTAGGCCAGTGACACAAAGTCTACATTTAATCCATCAGGTTGACATTATGGGGTATTGTATGTAGGCCAGTGACACAAAGTCTACATTTAATCCATCAGGTTGACATTATGGGGTATTGTGTGTAGACCAGTGACACAAAGTCTACATTTAATCCATCAGGTTGACATTACGGGGTATTGTGTGTAGGCCAGTTACACATTTAATCCATCAGGTTGACATTATGGGGTATTGTGTGTAGGCCAGTGACACAAAGTCTACATTTAATCCATCAGGTTGACATTATGGGGTATTGTGTGTAGGCCAGTGATACAAAGTCTACATTTAATCCATCAGGTTGACATTATGGGGTATTGTGTGTAGGCCAGTGACACATTTAATCCATCAGGTTGACATTATGGGGTATTGTGTGTAGGCCAGTGACACAAAGTCTACATTTAATCCATCAGGTTGACATTATGGGGTATTGTGTGTAGGCCAGTGACACAAAGTCTACATTTAATCCATCAGGTTGACATTATGGGGTATTGTGTGTAGGCCAGTGACACAAAGTCTACATTTAATCCATCAGGTTGACATTATGGGGTATTGTGTGTAGGCCAGTGACACATTTAATCCATCAGGTTGACATTATCGGGTATTGTGTGTAGGCCAGTGACACAAAGTCTACATTTAATCCATAAGGTTGACATTATGGGGTATTGTGTGTAGGCCAGTGATACAAAGTCTACATTTAATCCATCAGGTTGACATTATGGGGTATTGTGTGTAGGCCAGTGACACATTTAATCCATCAGGTTGACATTATGGGGTATTGTGTGTAGGCCAGTGACACAAAGTCTACATTTAATCCATCAGGTTGACATTATGGGGTATTGTGTGTAGG
This sequence comes from Thymallus thymallus, assembly GCA_023634145.1. Taxonomy (NCBI): domain Eukaryota; kingdom Metazoa; phylum Chordata; class Actinopteri; order Salmoniformes; family Salmonidae; genus Thymallus; species Thymallus thymallus. The sequence continues at coordinate 1,142,799 of CM042397.1, forward strand.
CCAGTGACACAAAGTCTACATTTAATCCATCAGGTTGACATTATGGGGTATTGTGTGTAGGCCAGTGACACAAAGTCTACATTTAATCCATCAGGTTGACATTATGGGGTATTGTGTGTAGGCCAGTGACACATTTAATCCATCAGGTTGACATTATGGGGTATTGTGTGTAGGCCAGTGACACAAAGTCTACATTTAATCCATCAGGTTGACATTATGGAGTATTGTGTGTAGGCCAGTGACACATTTAATCCATCAGGTTGACATTATGGGGTATTGTGTGTAGGCCAGTGACACAAAGTCTACATTTAATCCATCAGGTTGACATTATGGGGTATTGTGTGTAGGCCAGTGACACAAAGTCTACATTTAATCCATCAGGTTGACATTATGGGGTATTGTGTGTAGGCCAGTGATACAAAGTCTACATTTAATCCATCAGGTTGACATTATGCGGTATTGTGTGTAGGCCAGTGACACAAAGTCTACATTTAATCCATCAGGTTGACATTACGGGGTATTATGTGTAGGCCAGTGACACATTTAATCCATCAGGTTGACATTATGGGGTATTGTGTGTAGGCCAGTGACACAAAGTCTACATTTAATCCATCAGGTTGACATTATGGGGTATTGTGTGTAGGCCAGTGACACATTTAATCCATCAGGTTGACATTATGGGATATTGTGTGTAGGCCAGTGACACAAAGTCTACATTTAATCCATTAGGTTGACATTATGGGGTATTGTGTGTAGGCCAGTGACACATTTAATCCATCAGGTTGACATTATGGGGTATTATGTGTAGGCCAGTGACACATTTAATCCATCAGGTTGACATTATGGGGTATTGTGTGTAGGCCAGTGACACATTTAATCCATCAGGTTGACATTATGGGGTATTGTGTTTAGGCCAGTGACACATTTAATCCATCAGGTTGACATTATGGGGTATTGTGTGTAGGCCAGTGACACAAAGTCTACATTTAATCCATCAGGTTGACATTATGGGGTATTGTGTGTAGGCCAGTGACACATTTAATCCATCAGGTTGACATTATGGGGTATTGTGTGTAGGCCAGTGACACAAAGTCTACATTTAATCCATCAGGTTGACAATATGGGGTATTGTGTGTAGGCCAGTGATACAAAGTCTACATTTAATCCATCAGGTTGATATTATGGGGTATTGTGTGTAGGCCAGTGACACATTTAATCCATCAGGTTGACATTATGGGGTATTGTGTGTAGGCCAGTGATACAAAGTCTACATTTAATCCATCAGGTTGATATTATGGGGTATTGTGTGTAGGCCAGTGACACAAAGTCTACATTTAATCCATCAGGTTGACATTATGGGGTATTGTATGTAGGCCAGTGACACAAAGTCTACATTTAATCCATCAGGTTGACATTATGGGGTATTGTGTGTAGACCAGTGACACAAAGTCTACATTTAATCCATCAGGTTGACATTACGGGGTATTGTGTGTAGGCCAGTGACACATTTAATCCATCAGGTTGACATTATGGGGTATTGTGTGTAGGCCAGTGACACAAAGTCTACATTTAATCCATCAGGTTGACATTATGGGGTATTGTGTGTAGGCCAGTGATACAAAGTCTACATTTAATCCATCAGGTTGACATTATGGGGTATTGTGTGTAGGCCAGTGACACATTTAATCCATCAGGTTGACATTATGGGGTATTGTGTGTAGGCCAGTGACACAAAGTCTACATTTAATCCATCAGGTTGACATTATGGGGTATTGTGTGTAGGCCAGTGACACAAAGTCTACATTTAATCCATCAGGTTGACATTATGGGGTATTGTGTGTAGGCCAGTGACACAAAGTCTACATTTAATCCATCAGGTTGACATTATGGGGTATTGTGTGTAGGCCAGTGACACATTTAATCCATCAGGTTGACATTATCGGGTATTGTGTGTAGGCCAGTGACACAAAGTCTACATTTAATCCATCAGGATGACATTATGGGGTATTGTGTGTAGGCCAATGACACAAAGTCTACATTTAATCCATCAGGTTGACATTATGGGGTATTGTGTGTAGGCCAGTGACACAAAGTCTACATTTAATCCATCAGGTTGACATTATGGGGTATTGTGTGTAGGCCAGTGACACAAAGTCTACATTTAATCCATCAGGTTGACATTATGGGGTATTGTGTGTAGGCCAGTGACACAAAGTCTACATTTAATCCATCAGGTTGACATTATGGGGTATTGTGTGTAGGCCAGTGATACAAAGTCTACATTTAATCCATCAGGTTGACATTATGGGGTATTGTGTGTAGGCCAGTGACACATTTAATCCATCAGGTTGACATTATGGGGTATTGTGTGTAGGCCAGTGACACAAAGTCTACATTTAATCCATCAGGTTGACATTATGGGGTATTGTGTGTAGGCCAGTGATACATTTAATCCATCTGGTTGACATTATGGGGTATTGTGTGTAGGCCAGTGACACAAAGTCTACATTTAATCCATCAGGTTGACATTATGGGGTATTGTGTGTAGGCCAGTGACACATTTAATCCATCAGGTTGACATTATGGGGTATTGTGTGTAGGCCAGTGACACAAAGTCTACATTTAATCCATCAGGTTGACATTATGGGGTATTGTGTGTAGGCCAGTGACACAAAGTCTACATTTAATCCATCAGGTTGACATTATGGGGTATTGTGTGTAGGCCAGTGACACAAAGTCTACATTTAATCCATCAGGTTGACATTATGGGGTATTGTGTGTAGGCCAGTGACACATTTAATCCATCAGGTTGACATTATCGGGTATTGTGTGTAGGCCAGTGACACAAAGTCTACATTTAATCCATCAGGATGACATTATGGGGTATTGTGTGTAGGCCAATGACACAAAGTCTACATTTAATCCATCAGGTTGACATTATGGGGTATTGTGTGTAGGCCAGTGACACATTTAATTCATCAGGTTGACATTATGGGGTATTGTGTGTAGGCCAGTGACACAAAGTCTACATTTAATCCATCAGGTTGACATTATGGGGTATTGTGTGTAGGCCAGTGACACAAAGTCTACGTTTAATCCATCAGGTTGACATTATGGGGTATTGTGTGTAGGCCAGTGATACAAAGTTTACATTTAATCCATCAGTTTGACATTATGCGGTATTGTGTGTAGGCCAGTGACACAAAGTCTACATTTAATCCATCAGGTTAACATTATGGGGTATTGTGTGTAGGCCAGTGACACAAAGTCTACATTTAATCCATCAGGTTGACATTATGGGGTATTGTGTGTAGGCCAGTGACACAAAGTCTACATTTAATCCATCAGGTTGACATTATGGGGTATTGTGTGTAGGCCAGTGACACATTTAATCCATCAGGTTGACATTATGGGGTATTGTGTGTAGGCCAGTGACACAAAGTCTACATTTAATCCATCAGGTTGACATTATGGGGTATTGTGTGTAGGCCAGTGACACATTTAATCCATCAGGTTGACATTATGGGGTATTGTGTGTAGGCCAGTGACACAAAGTCTACATTTAATCCATCAGGTTGACATTATGGGGTATTGTGTGTAGGCCAGTGACACATTTAATCCATCAGGTTGACATTATGGGGTATTATGTGTAGGCCAGTGACACATTTAATCCATCAGGTTGACATAATGGGGTATTGTGTGTAGGCCAGTGACACATTTAATCCATCAGGTTGACATTATGGGGTATTGTGTGTAGGCCAGTGACACATTTAATCCATCAAGTTGACATTATGGGGTATTGTGTGTAGGCCAGTGACACAAAGTCTACATTTAATCCATCAGGTTGACATTATGGGGTATTGTGTGTAGGCCAGTGACACAAAGTCTACGTTTAATCCATCAGGTTGACATTATGGGGTATTGTGTGTAGGCCAGTGACACAAAGTCTACATTTAACACATCAGGTTGACATTATGGGGTATTGTGTGTAGGCCAGTGACACAAAGTCTACATTTAATCCATCAGGTTGTCATTATGGGGTATTGTGTGTAGGCCAGTGACACAAAGTCTACATTTAATCCATCAGGTTGACATTATGGGGTATTGTGTGTAGGCCAGTGACACAAAGTCTACATTTAATCCATCAGGTTGACATTATGGGGTATTGTGTGTAGGCCAGTGACACAAAGTCTACATTTAATCCATCAGGTTGACATTATGGGGTATTGTGTGTAGGCCAGTGACACAAAGTCTACATTTAATCCATCAGGTTGACATTATGGGGTATTGTGTGTAGGCCAGTGACACATTTAATCCATCAGGTTGACATTATCGGGTATTGTGTGTAGGCCAGTGACACAAAGTCTACATTTAATCCATCAGGATGACATTATGGGGTATTGTGTGTAGGCCAATGACACAAAGTCTACATTTAATCCATCAGGTTGACATTATGGGGTATTGTGTGTAGGCCAGTGACACATTTAATCCATCAGGTTGACATTATGGGGTATTGTGTGTAGGCCAGTGACACAAAGTCTACATTTAATCCATCAGGTTGACATTATGGGGTATTGTGTGTAGGCCAGTGACACAAAGTCTACATTTAATCCATCAGGTTGACATTATGGGGTATTGTGTGTAGGCCAGTGATACAAAGTCTACATTTAATCCATCAGGTTGACATTATGCGGTATTGTGTGTAGGCCAGTGACACAAAGTCTACATTTAATCCATCAGGTTAACATTATGGGGTATTGTGTGTAGGCCAGTGACACAAAGTCTACATTTAATCCATCAGGTTGACATTATGGGGTATTGTGTGTAGGCCAGTGACACAAAGTCTACATTTAATCCATCAGGTTGACATTATGGGGTATTGTGTGTAGGCCAGTGACACATTTAATCCATCAGGTTGACATTATGGGGTATTGTGTGTAGGCCAGTGACACAAAGTCTACATTTAATCCATCAGGTTGACATTATGGGGTATTGTGTGTAGGCCAGTGACACATTTAATCCATCAGGTTGACATTATGGGGTATTGTGTGTAGGCCAGTGACACAAAGTCTACATTTAATCCATCAGGTTGACATTATGGGGTATTGTGTGTAGGCCAGTGACACATTTAATCCATCAGGTTGACATTATGGGGTATTATGTGTAGGCCAGTGACACATTTAATCCATCAGGTTGACATAATGGGGTAATGTGTGTAGGCCAGTGACACATTTAATCCATCAGGTTGACATTATGGGGTATTGTGTGTAGGCCAGTGACACATTTAATCCATCAGGTTGACATTATGGGGTATTGTGTGTAGGCCAGTGACACAAAGTCTACATTTAATCCATCAGGTTGACATTATGGGGTATTGTGTGTAGGCCAGTGACACAAAGTCTACGTTTAATCCTTCAGGTTGACATTATGGGGTATTGTGTGTAGGCCAGTGACACAAAGTCTACATTTAACACATCAGGTTGACATTATGGGGTATTGTGTGTAGGCCAGTGACACAAAGTCTACATTTAATCCATCAGGTTGACATTATGGGGTATTGTGTGTAGGCCAGTGACACAAAGTCTACATTTAATCCATCAGGTTGACATTATGGGGTATTGTGTGTAGGCCAGTGACACAAAGTCTACATTTAATCCATCAGGTTGACATTATGGGGTATTGTGTGTAGGCCAGTGACACAAAGTCTACATTTAATCCATCAGGTTGACATTATGGGGTATTGTGTGTAGGCCAGTGATACAAAGTCTACATTTAATCCATCAGGTTGACATTATGGGGTATTGTGTGTAGGCCAGTGACACAAAGTCTACATTTAACACATCAGGTTGACATTATGGGGTATTGTGTGTAGGCCAGTGACACAAAGTCTACATTTAATCCATCAGGTTGACATTATGGGGTATTGTGTGTAGGCCAGTGACACAAAGTCTACATTTAATCCATCAGGTTGACATTATGGGGTATTGTGTGTTGGCTAGTGACACATTTAATCCATCAGGTTGACATTATCGGGTATTGTGTGTAGGCCAGTTACACAAAGTCTACATTTAATCCATCAGGATGACATTATGGGGTATTGTGTGTAGGCCAATGACACAAAATCTACATTTAATCCATCAGGTTGACATTATGGGGTATTGTGTGTAGGCCAGTGACACATTTAATCCATCAGGTTGACATTATGGGGTATTGTGTGTAGGCCAGTGACACAAAGTCTACATTTAATCCATCAGGTTGACATTATGGGGTATTGTGTGTAGGCCAGTGACACATTTAATCCATCAGGTTGACATTATGGGGTATTATGTGTAGGCCAGTGACACATTTAATCCATCAGGTTGACATAATGGGGTAATGTGTGTAGGCCAGTGACACATTTAATCCATCAGGTTGACATTATGGGGTATTGTGTGTAGGCCAGTGACACATTTAATCCATCAGGTTGACATTATGGGGTATTGTGTGTAGGCCAGTGACACAAAGTCTACATTTAATCCATCAGGTTGACATTATGGGGTATTGTGTGTAGGCCAGTGACACAAAGTCTACGTTTAATCCTTCAGGTTGACATTATGGGGTATTGTGTGTAGGCCAGTGACACAAAGTCTACATTTAACACATCAGGTTGACATTATGGGGTATTGTGTGTAGGCCAGTGACACAAAGTCTACATTTAATCCATCAGGTTGACATTATGGGGTATTGTGTGTAGGCCAGTGACACAAAGTCTACATTTAATCCATCAGGTTGACATTATGGGGTATTGTGTGTAGGCCAGTGACACAAAGTCTACATTTAATCCATCAGGTTGACATTATGGGGTATTGTGTGTAGGCCAGTGACACAAAGTCTACATTTAATCCATCAGGTTGACATTATGGGGTATTGTGTGTAGGCCAGTGATACAAAGTCTACATTTAATCCATCAGGTTGACATTATGGGGTATTGTGTGTAGGCCAGTGACACAAAGTCTACATTTAACACATCAGGTTGACATTATGGGGTATTGTGTGTAGGCCAGTGACACAAAGTCTACATTTAATCCATCAGGTTGACATTATGGGGTATTGTGTGTAGGCCAGTGACACAAAGTCTACATTTAATCCATCAGGTTGACATTATGGGGTATTGTGTGTTGGCTAGTGACACATTTAATCCATCAGGTTGACATTATCGGGTATTGTGTGTAGGCCAGTTACACAAAGTCTACATTTAATCCATCAGGATGACATTATGGGGTATTGTGTGTAGGCCAATGACACAAAATCTACATTTAATCCATCAGGTTGACATTATGGGGTATTGTGTGTAGGCCAGTGACACATTTAATCCATCAGGTTGACATTATGGGGTATTGTGTGTAGGCCAGTGACACAAAGTCTACATTTAATCCATCAGGTTGACATTATGGGGTATTGTGTGTAGGCCAGTGACACAAAGTCTACATTTAATCCATCAGGTTGACATTATGGGGTATTGTGTGTAGGCCAGTGATACAAAGTCTACATTTAATCCATCAGGTTGACATTATGCGGTATTGTGTGTAGGCCAGTGACACAAAGTCTACATTTAATCCATCAGGTTAACATTATGGGGTATTGTGTGTAGGCCAGTGACACAAAGTCTACATTTAATCCATCAGGTTGACATTATGGGGTATTGTGTGTAGGCCAGTGACACAAAGTCTACATTTAATCCATCAGGTTGACATTATGGGGTATTGTGTGTAGGCCAGTGACACATTTAATCCATCAGGTTGACATTATGGGGTATTGTGTGTAGGCCAGTGACACAAAGTCTACATTTAATCCATCAGGTTGACATTATGGGGTATTGTGTGTAGGCCAGTGACACATTTAATCCATCAGGTTGACATTATGGGGTATTGTGTGTAGGCCAGTGACACAAAGTCTACATTTAATCCATCAGGTTGACATTATGGGGTATTGTGTGTAGGCCAGTGACACATTTAATCCATCAGGTTGACATTATGGGGTATTATGTGTAGGCCAGTGACACATTTAATCCATCAGGTTGACATAATGGGGTATTGTGTGTAGGCCAGTGACACATTTAATCCATCAGGTTGACATTATGGGGTATTGTGTGTAGGCCAGTGACACATTTAATCCATCAGGTTGACATTATGGGGTATTGTGTGTAGGCCAGTGACACAAAGTCTACATTTAATCCATCAGGTTGACATTATGGGGTATTGTGTGTAGGCCAGTGACACAAAGTCTACGTTTAATCCATCAGGTTGACATTATGGGGTATTGTGTGTAGGCCAGTGACACAAAGTCTACATTTAACACATCAGGTTGACATTATGGGGTATTGTGTGTAGGCCAGTGACACAAAGTCTACATTTAATCCATCAGGTTGACATTATGGGGTATTGTGTGTAGGCCAGTGACACAAAGTCTACATTTAATCCATCAGGTTGACATTATGGGGTATTGTGTGTAGGCCAGTGACAAAAAGTCTACATTTAATCCATCAGGTTGACATTATGGGGTATTGTGTGTAGGCCAGTGACACAAAGTCTACATTTAATCCATCAGGTTGACATTATGGGGTATTGTGTGTAGGCCAGTGATACAAAGTCTACATTTAATCCATCAGGTTGACATTATGGGGTATTGTGTGTAGGCCAGTGACACAAAGTCTACATTTAACACATCAGGTTGACATTATGGGGTATTGTGTGTAGGCCAGTGACACAAAGTCTACATTTAATCCATCAGGTTGACATTATGGGGTATTGTGGGTAGGCCAGTGACACATTTAATCCATCAGGTTGACATTATGGGGTATTGTGTGTAGGCCAGTGACACAAAGTCTACATTTAATCCATCAGGTTGACATTATGGGGTATTGTGTGTAGGCCAGTGACACAAAGTGTGAGGGCTTGGTTGTGGTAAGGCCTCTTACTCCCACCTAGGGGAGGAGAGAGGCACACAACCAAGCTCTCACACATTATTAGGGAGATTATCATCCCCAATCAGAGACAGCTGTATAGCGTTGTCTCTGATTGGGGATAGTATTTAGACTCCACACACAGCCACCTGTGTGTGGATCATTGTCTGTTGTGTTTGTCTGCACTGCCTGCAACACAAAGTAAGTCACCGTGTTTTTGTTTGTTATCGTGTTTTTGTTTTCACTCTCCTTTTTGATTGTAGATGCTTCGTGAGGACATCTCATTTTCAATAAAAAGGATGACGCTGCACCAGCGCTCCGTATACCGTCCCATTAATACTACGCACCGTGACAGAATGATCCACCACTCTGGGACGCAACGGGGAATAACATTAGGAGATATCCTCCTCGGTATGGGGAAAATTACCGAGGAGGAACACTCCTATTATCGCTCGGTGGAGGAAGGCTGGGGTCCGGAGCAGCCGAGGCGCCGGAGACGGAGGACACGTCACCGGGCTAGAGTTGAGGACCAGCCTGGAGCCCAGAAAACCCCTCAAACTGATTTTGGGGGGGGCTATGGGGGTGGTCGGGGATCGAGGGAGATGAGCCCCGACCACTGCACTCGTGGGGGTTCCAGGAGGAGCCCCTACAGCCGTGGGAGCAGGAGTACAGAGAGGAGTCGGAGGAAGACGACAGCGATGTGCTTCTGTTCCCTCACTCGTGGGGGTTCCCGGAGGAGCCCTCACAGGATGGGGATTGGCGTTGGAGTAGGGACGACAGGCACAGTCGTGCTCCAGCGTCAGTTCCCAGTCCGGTGCCTCCAGTGCCGGTCCAGAGTCGGAGGAGGAGGAGACCGACTCAGCGCACCAAACCATCGGTGCGCAACAATAGCCCGGTACGGCTCGCGCCTGCTCCGCGCACCAGATCTATGGTGCGTTTGCCCAGCCCGGCGCGACCCGTGCCAGCTCAACGCACCGATCCAACGGTGCGTTTCCCCAGCCAGGTACAGCCCGTTCCAGCTACTCGCACCAGACCAGTGGTGCGTTCCCCCAGCCCGGTACGGTCTGTGCCTGCTCCTCGCACCCAACCTATGGTGCGTTTCCCCAGCCCGGCGCGACCCGTGCCAGCTCAACGCACCGACCCAACAGTGCGTTTCCCCAGCCAGGTACAGCCCGTTCCAGCTACTCGCACCAGACCAGTGGTGCGTTCCCCCAGCCCGGTACGGTCTGTGCCTACTCCTCGCACCCAACCTATGGTGCGTGTCTCCAGCCCGGTGCGACCCGTGCCAGCTCCTCGTACCAGACCTATGGTGCGTGTCCCCAGTCCAGTACGCCCCGTGCCTACTCCTCGCACGGAGGCTACCGCGACGGTCGCCAGCCCAGCTCTGTGGTTGGAGACCATCTCTGCGTCGGTGCCCAGAGTGGGCACGACGTTCAGCCCCGCTGTGGAGCAGGAGCTCCATAGCGTGTCGGTGCCCAGTCTGGGGCCGACAGCCAGCCCAACCACAGGGCTGGAAACCCTCTCTGCGTCGGTGCCCAGGGTGGGCACGACGTTCAGCCCCGCTGTGGAGCAGGAGCTCCATAGCGTGTCGGTGCCCAGTCTGGGGCCGACAGCCAGCCCAACCACAGGGCTGGAAACCCTCTCCGCGTCGGTGCCCAGGGTGGGCACGACGTTCAGTCCCGCTGTGGAGCAGGAGCTCCATAGCGCGTCGGTGCCCAGTCTGGGGCCGACAGCCAGCCCAACCAGAGGGCTGGAAACCATCTCTGCGTCGGTGCCCAGGGTGGGCACGACGTTCAGCCCCGCTGTGGAGCAGGAGCTCCATAGCGTGTCGGTGCCCAGTCTGGGGCCGACAGCCAGCCCAACCACAGGGCTGGAAACCATCTCTGCGTCGGTGCCCAGGGTGGGCACGACGTTCAGCCCCACCAGAGGGCTGGGAACCATCTCTGCGTCGGTGCCCAGGGTGGGCACGACGTTCAGCCCCGCTGTGGAGCAGGAGCTCCATAGCGTGTCGGTGCCCAGTCTGGGGCCGACAGCCAGCCCCACCAGAGGGCTGGAAACCATCTCTGCGTCGGTGCCCAGGGTGGGCACGACGTTCAGCCCCACCAGAGGGCTGGGAACCATCTCTGCGTCGGTGCCCAGGGTGGGCACGACGTTCAGCCCCGCTGTGGAGCAGGAGCTCCATAGCGTGTCGGTGCCCAGTCTGGGGCCGACAGCCAGCCCCACCAGAGGGCTGGAAACCATCTCTGCGTCGGTGCCCAGGGTGGGCACGACGTTCAGCCCCACCAGAGGGCTGGGAACCATCTCTGCGTCGGTGCCCAGGGTGGGCACGACGTTCAGTCCCGCTGTGGAGCAGGAGCTCCATAGCGTGTCGGTGCCCAGTCTGGGGCCGACAGCCAGACCAGCTGCAGGGCTGAAGACCACCTCTGCGTCGGTGCCCAGGGTGGGCACGGCATCCAGCCTGAGGTCTCCGGAGAGGGTCAGCAGCCCGAGGCCTCCTGTGACGGTCAGTAGCCTGAGGTCTCCTGTAAAGGTCAGCAGCCTGAGGCCTCCTGTGAAGGTCAGCAGCCTGAGGCCTCCTGTGAAGGTCAGCAGCCCGAGACCTCCGGAGAAGGTCAGCAGCCCGAGACCTCCGGAGAAGGTCAGCAGCCCGAGGCCTCCAGCGAAGGTCAGCGTTCCGCCACCTCCAGCGAAGGTCAGCGTTCCGCCACCTCCAGCGAAGGTCAGCAGCCCGGAGCCTCCAGCCACAGCTCAAGGCCTGGAGCCTCCTCCACCGGTGCCCAGTCCAGGGCCGGTCGTCTGCTTCGCTCCAGTGCCGGAGCAGTCCGCTCCACCGGTGCCCAGTCCGGGGCCGGTCGTCTACGTCGCTCCATTGACGGAGCAGTCCGCTCCACCGGTGCCCAGTCCGGGGCCGGTCGTCTACGTCGCTCCAGTGCCGGAGCAGTCCGCTCCACCGGTGCCCAGTCCGGGGCCGGTCGTCTGCGCCACTCCAGTGCCGGAGCAGTCCGCTCCACCGGTGCCCAGTCCGGGGCCGGTCGTCTACGTCGCTCCAGTGACGGAGCAGTCCGCTCCACCGGTGCCCAGTCCGGGGCCGGTTGTCAGCCCCTCTCCAGGGTCGAGGGCTCCCGCACCAGGGTCCAGACAGGACTTGGTGAATGGCGGGAGTACTGAGGGGGGAACCACCGCGCCGGGGTCCGGACCGGACCGGGCGTGCAACGGAGAGGTAGGAGGAAAGCTACTCTCACAGCCTGTGCCACGCCCGGAACCGGAACCGGAGCCCCCACCAGCAACCACCTCAGTACCCCGCCATGTCCCCCCTAGTTTTGGACATTTTTTCTTTTCAGAAGAGGGGGGATTGTATGTGTGCGGTCGGGAGTCCGCACCTTAGGGGGGGGTACTGTGAGGGCTTGGTTGTGGTAAGGCCTCTTACTCCCACCTAGGGGAGGAGAGAGGCACACAACCAAACTCTCACACATTATTAGGGAGATTATCATCCCCAATCAGAGACAGCTGTATAGCGTTGTCTCTGATTGGGGATAGTATTTAGACTCCACACACAGCCACCTGTGTGTGGATCATTGTCTGTTGTGTTTGTCTGCACTGCCTGCAACACAAAGTAAGTCACCGTGTTTTTGTTTGTTATCGTGTTTTTGTTTTCACTCTCCTTTTTGATTGTAAATGCTTCGTGAGGACATCTCATTTTCAATAAAAAGGATGACACTGCACCAGCGCTCCGTATACCGTCCCATTAATACTACGCACCGTGACACAAAGTCTACATTTAATCCATCAGGTTGACATTATGGGGTATTGTGTGTAGGCCAGTGACACATTTAATCCATCAGGTTGACATTATCGGGTATTGTGTGTAGGCCAGTGACACAAAGTCTACATTTAATCCATCAGGATGACATTATGGGGTATTGTGTGTAGGCCAATGACACAAAGTCTACATTTAATCCATCAGGTTGACACTATGCGGTATTGTGTGTAGGCCAGTGACACAAAGTCTACATTTAATCCATCAGGTTGACATTATGGGGTATTGTGTGTAGGCCAGTGACACAAAGTCTACATTTAATCCATCAGGTTGACATTATGGGGTATTGTGTGTAGGCCAGTGATACAAAGTCTACATTTAATCCATCAGGTTGACATTATGGGGTATTGTGTGTAGGCCAGTGACACAAAGTCTACATTTAATCCATCAGGTTGACATTACGGGGTATTGTGTGTAGGCCAGTGACACATTTAATCCATCAGGTTGACATTATGGGGTATTGTGTGTAGGCCAGTGACACAAAGTCTACATTTAATCCATCAGGTTGACATTATGGGGTATTGTGTGTAGGCCAGTGATACAAAGTCTACATTTAATCCATCAGGTTGACATTATGGGGTATTGTGTGTAGGCCAGTGACACATTTAATCCATCAGGTTGACATTATGGGGTATTGTGTGTAGGCCAGTGACACAAAGTCTACATTTAATCCATCAGGTTGACATTATGGGGTATTGTGTGTAGGCCAGTGACACAAAGTCTACATTTAATCCATCAGGTTGACATTATGGGGTATTGTGTGTAGGCCAGTGACACAAAGTCTACATTTAATCCATCAGGTTGACATTATGGGGTATTGTGTGTAGGCCAGTGACACATTTAATCCATCAGGTTGACATTATGGGGTATTGTGTGAAGGCCAGTGACACAAAGTCTACATTTAATCCATCAGGTTGACATTATGGGGTATTGTGTGTAGGCCAGTGATACAAAGTCTACATTTAATCCATCAGGTTGACATTATGGGGTATTGTGTGTAGGCCAGTGACACATTTAATCCATCAGGTTGACATTATGGGGTATTGTGTGTAGGCCAGTGACACAAAGTCTACATTTAATCCATCAGGTTGACATTATGGGGTATTGTGTGTAGGCCAGTGACACAAAGTCTACATTTAATCCATCAGGTTGACATTATGGGGTATTGTGTGTAGGCCAGTGACACAAAGTCTACATTTAATCCATCAGGTTGACATTATGGGGTATTGTGTGTAGGCCAGTGACACATTTAATCCATCAGGTTGACATTATGGGGTATTGTGTGAAGGCCAGTGACACAAAGTCTACATTTAATCCATCAGGTTGACATTATGGGGTATTGTGTGTAGGCCAGTGACACAAAGTCTACATTTAATCCATCAGGTTGACATTATGGGGTATTGTGTGAAGGCCAGTGACACAAAGTCTACATTTAATCCATCAGGTTGACATTATGGGGTATTGTGTGTAGGCCAGTGACACATTTAATCCATCAGGTTGACATTATGGGGTATTGTGTGTAGGCCAGTGACACAAAGTCTACATTTAATCCATCAGGTTGACATTATGGAGTATTGTGTGTAGGCCAGTGACACATTTAATCCATCAGGTTGACATTATGGGGTATTGTGTGTAGGCCAGTGACACAAAGTCTACATTTAATCCATCAGGTTGACATTATCGGGTATTGTGTGTAGGCCAGTGACACATTTAATCCATCAGGTTGACATTATGGGGTATTGTGTGTAGGCCAGTGACACAAAGTCTACATTTAATCCATCAGGTTGACATTATGGGGTATTGTGTGTAGGCCAGTGACACATTTAATCCATCAGGTTGACATTATGGGGTATTGTGTGTAGGCCAGTGACACAAAGTCTACATTTAATCCATCAGGTTGACATTATGGGGTATTGTGTGTAGGCCAGTGACACAAAGTCTACATTTAATCCATCAGGTTGACATTATGGGGTATTGTGTGTAGGCCAGTGACACAAAGTCTACATTTAATCCATCAGGTTGACATTATGGGGTATTGTGTGTAGGCCAGTGACACATTTAATCCATCAGGTTGACATTATGGGGTATTGTGTGTAGGCCAGTGACACAAAGTCTACATTTAATCCATCAGGTTGACATTATGGAGTATTGTGTGTAGGCCAGTGACACATTTAATCCATCAGGTTGACATTATGGGGTATTGTGTGTAGGCCAGTGACACAAAGTCTACATTTAATCCATCAGGTTGACATTATGGGGTATTGTGTGTAGGCCAGTGACACATTTAATCCATCAGGTTGACATTATGGGGTATTGTGTGTAGGCCAGTGACACAAAGTCTACATTTAATCCATCAGGTTGACATTATGGTGTATTGTGTGTAGGCCAGTGACACATTTAATCCATCAGGTTGACATTATGGGGTATTGTGTGTAGGCCAGTGACACAAAGTCTACATTTAATCCATCAGGTTGACATTATGGGGTATTGTGTGTAGGCCAGTGACACATTTAATCCATCAGGTTGACATTACGGGGTATTGTGTGTAGGCCAGTGACACATTTAATCCATCAGGTTGACATTATGGGGTATTGTGTGTAGGCCAGTGACACATTTAATCCATCAGGTTGACATTATGGGGTATTGTGTGTAGGCCAGTGACACATTTAATCCATCAGGTTGACATTATGGGGTATTGTGTGTAGGCCAGTGACACATTTAATCCATCAGGTTGACATTATGGGGTATTGTGTGTAGGCCAGTGACACATTTAATCCATCAGGTTGACATTATGGGGTATTGTGTGTAGGCCAGTGATACAAAGTCTACATTTAATACATCAGGTTGACATTATGGGGTATTGTGTGTAGGCCAGTGATACAAAGTCTACATTTAATCCATCAGGTTGACATTATGGGGTATTGTGTGTAGGCCAGTGACACATTTAATCCATCAGGTTGACATTATGGGGTATTGTGTGTAGGCCAGTGACACATTTAATCCATCAGGTTGACATTATGGGGTATTGTGTGTAGGCCAGTGACACATTTAATCCATCAGGTTGACATTATGGGGTATTGTGTGTAGGCCAGTGACACATTCAATCCATCAGGTTGACATTATGGGGTATTGTGTGTAGGCCAGTGATACAAAGTCTACATTTAATCCATCAGGTTGACATTATGGGGTATTGTGTGTAGGCCAGTGACACATTTAATCCATCAGGTTGACATTATGGGGTATTGTGTGTAGGCCAGTGACACATTCAATCCATCAGGTTGACATTATGGGGTATTGTGTGTAGGCCAGTGATACAAAGTCTACATTTAATCCATCAGGTTGACATTATGGGGTATTGTGTGTAGGCCAGTGACACAAAGTCTACATTTAATCCATCAGGTTGACATTATGGGGTATTGTGTGTAGGCCAGTGACACATTTAATCCATCAGGTTGACATTATGGGGTATTGTGTGTAGGCCAGTGACACAAAGTCTACATTTAATCCATCAGGTTGATATTATGGGGTATTGTGTGTAGGCCAGTGACACAAAGTCTACATTTAATCCATCAGGTTGACATTATGGGGTATTGTGTGTAGGCCAGTGACACATTTAATCCATCAGGTTGACATTATGGGGTATTGTGTGTAGGCCAGTGACACAAAGTCTACATTTAATCCATCAGGTTGACATTATGGGGTATTGTATGTAGGCCAGTGACACAAAGTCTACATTTAATCCATCAGGTTGACATTATGGGGTATTGTGTGTAGACCAGTGACACAAAGTCTACATTTAATCCATCAGGTTGACATTATGGGGTATTGTGTGTAGGCCAGTGACACAAAGTCTACATTTAATCCATCAGGTTGACATTATGGGGTATTGTGTGTAGGCCAGTGACACATTTAATCCATCAGGTTGACATTATGGGGTATTGTGTGTAGGCCAGTGACACAAAGTCTACATTTAATCCATCAGGTTGACATTATGGGTTATTGTGTGTAGGCCAGTGACACATTTAATCCATCAGGTTGACATTACGGGGTATTGTGTGTAGGCCAGTGACACATTTAATCCATCAGGTTGACATTATGGGGTATTGTGTGTAGGCCAGTGACACATTTAATCCATCAGGTTGACATTATGGGGTATTGTGTGTAGGCCAGTGACACAAAGTCTACATTTAATCCATCAGGTTGACATTATGGGGTATTGTGTGTAGGCCAGTGACACAAAGTCTACATTTAATCCATCAGGTTGACATTATGGGGTATTGTGTGTAGGCCAGTGATACAAAGTCTACATTTAATCCATCAGGTTGACATTATGGGGTATTGTGTGTAGGCCAGTGACACATTTAATCCATCAGGTTGACATTATGGGGTATTGTGTGTAGGCCAGTGACACATTTAATCCATCAGGTTGACATTATGGGGTATTGTGTGTAGGCCAGTGACACATTTAATCCATCAGGTTGGCATTATGGGGTATTGTGTGTAGGCCAGTGACACATTTAATCCATCAGGTTGACATTATGGGGTATTGTGTGTAGGCCAGTGATACAAAGTCTACATTTAATCCATCAGGTTGACATTATGGGGTATTGTGTGTAGGCCAGTGACACAAAGTCTACATTTAATCCATCAGGTTGACATTATGGGGTATTGTGTGTAGGCCAGTGATACAAAGTCTACATTTAATCCATCAGGTTGACATTATGCGGTATTGTGTGTAGGCCAGTGACACAAAGTCTACATTTAATCCATCAGGTTAACATTATGGGGTATTGTGTGTAGGCCAGTGACACAAAGTCTACATTTAATCCATCAGGTTGACATTATGGGGTATTGTGTGTAGGCCAGTGACACAAAGTCTACATTTAATCCATCTGGTTGACATTATGGGGTATTGTGTGTAGGCCAGTGACACATTTATTCCATCAGGTTGACATTATGGGGTATTGTGTGTAGGCCAGTGACACATTTAATCCATCAGGTTGACATTATGGGGTATTGTGTGTAGGCCAGTGACACAAAGTCTACATTTAATCCATTAGGTTGACATTATGGGGTATTGTGTGTAGGCCAGTGACACATTTAATCCATCAGGTTGACATTATGGGGTATTATGTGTAGGCCAGTGACACATTTAATCCATCAGGTTGACATTATGGGGTATTGTGTGTAGGCCAGTGACACATTTAATCCATCAGGTTGACATTATGGGGTATTGTGTGTAGGCCAGTGACACATTTAATCCATCAGGTTGACATTATGGGGTATTGTGTGTAGGCCAGTGATACAAAGTCTACATTTAATCCATCAGGTTGACATTATGGGGTATTGTGTGTAGGCCAGTGACACATTTAATCCATCAGGTTGACATTATGGGGTATTGTGTGTAGGCCAGTGACACAAAGTCTACATTTAATCCATCAGGTTGACATTATGGGGTATTGTGTGTAGGCCAGTGACACATTTAATCCATCAGGTTGACATTATGGGGTATTGTGTGTAGGCCAGTGACACAAAGTCTACATTTAATCCATCAGGTTGACATTATGGGGTATTGTGTGTAGGCCAGTGACACATTTAATCCATCAGGTTGACATTACGGGGTATTGTGTGTAGGCCAGTGACACATTTAATCCATCAGGTTGACATTATGGGGTATTGTGTGTAGGCCAGTGACACATTTAATCCATCAGGTTGACATTATGGGGTATTGTGTGTAGGCCAGTGACACATTTAATCCATCAGTTTGACATTATGGGGTATTGTGTGTAGGCCAGTGACACATTTAATCCATCAGGTTGACATTATGGGGTATTGTGTGTAGGCCAGTGACACAAAGTCTACATTTAATCCATCAGGTTGACATTATGGGGTATTGTGTGTAGGCCAGTGATACAAAGTCTACATTTAATCCATCAGGTTGACATTATGGGGTATTGTGTGTAAGCCAGTGACACATTTAATCCATCAGGTTGACATTATGGGGTATTGTGTGTAGGCCAGTGACACATTTAATCCATCAGGTTGACATTATGGGGTATTTTGTGTAGGCCAGTGACATATTTAATCCATCAGGTTGACATTATGGGGTATTGTGTGTAGGCCAGTGACACATTTAATCCATCAGGTTGACATTATGGGGTATTGTGTGTAGGCCAGTGATACAAAGTCTACATTTAATCCATCAGGTTGACATTATGGGGTATTGTGTGTAGGCCAGTGACACAAAGTCTACATTTAATCCATCAGGTTGACATTATGGGGTATTGTGTGTAGGCCAGTGATACAAAGTCTACATTTAATCCATTAGGTTGACATTATGCGTTATTGTGTGTAGGCCAGTGACACAAAGTCTACATTTAATCCATCAGGTTAACATTATGGGGTATTGTGTGTAGGCCAGTGACACAAAGTCTACATTTAATCCATCAGGTTGACATTATGGGGTATTGTGTGTAGGCCAGTGACACAAATTCTACATTTAATCCATCAGGTTGACATTATGGGGTATTGTGTGTAGGCCAGTGACACATTTAATCCATCAGGTTGACATTATGGGGTATTGTGTGTAGGCCAGTGACACATTTAATCCATCAGGTTGACATTATGGGGTATTGTGTGTAGGCCAGTGACACAAAGTCTACATTTAATCCATTAGGTTGACATTATGGGGTATTGTGTGTAGGCCAGTGACACATTTAACCCATCAGGTTGACATTATGGGGTATTATGTGTAGGCCAGTGACACATTTAATCCATCAGGTTGACATTATGGGGTATTGTATGTAGGCCAGTGACACAAAGTCTACATTTAATCCATCAGGTTGACATTATGGGGTATTGTGTGTAGACCAGTGACACAAAGTCTACATTTAATCCATCAGGTTGACATTATGGGGTATTGTGTGTAGGCCAGTGATACAAAGTCTACATTTAATCCATCAGGTTGACATTATGGGGTATTGTGTGTAGGCCAGTGACACAAAGTCTACTTTTAATCCATCAGGTTGACATTATGGGGTATTGAGTGTAGGCCAGTGACACATTTAATCCATCAGGTTGACATTATGGGGTATTGTGTGTAGGCCAGTGACACAAAGTCTACATTTAATCCATCAGGTTGATATTATGGGGTATTGTGTGTAGGCCAGTGACACAAAGTCTACATTTAATCCATCAGGTTGACATTATGGGGTATTGTGTGTAGGCCAGTGACACATTTAATCCATCAGGTTGACATTATGGGGTATTGTGTGTAGGCCAGTGACACAAAGTCTACATTTAATCCATCAGGTTGACATTATGGGGTATTGTGTGTAGGCCAGTGACACATTTAATCCATCAGGTTGACATTATGGGGTATTGTGTGTAGGCCTGTGACACAAAGTCTACATTTAATCCATCAGGTTGACATTATGGGGTATTGTGTGTAGGCCAGTGACACATTTAATCCATCAGGTTGACATTACGGGGTATTGTGTGTAGGCCAGTGACACATTTAATCCATCAGGTTGACATTATGGGGTATTGTGTGTAGGCCAGTGACACATTTAATCCATCAGGTTGACATTATGGGGTATTGTGTGTAGGCCAGTGACACATTTAATCCATCAGGTTGACATTATGGGGTATTGTGTGTAGGCCAGTGACACATTTAATCCATCAGGTTGACATTATGGGGTATTGTGTGTAGGCCAGTGACACATTTAATCCATCAGGTTGACATTATGGGGTATTGTGTGTAGGCCAGTGACACATTTAATCCATCAGGTTGACATTATGGGGTATTGTGTGTAGGCCAGTGATACAAAGTCTACATTTAATCCATCAGGTTGACATTATGGGGTATTGTGTGTAGGCCAGTGACACAAAGTCTACATTTAATCCATCAGGTTGACATTATGGGGTATTGTGTGTAGGCCAGTGATACAAAGTCTACATTTAATCCATCAGGTTGACATTATGCGGTATTGTGTGTAGGCCAGTGACACAAAGTCTACATTTAATCCATCAGGTTGACATTATGGGGTATTGTGTGTAGGCCAGTGACACAAAGTCTACATTCAATCCATCAGGTTGACATTATGGGGTATTGTGTGTAGGCCAGTGACACAAAGTCTACATTTAATCCATCAGGTTGACATTATGGGGTATTGTGTGTAGGCCAGTGACACATTTAATCCATCAGGTTGACATTATGGGGTATTGTGTGTAGGCCAGTGACACATTTAATCCATCAGGTTGACATTATGGGGTATTGTGTGTAGGCCAGTGACACAAAGTCTACATTTAATCCATTAGGTTGACATTATGGGGTATTGTGTGTAGGCCAGTGACACATTTAATCCATCAGGTTGACATTATGGGGTATTATGTGTAGGCCAGTGACACATTTAATCCATCAGGTTGACATTATGGGGTATTGTGTGTAGGCCAGTGACACATTTAATCCATCAGGTTGACATTATGGGGTATTGTGTGTAGGCCAGTGACACATTTAATCCATCAGGTTGACATTATGGGGTATTGTGTGTAGGCCAGTGATACAAAGTCTACATTTAATCCATCAGGTTGACATTATGGGGTATTGTGTGTAGGCCAGTGACACATTTAATCCATCAGGTTGACATTATGGGGTATTGTGTGTAGGCCAGTGACACAAAGTCTACATTTAATCCATCAGGTTGACATTATGGGGTATTGTGTGTAGGCCAGTGACACATTTAATCCATCAGGTTGACATTATGGGGTATTGTGTGTAGGCCAGTGACACAAAGTCTACATTTAATCCATCAGGTTGACATTATGGGGTATTGTGTGTAGGCCAGTGACACATTTAATCCATCAGGTTGACATTATGGGGTATTGTGTGTAGGCCAGTGACACAAAGTCTACATTTAATCCATCAGGTTGACATTATGGGGTATTGTGTGTAGGCCAGTGACACATTTAATCCATCAGGTTGACATTACGGGGTATTGTGTGTAGGCCAGTGACACATTTAATCCATCAGGTTGACATTATGGGGTATTGTGTGTAGGCCAGTGACACATTTAATCCATCAGGTTGACATTATGGGGTATTGTGTGTAGGCCAGTGACACATTTAATCCATCAGGTTGACATTATGGGGTATTGTGTGTAGGCCAGTGACACATTTAATCCATCAGGTTGACATTATGGGGTATTGTGTGTAGGCCAGTGACACAAAGTCTACATTTAATCCATCAGGTTGACATTATGGGGTATTGTGTGTAGGCCAGTGACACATTTAATCCATCAGGTTGACATTATGGGGTATTGTGTGTAGGCCTGTGACACAAAGTCTACATTTAATCCATCAGGTTGACATTATGGGGTATTGTGTGTAGGCCAGTGACACATTTAATCCATCAGGTTGACATTACGGGGTATTGTGTGTAGGCCAGTGACACATTTAATCCATCAGGTTGACATTATGGGGTATTGTGTGTAGGCCAGTGACACATTTAATCCATCAGGTTGACATTATGGGGTATTGTGTGTAGGCCAGTGACACATTTAATCCATCAGGTTGACATTATGGGGTATTGTGTGTAGGCCAGTGACACATTTAATCCATCAGGTTGACATTATGGGGTATTGTGTGTAGGCCAGTGACACATTTAATCCATCAGGTTGACATTATGGGGTATTGTGTGTAGGCCAGTGACACATTTAATCCATCAGGTTGACATTATGGGGTATTGTGTGTAGGCCAGTGATACAAAGTCTACATTTAATCCATCAGGTTGACATTATGGGGTATTGTGTGTAGGCCAGTGACACAAAGTCTACATTTAATCCATCAGGTTGACATTATGGGGTATTGTGTGTAGGCCAGTGATACAAAGTCTACATTTAATCCATCAGGTTGACATTATGCGGTATTGTGTGTAGGCCAGTGACACAAAGTCTACATTTAATCCATCAGGTTGACATTATGGGGTATTGTGTGTAGGCCAGTGACACAAAGTCTACATTCAATCCATCAGGTTGACATTATGGGGTATTGTGTGTAGGCCAGTGACACAAAGTCTACATTTAATCCATCAGGTTGACATTATGGGGTATTGTGTGTAGGCCAGTGACACATTTAATCCATCAGGTTGACATTATGGGGTATTGTGTGTAGGCCAGTGACACATTTAATCCATCAGGTTGACATTATGGGGTATTGTGTGTAGGCCAGTGACACAAAGTCTACATTTAATCCATTAGGTTGACATTATGGGGTATTGTGTGTAGGCCAGTGACACATTTAATCCATCAGGTTGACATTATGGGGTATTATGTGTAGGCCAGTGACACATTTAATCCATCAGGTTGACATTATGGGGTATTGTGTGTAGGCCAGTGACACATTTAATCCATCAGGTTGACATTATGGGGTATTGTGTGTAGGCCAGTGACACATTTAATCCATCAGGTTGACATTATGGGGTATTGTGTGTAGGCCAGTGATACAAAGTCTACATTTAATCCATCAGGTTGACATTATGGGGTATTGTGTGTAGGCCAGTGACACATTTAATCCATCAGGTTGACATTATGGGGTATTGTGTGTAGGCCAGTGACACAAAGTCTACATTTAATCCATCAGGTTGACATTATGGGGTATTGTGTGTAGGCCAGTGACACATTTAATCCATCAGGTTGACATTATGGGGTATTGTGTGTAGGCCAGTGACACAAAGTCTACATTTAATCCATCAGGTTGACATTATGGGGTATTGTGTGTAGGCCAGTGACACATTTAATCCATCAGGTTGACATTATGGGGTATTGTGTGTAGGCCAGTGACACAAAGTCTACATTTAATCCATCAGGTTGACATTATGGGGTATTGTGTGTAGGCCAGTGACACATTTAATCCATCAGGTTGACATTACGGGGTATTGTGTGTAGGCCAGTGACACATTTAATCCATCAGGTTGACATTATGGGGTATTGTGTGTAGGCCAGTGACACATTTAATCCATCAGGTTGACATTATGGGGTATTGTGTGTAGGCCAGTGACACATTTAATCCATCAGGTTGACATTATGGGGTATTGTGTGTAGGCCAGTGACACATTTAATCCATCAGGTTGACATTATGGGGTATTGTGTGTAGGCCAGTGACACATTTAATCCATCAGGTTGACATTATGGGGTATTGTGTGTAGGCCAGTGATACAAAGTCTACATTTAATCCATCAGGTTGACATTATGGGGTATTGTGTGTAGGCCAGTGATACAAAGTCTACATTTAATCCATCAGGTTGACATTATGGGGTATTGTGTGTAGGCCAGTGACACATTTAATCCATCAGGTTGACATTATGGGGTATTGTGTGTAGGCCAGTGACACATTTAATCCATCAGGTTGACATTATGGGGTATTGTGTTTAGGCCAGTGACACATTTAATCCATCAGGTTGACATTATGGGGTATTGTGTGTAGGCCAGTGACACATTTAATCCATCAGGTTGACATTATGGGGTATTGTGTGTAGGCCAGTGATACAAAGTCTACATTTAATCCATCAGGTTGACATTATGGGGTATTGTGTGTAGGCCAGTGACACAAAGTCTACATTTAATCCATCAGGTTGACATTATGGGGTATTGTGTGTAGACCAGTGACACAAAGTCTACATTTAATCCATCAGGTTGACATTATGGGGTATTGTGTGTAGGCCAGTGATACAAAGTCTACATTTAATCCATCAGGTTGACATTATGGGGTATTGTGTGTAGGCCAGTGACACAAAGTCTACATTTAATCCATCAGGTTGACATTATGGGGTATTGTGTGTAGGCCAGTGACACATTTAATCCATCAGGTTGACATTATGGGGTATTGTGTGTAGGCCAGTGACACAAAGTCTACATTTAATCCATCAGGTTGACATTATGGGGTATTGTGTGTAGGCCAGTGACACATTTAATCCATCAGGTTGACATTATGGGGTATTGTGTGTAGGCCAGTGACACAAAGTCTACATTTAATCCGTCAGGTTGACATTATGGGGTATTGTGTGTAGGCCAGTGACACATTTAATCCATCAGGTTGACATTACGGGGTATTGTGTGTAGGCCAGTGACACATTTAATCCATCAGGTTGACATTATGGGGTATTGTGTGTAGGCCAGTGACACATTTAATCCATCAGGTTGACATTATGGGGTATTGTGTGTAGGCCAGTGACACATTTAATCCATCAGGTTGACATTATGGGGTATTATGTGTAGGCCAGTGACACATTTAATCCATCAGGTTGACATTATGGGGTATTGTGTGTAGGCCAGTGATACAAAGTCTACATTTAATCCATCAGGTTGACATTATGGGGTATTGTGTGTAGGCCAGTGACACAAAGTCTACATTTAATCCATCAGGTTGACATTATGGGGTATTGTGTGTAGGCCAGTGATACAAAGTCTACATTTAATCCATCAGGTTGACATTATGGGGTATTGTGTGTAGGCCAGTGACACATTTAATCCATCAGGTTGACATTATGGGGTATTGTGTGTAGGCCAGTGACACATTTAATCCATCAGGTTGACATTATGGGGTATTGTGTGTAGGCCAGTGACACATTTAATCCATCAGGTTGACATTATGGGGTATTGTGTGTAGGCCAGTGACACATTTAATCCATCAGGTTGACATTATGGGGTATTGTGTGTAGGCCAGTGATACAAAGTCTACATTTAATCCATCAGGTTGACATTATGGGGTATTGTGTGTAGGCCAGTGACACAAAGTCTACATTTAATCCATCAGGTTGACATTATGGGGTATTGTGTGTAGGCCAGTGATACAAAGTCTACATTTAATCCATCAGGTTGACATTATGCGGTATTGTGTGTAGGCCAGTGACACAAAGTCTACATTTAATCCATCAGGTTAACATTATGGGGTATTGTGTGTAGGCCAGTGACACAAAGTCTACATTTAATCCATCAGGTTGACATTATGGGGTATTGTGTGTAGGCCAGTGACACAAAGTCTACATTTAATCCATCAGGTTGACATTATGGGGTATTGTGTGTAGGCCAGTGACACATTTAATCCATCAGGTTGACATTATGGGGTATTGTGTGTAGGCCAGTGACACATTTAATCCATCAGGTTGACATTATGGGGTATTGTGTGTAGGCCAGTGACACAAAGTCTACATTTAATCCATTAGGTTGACATTATGGGGTATTGTGTGTAGGCCAGTGACACATTTAATCCATCAGGTTGACATTATGGGGTATTATGTGTAGGCCAGTGACACATTTAATCCATCAGGTTGACATTATGGGGTATTGTGTGTAGGCCAGTGACACATTTAATCCATCAGGTTGACATTATGGGGTATTGTGTGTAGGCCAGTGACACATTTAATCCATCAGGTTGACATTATGGGGTATTGTGTGTAGGCCAGTGACACAAAGTCTACATTTAATCCATCAGGTTGACATTATGGGGTATTGTGTGTAGGCCAGTGATACAAAGTCTACATTTAATCCATCAGGTTGACATTATGCGGTATTGTGTGTAGGCCAGTGACACAAAGTCTACATTTAATCCATCAGGTTGACATTATGGGGTATTGTGTGTAGGCCAGTGACACATTTAATCCATCAGGTTGACATTATGGGGTATTGTGTGTAGGCCAGTGACACATTTAATCCATCAGGTTGACATTATGGGGTATTGTGTGTAGGCCAGTGACACAAAGTCTACATTTAATCCATTAGGTTGACATTATGGGGTATTGTGTGTAGGCCAGTGACACATTTAATCCATCAGGTTGACATTATGGGGTATTATGTGTAGGCCAGTGACACATTTAATCCATCAGGTTGACATTATGGGGTATTGTGTGTAGGCCAGTGACACATTTAATCCATCAGGTTGACATTATGGGGTATTGTGTGTAGGCCAGTGACACATTTAATCCATCAGGTTGACATTATGGGGTATTGTGTGTAGGCCAGTGATACAAAGTCTACATTTAATCCATCAGGTTGACATTATGGGGTATTGTGTGTAGGCCAGTGACACAAAGTCTACATTTAATCCATCAGGTTGACATTATGGGGTATTGTGTGTAGGCCAGTGACACATTTAATCCATCAGGTTGACATTATGGGGTATTGTGTGTAGGCCAGTGACACAAAGTCTACATTTAATCCATCAGGTTGATATTATGGGGTATTGTGTGTAGGCCAGTGACACAAAGTCTACATTTAATCCATCAGGTTGACATTATGGGGTATTGTATGTAGGCCAGTGACACAAAGTCTACATTTAATCCATCAGGTTGACATTATGGGGTATTGTGTGTAGACCAGTGACACAAAGTCTACATTTAATCCATCAGGTTGACATTACGGGGTATTGTGTGTAGGCCAGTGACACATTTAATCCATCAGGTTGACATTATGGGGTATTGTGTGTAGGCCAGTGACACAAAGTCTACATTTAATCCATCAGGTTGACATTATGGGGTATTGTGTGTAGGCCAGTGATACAAAGTCTACATTTAATCCATCAGGTTGACATTATGGGGTATTGTGTGTAGGCCAGTGACACATTTAATCCATCAGGTTGACATTATGGGGTATTGTGTGTAGGCCAGTGACACAAAGTCTACATTTAATCCATCAGGTTGACATTATGGGGTATTGTGTGTAGGCCAGTGACACAAAGTCTACATTTAATCCATCAGGTTGACATTATGGGGTATTGTGTGTAGGCCAGTGACACAAAGTCTACATTTAATCCATCAGGTTGACATTATGGGGTATTGTGTGTAGGCCAGTGACACATTTAATCCATCAGGTTGACATTATCGGGTATTGTGTGTAGGCCAGTGACACAAAGTCTACATTTAATCCATAAGGTTGACATTATGGGGTATTGTGTGTAGGCCAGTGATACAAAGTCTACATTTAATCCATCAGGTTGACATTATGGGGTATTGTGTGTAGGCCAGTGACACATTTAATCCATCAGGTTGACATTATGGGGTATTGTGTGTAGGCCAGTGACACAAAGTCTACATTTAATCCATCAGGTTGACATTATGGGGTATTGTGTGTAGGCCAGTGACACAACGTCTACATTTAATCCATCAGGTTGACATTATGGGGTATTGTGTGTAGGCCAGTGACACAAAGTCTACATTTAATCCATCAGGTTGACATTATGGGGTATTGTGTGTAGGCCAGTGACACATTTAATCCATCAGGTTGACATTATGGGGTATTGTGTGTAGGCCAGTGACACAAAGTCTACATTTAATCCATCAGGTTGACATTATGGAGTATTGTGTGTAGGCCAGTGACACATTTAATCCATCAGGTTGACATTATGGGGTATTGTGTGTAGGCCAGTGACACAAAGTCTACATTTAATCCATCAGGTTGACATTATGGGGTATTGTGTGTAGGCCAGTGACACAAAGTCTACATTTAATCCATCAGGTTGACTCTATGGGGTATTGTGTGTAGGCCAGTGATACAAAGTCTACATTTAATCCATCAGGTTGACATTATGCGGTATTGTGTGTAGGCCAGTGACACAAAGTCTACATTTAATCCATCAGGTTGACATTACGGGGTATTATGTGTAGGCCAGTGACACATTTAATCCATCAGGTTGACATTATGGGGTATTGTGTGTAGGCCAGTGACACAAAGTCTACATTTAATCCATCAGGTTGACATTATGGGGTATTGTGTGTAGGCCAGTGACACATTTAATCCATCAGGTTGACATTATGGGATATTGTGTGTAGGCCAGTGACACAAAGTCTACATTTAATCCATTAGGTTGACATTATGGGGTATTGTGTGTAGGCCAGTGACACATTTAATCCATCAGGTTGACATTATGGGGTATTATGTGTAGGCCAGTGACACATTTAATCCATCAGGTTGACATTATGGGGTATTGTGTGTAGGCCAGTGACACATTTAATCCATCAGGTTGACATTATGGGGTATTGTGTTTAGGCCAGTGACACATTTAATCCATCAGGTTGACATTATGGGGTATTGTGTGTAGGCCAGTGACACAAAGTCTACATTTAATCCATCAGGTTGACATTATGGGGTATTGTGTGTAGGCCAGTGACACATTTAATCCATCAGGTTGACATTATGGGGTATTGTGTGTAGGCCAGTGACACAAAGTCTACATTTAATCCATCAGGTTGATATTATGGGGTATTGTGTGTAGGCCAGTGACACAAAGTCTACATTTAATCCATCAGGTTGACATTATGGGGTATTGTATGTAGGCCAGTGACACAAAGTCTACATTTAATCCATCAGGTTGACATTATGGGGTATTGTGTGTAGACCAGTGACACAAAGTCTACATTTAATCCATCAGGTTGACATTACGGGGTATTGTGTGTAGGCCAGTGACACATTTAATCCATCAGGTTGACATTATGGGGTATTGTGTGTAGGCCAGTGACACAAAGTCTACATTTAATCCATCAGGTTGATATTATGGGGTATTGTGTGTAGGCCAGTGACACAAAGTCTACATTTAATCCATCAGGTTGACATTATGGGGTATTGTATGTAGGCCAGTGACACAAAGTCTACATTTAATCCATCAGGTTGACATTATGGGGTATTGTGTGTAGACCAGTGACACAAAGTCTACATTTAATCCATCAGGTTGACATTACGGGGTATTGTGTGTAGGCCAGTGACACATTTAATCCATCAGGTTGACATTATGGGGTATTGTGTGTAGGCCAGTGACACAAAGTCTACATTTAATCCATCAGGTTGACATTATGGGGTATTGTGTGTAGGCCAGTGATACAAAGTCTACATTTAATCCATCAGGTTGACATTATGGGGTATTGTGTGTAGGCCAGTGACACATTTAATCCATCAGGTTGACATTATGGGGTATTGTGTGTAGGCCAGTGACACAAAGTCTACATTTAATCCATCAGGTTGACATTATGGGGTATTGTGTGTAGGCCAGTGACACAAAGTCTACATTTAATCCATCAGGTTGACATTATGGGGTATTGTGTGTAGGCCAGTGACACATTTAATCCATCAGGTTGACATTATGGGGTATTGTGTGTAGGCCAGTGACACAAAGTCTACATTTAATCCATCAGGTTGACATTATGGGGTATTGTGTGTAGGCCAGTGACACATTTAATCCATCAGGTTGACATTATGGGATATTGTGTGTAGGCCAGTGACACAAAGTCTACATTTAATCCATTAGGTTGACATTATGGGGTATTGTGTGTAGGCCAGTGACACATTTAATCCATTAGGTTGACATTATGGGGTATTATGTGTAGGCCAGTGACACATTTAATCCATCAGGTTGACATTATGGGGTATTGTGTGTAGGCCAGTGACACATTTAATCCATCAGGTTGACATTATGGGGTATTGTGTTTAGGCCAGTGACACATTTAATCCATCAGGTTGACATTATGGGGTATTGTGTGTAGGCCAGTGACACAAAGTCTACATTTAATCCATCAGGTTGACATTATGGGGTATTGTGTGTAGGCCAGTGACACATTTAATCCATCAGGTTGACATTATGGGGTATTGTGTGTAGGCCAGTGACACAAAGTCTACATTTAATCCATCAGGTTGATATTATGGGGTATTGTGTGTAGGCCAGTGACACAAAGTCTACATTTAATCCATCAGGTTGACATTATGGGGTATTGTATGTAGGCCAGTGACACAAAGTCTACATTTAATCCATCAGGTTGACATTATGGGGTATTGTGTGTAGACCAGTGACACAAAGTCTACATTTAATCCATCAGGTTGACATTACGGGGTATTGTGTGTAGGCCAGTGACACATTTAATCCATCAGGTTGACATTATGGGGTATTGTGTGTAGGCCAGTGACACAAAGTCTACATTTAATCCATCAGGTTGACATTATGGGGTATTGTGTGTAGGCCAGTGATACAAAGTCTACATTTAATCCATCAGGTTGACATTATGGGGTATTGTGTGTAGGCCAGTGACACATTTAATCCATCAGGTTGACATTATGGGGTATTGTGTGTAGGCCAGTGACACAAAGTCTACATTTAATCCATCAGGTTGACATTATGGGGTATTGTGTGTAGGCCAGTGACACAAAGTCTACATTTAATCCATCAGGTTGACATTATGGGGTATTGTGTGTAGGCCAGTGACACAAAGTCTACATTTAATCCATCAGGTTGACATTATGGGGTATTGTGTGTAGGCCAGTGACACATTTAATCCATCAGGTTGACATTATCGGGTATTGTGTGTAGGCCAGTGACACAAAGTCTACATTTAATCCATCAGGATGACATTATGGGGTATTGTGTGTAGACCAGTGACACAAAGTCTACATTTAATCCATCAGGTTGACATTACGGGGTATTGTGTGTAGGCCAGTGACACATTTAATCCATCAGGTTGACATTATGGGGTATTGTGTGTAGGCCAGTGACACAAAGTCTACATTTAATCCATCAGGTTGACATTATGGGGTATTGTGTGTAGGCCAGTGATACAAAGTCTACATTTAATCCATCAGGTTGACATTATGGGGTATTGTGTGTAGGCCAGTGACACATTTAATCCATCAGGTTGACATTATGGGGTATTGTGTGTAGGCCAGTGACACAAAGTCTACATTTAATCCATCAGGTTGACATTATGGGGTATTGTGTGTAGGCCAGTGACACAAAGTCTACATTTAATCCATCAGGTTGACATTATGGGGTATTGTGTGTAGGCCAGTGACACATT
Source organism: Thymallus thymallus (assembly GCA_023634145.1). NCBI lineage: Eukaryota > Metazoa > Chordata > Actinopteri > Salmoniformes > Salmonidae > Thymallus > Thymallus thymallus. The sequence goes on from CM042397.1 coordinate 1,174,383, forward strand.
TAATCCATCAGGTTGACATTATGGGGTATTGTGTGTAGGCCAGTGACACAAAGTCTACATTTAATCCATCAGGTTGACATTATGGGGTATTGTGTGTAGGCCAGTGACACATTTAATCCATCAGGTTGACATTATGGGATATTGTGTGTAGGCCAGTGACACAAAGTCTACATTTAATCCATTAGGTTGACATTATGGGGTATTGTGTGTAGGCCAGTGACACATTTAATCCATTAGGTTGACATTATGGGGTATTATGTGTAGGCCAGTGACACATTTAATCCATCAGGTTGACATTATGGGGTATTGTGTGTAGGCCAGTGACACATTTAATCCATCAGGTTGACATTATGGGGTATTGTGTTTAGGCCAGTGACACATTTAATCCATCAGGTTGACATTATGGGGTATTGTGTGTAGGCCAGTGACACAAAGTCTACATTTAATCCATCAGGTTGACATTATGGGGTATTGTGTGTAGGCCAGTGACACATTTAATCCATCAGGTTGACATTATGGGGTATTGTGTGTAGGCCAGTGACACAAAGTCTACATTTAATCCATCAGGTTGATATTATGGGGTATTGTGTGTAGGCCAGTGACACAAAGTCTACATTTAATCCATCAGGTTGACATTATGGGGTATTGTATGTAGGCCAGTGACACAAAGTCTACATTTAATCCATCAGGTTGACATTATGGGGTATTGTGTGTAGACCAGTGACACAAAGTCTACATTTAATCCATCAGGTTGACATTACGGGGTATTGTGTGTAGGCCAGTGACACATTTAATCCATCAGGTTGACATTATGGGGTATTGTGTGTAGGCCAGTGACACAAAGTCTACATTTAATCCATCAGGTTGACATTATGGGGTATTGTGTGTAGGCCAGTGATACAAAGTCTACATTTAATCCATCAGGTTGACATTATGGGGTATTGTGTGTAGGCCAGTGACACATTTAATCCATCAGGTTGACATTATGGGGTATTGTGTGTAGGCCAGTGACACAAAGTCTACATTTAATCCATCAGGTTGACATTATGGGGTATTGTGTGTAGGCCAGTGACACAAAGTCTACATTTAATCCATCAGGTTGACATTATGGGGTATTGTGTGTAGGCCAGTGACACAAAGTCTACATTTAATCCATCAGGTTGACATTATGGGGTATTGTGTGTAGGCCAGTGACACATTTAATCCATCAGGTTGACATTATCGGGTATTGTGTGTAGGCCAGTGACACAAAGTCTACATTTAATCCATCAGGATGACATTATGGGGTATTGTGTGTAGGCCAATGACACAAAGTCTACATTTAATCCATCAGGTTGACATTATGGGGTATTGTGTGTAGGCCAGTGACACAAAGTCTACATTTAATCCATCAGGTTGACATTATGGGGTATTGTGTGTAGGCCAGTGACACAAAGTCTACATTTAATCCATCAGGTTGACATTATGGGGTATTGTGTGTAGGCCAGTGACACAAAGTCTACATTTAATCCATCAGGTTGACATTATGGGGTATTGTGTGTAGGCCAGTGACACATTTAATCCATCAGGTTGACATTATCGGGTATTGTGTGTAGGCCAGTGACACAAAGTCTACATTTAATCCATCAGGTTGACATTATGGGGTATTGTGTGTAGGCCAGTGATACAAAGTCTACATTTAATCCATCAGGTTGACATTATGGGGTATTGTGTGTAGGCCAGTGACACATTTAATCCATCAGGTTGACATTATGGGGTATTGTGTGTAGGCCAGTGACACAAAGTCTACATTTAATCCATCAGGTTGACATTATGGGGTATTGTGTGTAGGCCAGTGATACATTTAATCCATCAGGTTGACATTATGGGGTATTGTGTGTAGGCCAGTGACACAAAGTCTACATTTAATCCATCAGGTTGACATTATGGGGTATTGTGTGTAGGCCAGTGACACATTTAATCCATCAGGTTGACATTATGGGGTATTGTGTGTAGGCCAGTGACACAAAGTCTACATTTAATCCATCAGGTTGACATTATGGGGTATTGTGTGTAGGCCAGTGACACAAAGTCTACATTTAATCCATCAGGTTGACATTATGGGGTATTGTGTGTAGGCCAGTGACACAAAGTCTACATTTAATCCATCAGGTTGACATTATGGGGTATTGTGTGTAGGCCAGTGACACATTTAATCCATCAGGTTGACATTATCGGGTATTGTGTGTAGGCCAGTGACACAAAGTCTACATTTAATCCATCAGGATGACATTATGGGGTATTGTGTGTAGGCCAATGACACAAAGTCTACATTTAATCCATCAGGTTGACATTATGGGGTATTGTGTGTAGGCCAGTGACACATTTAATTCATCAGGTTGACATTATGGGGTATTGTGTGTAGGCCAGTGACACAAAGTCTACATTTAATCCATCAGGTTGACATTATGGGGTATTGTGTGTAGGCCAGTGACACAAAGTCTACGTTTAATCCATCAGGTTGACATTATGGGGTATTGTGTGTAGGCCAGTGATACAAAGTCTACATTTAATCCATCAGGTTGACATTATGCGGTATTGTGTGTAGGCCAGTGACACAAAGTCTACATTTAATCCATCAGGTTGACATTATGGGGTATTGTGTGTAGGCCAGTGACACATTTAATCCATCAGGTTGACATTATGGGGTATTGTGTGTAGGCCAGTGACACAAAGTCTACATTTAATCCATCAGGTTGACATTATGGGGTATTGTGTGTAGGCCAGTGACACATTTAATCCATCAGGTTGACATTATGGGGTATTGTGTGTAGGCCAGTGACACAAAGTCTACATTTAATCCATCAGGTTGACATTATGGGGTATTGTGCGTAGGCCAGTGACACATTTAATCCATCAGGTTGACATTATGGGGTATTATGTGTAGGCCAGTGACACATTTAATCCATCAGGTTGACATAATGGGGTATTGTGTGTAGGCCAGTGACACATTTAATCCATCAGGTTGACATTATGGGGTATTGTGTGTAGGCCAGTGACACATTTAATCCATCAGGTTGACATTATGGGGTATTGTGTGTAGGCCAGTGACACAAAGTCTACATTTAATCCATCAGGTTGACATTATGGGGTATTGTGTGTAGGCCAGTGACACAAAGTCTACGTTTAATCCATCAGGTTGACATTATGGGGTATTGTGTGTAGTCCAGTGACACAAAGTCTACATTTAACACATCAGGTTGACATTATGGGGTATTGTGTGTAGGCCAGTGACACAAAGTCTACATTTAATCCATCAGGTTGTCATTATGGGGTATTGTGTGTAGGCCAGTGACACAAAGTCTACATTTAATCCATCAGGTTGACATTATGGGGTATTGTGTGTAGGCCAGTGACACAAAGTCTACATTTAATCCATCAGGTTGACATTATGGGGTATTGTGTGTAGGCCAGTGACACAAAGTCTACATTTAATCCATCAGGTTGACATTATGGGGTATTGTGTGTAGGCCAGTGACACAAAGTCTACATTTAATCCATCAGGTTGACATTATGGGGTATTGTGTGTAGGCCAGTGACACATTTAATCCATCAGGTTGACATTATCGGGTATTGTGTGTAGGCCAGTGACACAAAGTCTACATTTAATCCATCAGGATGACATTATGGGGTATTGTGTGTAGGCCAATGACACAAAGTCTACATTTAATCCATCAGGTTGACATTATGGGGTATTGTGTGTAGGCCAGTGACACATTTAATCCATCAGGTTGACATTATGGGGTATTGTGTGTAGGCCAGTGACACAAAGTCTACATTTAATCCATCAGGTTGACATTATGGGGTATTGTGTGTAGGCCAGTGACACAAAGTCTACATTTAATCCATCAGGTTGACATTATGGGGTATTGTGTGTAGGCCAGTGATACAAAGTCTACATTTAATCCATCAGGTTGACATTATGCGGTATTGTGTGTAGGCCAGTGACACAAAGTCTACATTTAATCCATCAGGTTAACATTATGGGGTATTGTGTGTAGGCCAGTGACACAAAGTCTACATTTAATCCATCAGGTTGACATTATGGGGTATTGTGTGTAGGCCAGTGACACAAAGTCTACATTTAATCCATCAGGTTGACATTATGGGGTATTGTGTGTAGGCCAGTGACACATTTAATCCATCAGGTTGACATTATCGGGTATTGTGTGTAGGCCAGTGACACAAAGTCTACATTTAATCCATCAGGATGACATTATGGGGTATTGTGTGTAGACCAGTGACACAAAGTCTACATTTAATCCATCAGGTTGACATTACGGGGTATTGTGTGTAGGCCAGTGACACATTTAATCCATCAGGTTGACATTATGGGGTATTGTGTGTAGGCCAGTGACACAAAGTCTACATTTAATCCATCAGGTTGACATTATGGGGTATTGTGTGTAGGCCAGTGATACAAAGTCTACATTTAATCCATCAGGTTGACATTATGGGGTATTGTGTGTAGGCCAGTGACACATTTAATCCATCAGGTTGACATTATGGGGTATTGTGTGTAGGCCAGTGACACAAAGTCTACATTTAATCCATCAGGTTGACATTATGGGGTATTGTGTGTAGGCCAGTGACACAAAGTCTACATTTAATCCATCAGGTTGACATTATGGGGTATTGTGTGTAGGCCAGTGACACATTTAATCCATCAGGTTGACATTATGGGGTATTGTGTGTAGGCCAGTGACACAAAGTCTACATTTAATCCATCAGGTCGACATTATGGGGTATTGTGTGTAGGCCAGTGACACATTTAATCCATCAGGTTGACATTATGGGATATTGTGTGTAGGCCAGTGACACAAAGTCTACATTTAATCCATTAGGTTGACATTATGGGGTATTGTGTGTAGGCCAGTGACACATTTAATCCATTAGGTTGACATTATGGGGTATTATGTGTAGGCCAGTGACACATTTAATCCATCAGGTTGACATTATGGGGTATTGTGTGTAGGCCAGTGACACATTTAATCCATCAGGTTGACATTATGGGGTATTGTGTTTAGGCCAGTGACACATTTAATCCATCAGGTTGACATTATGGGGTATTGTGTGTAGGCCAGTGACACAAAGTCTACATTTAATCCATCAGGTTGACATTATGGGGTATTGTGTGTAGGCCAGTGACACATTTAATCCATCAGGTTGACATTATGGGGTATTGTGTGTAGGCCAGTGACACAAAGTCTACATTTAATCCATCAGGTTGATATTATGGGGTATTGTGTGTAGGCCAGTGACACAAAGTCTACATTTAATCCATCAGGTTGACATTATGGGGTATTGTATGTAGGCCAGTGACACAAAGTCTACATTTAATCCATCAGGTTGACATTATGGGGTATTGTGTGTAGACCAGTGACACAAAGTCTACATTTAATCCATCAGGTTGACATTACGGGGTATTGTGTGTAGGCCAGTGACACATTTAATCCATCAGGTTGACATTATGGGGTATTGTGTGTAGGCCAGTGACACAAAGTCTACATTTAATCCATCAGGTTGACATTATGGGGTATTGTGTGTAGGCCAGTGATACAAAGTCTACATTTAATCCATCAGGTTGACATTATGGGGTATTGTGTGTAGGCCAGTGACACATTTAATCCATCAGGTTGACATTATGGGGTATTGTGTGTAGGCCAGTGACACAAAGTCTACATTTAATCCATCAGGTTGACATTATGGGGTATTGTGTGTAGGCCAGTGACACAAAGTCTACATTTAATCCATCAGGTTGACATTATGGGGTATTGTGTGTAGGCCAGTGACACAAAGTCTACATTTAATCCATCAGGTTGACATTATGGGGTATTGTGTGTAGGCCAGTGACACATTTAATCCATCAGGTTGACATTATCGGGTATTGTGTGTAGGCCAGTGACACAAAGTCTACATTTAATCCATCAGGATGACATTATGGGGTATTGTGTGTAGGCCAATGACACAAAGTCTACATTTAATCCATCAGGTTGACATTATGGGGTATTGTGTGTAGGCCAGTGACACAAAGTCTACATTTAATCCATCAGGTTGACATTATGGGGTATTGTGTGTAGGCCAGTGACACAAAGTCTACATTTAATCCATCAGGTTGACATTATGGGGTATTGTGTGTAGGCCAGTGACACAAAGTCTACATTTAATCCATCAGGTTGACATTATGGGGTATTGTGTGTAGGCCAGTGACACATTTAATCCATCAGGTTGACATTATCGGGTATTGTGTGTAGGCCAGTGACACAAAGTCTACATTTAATCCATCAGGTTGACATTATGGGGTATTGTGTGTAGGCCAGTGATACAAAGTCTACATTTAATCCATCAGGTTGACATTATGGGGTATTGTGTGTAGGCCAGTGACACATTTAATCCATCAGGTTGACATTATGGGGTATTGTGTGTAGGCCAGTGACACAAAGTCTACATTTAATCCATCAGGTTGACATTATGGGGTATTGTGTGTAGGCCAGTGATACATTTAATCCATCAGGTTGACATTATGGGGTATTGTGTGTAGGCCAGTGACACAAAGTCTACATTTAATCCATCAGGTTGACATTATGGGGTATTGTGTGTAGGCCAGTGACACATTTAATCCATCAGGTTGACATTATGGGGTATTGTGTGTAGGCCAGTGACACAAAGTCTACATTTAATCCATCAGGTTGACATTATGGGGTATTGTGTGTAGGCCAGTGACACAAAGTCTACATTTAATCCATCAGGTTGACATTATGGGGTATTGTGTGTAGGCCAGTGACACAAAGTCTACATTTAATCCATCAGGTTGACATTATGGGGTATTGTGTGTAGGCCAGTGACACATTTAATCCATCAGGTTGACATTATCGGGTATTGTGTGTAGGCCAGTGACACAAAGTCTACATTTAATCCATCAGGATGACATTATGGGGTATTGTGTGTAGGCCAATGACACAAAGTCTACATTTAATCCATCAGGTTGACATTATGGGGTATTGTGTGTAGGCCAGTGACACATTTAATTCATCAGGTTGACATTATGGGGTATTGTGTGTAGGCCAGTGACACAAAGTCTACATTTAATCCATCAGGTTGACATTATGGGGTATTGTGTGTAGGCCAGTGACACAAAGTCTACGTTTAATCCATCAGGTTGACATTATGGGGTATTGTGTGTAGGCCAGTGATACAAAGTCTACATTTAATCCATCAGGTTGACATTATGCGGTATTGTGTGTAGGCCAGTGACACAAAGTCTACATTTAATCCATCAGGTTAACATTATGGGGTATTGTGTGTAGGCCAGTGACACAAAGTCTACATTTAATCCATCAGGTTGACATTATGGGGTATTGTGTGTAGGCCAGTGACACAAAGTCTACATTTAATCCATCAGGTTGACATTATGGGGTATTGTGTGTAGGCCAGTGACACATTTAATCCATCAGGTTGACATTATGGGGTATTGTGTGTAGGCCAGTGACACAAAGTCTACATTTAATCCATCAGGTTGACATTATGGGGTATTGTGTGTAGGCCAGTGACACATTTAATCCATCAGGTTGACATTATGGGGTATTGTGTGTAGGCCAGTGACACAAAGTCTACATTTAATCCATCAGGTTGACATTATGGGGTATTGTGTGTAGGCCAGTGACTAAAGTCTACATTTAATCCATCAGGTTGACATTATGGGGTATTGTGTGTAGGCCAGTGATACAAAGTCTACATTTAATCCATCAGGTTGACATTATGCGGTATTGTGTGTAGGCCAGTGACACAAAGTCTACATTTAATCCATCAGGTTAACATTATGGGGTATTGTGTGTAGGCCAGTGACACAAAGTCTACATTTAATCCATCAGGTTGACATTATGGGGTATTGTGTGTAGGCCAGTGACACAAAGTCTACATTTAATCCATCAGGTTGACATTATGGGGTATTGTGTGTAGGCCAGTGACACATTTAATCCATCAGGTTGACATTATCGGGTATTGTGTGTAGGCCAGTGACACAAAGTCTACATTTAATCCATCAGGATGACATTATGGGGTATTGTGTGTAGACCAGTGACACAAAGTCTACATTTAATCCATCAGGTTGACATTACGGGGTATTGTGTGTAGGCCAGTGACACATTTAATCCATCAGGTTGACATTATGGGGTATTGTGTGTAGGCCAGTGACACAAAGTCTACATTTAATCCATCAGGTTGACATTATGGGGTATTGTGTGTAGGCCAGTGATACAAAGTCTACATTTAATCCATCAGGTTGACATTATGGGGTATTGTGTGTAGGCCAGTGACACATTTAATCCATCAGGTTGACATTATGGGGTATTGTGTGTAGGCCAGTGACACAAAGTCTACATTTAATCCATCAGGTTGACATTATGGGGTATTGTGTGTAGGCCAGTGACACAAAGTCTACATTTAATCCATCAGGTTGACATTATGGGGTATTGTGTGTAGGCCAGTGACACATTTAATCCATCAGGTTGACATTATGGGGTATTGTGTGTAGGCCAGTGACACAAAGTCTACATTTAATCCATCAGGTTGACATTATGGGGTATTGTGTGTAGGCCAGTGACACATTTAATCCATCAGGTTGACATTATGGGATATTGTGTGTAGGCCAGTGACACAAAGTCTACATTTAATCCATTAGGTTGACATTATGGGGTATTGTGTGTAGGCCAGTGACACATTTAATCCATTAGGTTGACATTATGGGGTATTATGTGTAGGCCAGTGACACATTTAATCCATCAGGTTGACATTATGGGGTATTGTGTGTAGGCCAGTGACACATTTAATCCATCAGGTTGACATTATGGGGTATTGTGTTTAGGCCAGTGACACATTTAATCCATCAGGTTGACATTATGGGGTATTGTGTGTAGGCCAGTGACACAAAGTCTACATTTAATCCATCAGGTTGACATTATGGGGTATTGTGTGTAGGCCAGTGACACATTTAATCCATCAGGTTGACATTATGGGGTATTGTGTGTAGGCCAGTGACACAAAGTCTACATTTAATCCATCAGGTTGATATTATGGGGTATTGTGTGTAGGCCAGTGACACAAAGTCTACATTTAATCCATCAGGTTGACATTATGGGGTATTGTATGTAGGCCAGTGACACAAAGTCTACATTTAATCCATCAGGTTGACATTATGGGGTATTGTGTGTAGACCAGTGACACAAAGTCTACATTTAATCCATCAGGTTGACATTACGGGGTATTGTGTGTAGGCCAGTGACACATTTAATCCATCAGGTTGACATTATGGGGTATTGTGTGTAGGCCAGTGACACAAAGTCTACATTTAATCCATCAGGTTGACATTATGGGGTATTGTGTGTAGGCCAGTGATACAAAGTCTACATTTAATCCATCAGGTTGACATTATGGGGTATTGTGTGTAGGCCAGTGACACATTTAATCCATCAGGTTGACATTATGGGGTATTGTGTGTAGGCCAGTGACACAAAGTCTACATTTAATCCATCAGGTTGACATTATGGGGTATTGTGTGTAGGCCAGTGACACAAAGTCTACATTTAATCCATCAGGTTGACATTATGGGGTATTGTGTGTAGGCCAGTGACACAAAGTCTACATTTAATCCATCAGGTTGACATTATGGGGTATTGTGTGTAGGCCAGTGACACATTTAATCCATCAGGTTGACATTATCGGGTATTGTGTGTAGGCCAGTGACACAAAGTCTACATTTAATCCATCAGGATGACATTATGGGGTATTGTGTGTAGGCCAATGACACAAAGTCTACATTTAATCCATCAGGTTGACATTATGGGGTATTGTGTGTAGGCCAGTGACACAAAGTCTACATTTAATCCATCAGGTTGACATTATGGGGTATTGTGTGTAGGCCAGTGACACAAAGTCTACATTTAATCCATCAGGTTGACATTATGGGGTATTGTGTGTAGGCCAGTGACACAAAGTCTACATTTAATCCATCAGGTTGACATTATGGGGTATTGTGTGTAGGCCAGTGACACATTTAATCCATCAGGTTGACATTATCGGGTATTGTGTGTAGGCCAGTGACACAAAGTCTACATTTAATCCATCAGGTTGACATTATGGGGTATTGTGTGTAGGCCAGTGATACAAAGTCTACATTTAATCCATCAGGTTGACATTATGGGGTATTGTGTGTAGGCCAGTGACACATTTAATCCATCAGGTTGACATTATGGGGTATTGTGTGTAGGCCAGTGACACAAAGTCTACATTTAATCCATCAGGTTGACATTATGGGGTATTGTGTGTAGGCCAGTGATACATTTAATCCATCAGGTTGACATTATGGGGTATTGTGTGTAGGCCAGTGACACAAAGTCTACATTTAATCCATCAGGTTGACATTATGGGGTATTGTGTGTAGGCCAGTGACACATTTAATCCATCAGGTTGACATTATGGGGTATTGTGTGTAGGCCAGTGACACAAAGTCTACATTTAATCCATCAGGTTGACATTATGGGGTATTGTGTGTAGGCCAGTGACACAAAGTCTACATTTAATCCATCAGGTTGACATTATGGGGTATTGTGTGTAGGCCAGTGACACAAAGTCTACATTTAATCCATCAGGTTGACATTATGGGGTATTGTGTGTAGGCCAGTGACACATTTAATCCATCAGGTTGACATTATCGGGTATTGTGTGTAGGCCAGTGACACAAAGTCTACATTTAATCCATCAGGATGACATTATGGGGTATTGTGTGTAGGCCAATGACACAAAGTCTACATTTAATCCATCAGGTTGACATTATGGGGTATTGTGTGTAGGCCAGTGACACATTTAATTCATCAGGTTGACATTATGGGGTATTGTGTGTAGGCCAGTGACACAAAGTCTACATTTAATCCATCAGGTTGACATTATGGGGTATTGTGTGTAGGCCAGTGACACAAAGTCTACGTTTAATCCATCAGGTTGACATTATGGGGTATTGTGTGTAGGCCAGTGATACAAAGTCTACATTTAATCCATCAGGTTGACATTATGCGGTATTGTGTGTAGGCCAGTGACACAAAGTCTACATTTAATCCATCAGGTTAACATTATGGGGTATTGTGTGTAGGCCAGTGACACAAAGTCTACATTTAATCCATCAGGTTGACATTATGGGGTATTGTGTGTAGGCCAGTGACACAAAGTCTACATTTAATCCATCAGGTTGACATTATGGGGTATTGTGTGTAGGCCAGTGACACATTTAATCCATCAGGTTGACATTATGGGGTATTGTGTGTAGGCCAGTGACACAAAGTCTACATTTAATCCATCAGGTTGACATTATGGGGTATTGTGTGTAGGCCAGTGACACATTTAATCCATCAGGTTGACATTATGGGGTATTGTGTGTAGGCCAGTGACACAAAGTCTACATTTAATCCATCAGGTTGACATTATGGGGTATTGTGCGTAGGCCAGTGACACATTTAATCCATCAGGTTGACATTATGGGGTATTATGTGTAGGCCAGTGACACATTTAATCCATCAGGTTGACATAATGGGGTATTGTGTGTAGGCCAGTGACACATTTAATCCATCAGGTTGACATTATGGGGTATTGTGTGTAGGCCAGTGACACATTTAATCCATCAGGTTGACATTATGGGGTATTGTGTGTAGGCCAGTGACACAAAGTCTACATTTAATCCATCAGGTTGACATTATGGGGTATTGTGTGTAGGCCAGTGACACAAAGTCTACGTTTAATCCATCAGGTTGACATTATGGGGTATTGTGTGTAGTCCAGTGACACAAAGTCTACATTTAACACATCAGGTTGACATTATGGGGTATTGTGTGTAGGCCAGTGACACAAAGTCTACATTTAATCCATCAGGTTGTCATTATGGGGTATTGTGTGTAGGCCAGTGACACAAAGTCTACATTTAATCCATCAGGTTGACATTATGGGGTATTGTGTGTAGGCCAGTGACACAAAGTCTACATTTAATCCATCAGGTTGACATTATGGGGTATTGTGTGTAGGCCAGTGACACAAAGTCTACATTTAATCCATCAGGTTGACATTATGGGGTATTGTGTGTAGGCCAGTGACACAAAGTCTACATTTAATCCATCAGGTTGACATTATGGGGTATTGTGTGTAGGCCAGTGACACATTTAATCCATCAGGTTGACATTATCGGGTATTGTGTGTAGGCCAGTGACACAAAGTCTACATTTAATCCATCAGGATGACATTATGGGGTATTGTGTGTAGGCCAATGACACAAAGTCTACATTTAATCCATCAGGTTGACATTATGGGGTATTGTGTGTAGGCCAGTGACACATTTAATCCATCAGGTTGACATTATGGGGTATTGTGTGTAGGCCAGTGACACAAAGTCTACATTTAATCCATCAGGTTGACATTATGGGGTATTGTGTGTAGGCCAGTGATACAAAGTCTACATTTAATCCATCAGGTTGACATTATGCGGTATTGTGTGTAGGCCAGTGACACAAAGTCTACATTTAATCCATCAGGTTAACATTATGGGGTATTGTGTGTAGGCCAGTGACACAAAGTCTACATTTAATCCATCAGGTTGACATTATGGGGTATTGTGTGTAGGCCAGTGACACAAAGTCTACATTTAATCCATCAGGTTGACATTATGGGGTATTGTGTGTAGGCCAGTGACACATTTAATCCATCAGGTTGACATTATGGGGTATTGTGTGTAGGCCAGTGACACAAAGTCTACATTTAATCCATCAGGTTGACATTATGGGGTATTGTGTGTAGGCCAGTGACACATTTAATCCATCAGGTTGACATTATGGGGTATTGTGTGTAGGCCAGTGACACAAAGTCTACATTTAATCCATCAGGTTGACATTATGGGGTATTGTGTGTAGGCCAGTGACACATTTAATCCATCAGGTTGACATTATGGGGTATTGTGTTTAGGCCAGTGACACATTTAATCCATCAGGTTGACATTATGGGGTATTGTGTGTAGGCCAGTGACACAAAGTCTACATTTAATCCATCAGGTTGACATTATGGGGTATTGTGTGTAGGCCAGTGACACATTTAATCCATCAGGTTGACATTATGGGGTATTGTGTGTAGGCCAGTGACACAAAGTCTACATTTAATCCATCAGGTTGATATTATGGGGTATTGTGTGTAGGCCAGTGACACAAAGTCTACATTTAATCCATCAGGTTGACATTATGGGGTATTGTATGTAGGCCAGTGACACAAAGTCTACATTTAATCCATCAGGTTGACATTATGGGGTATTGTGTGTAGACCAGTGACACAAAGTCTACATTTAATCCATCAGGTTGACATTACGGGGTATTGTGTGTAGGCCAGTGACACATTTAATCCATCAGGTTGACATTATGGGGTATTGTGTGTAGGCCAGTGACACAAAGTCTACATTTAATCCATCAGGTTGACATTATGGGGTATTGTGTGTAGGCCAGTGATACAAAGTCTACATTTAATCCATCAGGTTGACATTATGGGGTATTGTGTGTAGGCCAGTGACACATTTAATCCATCAGGTTGACATTATGGGGTATTGTGTGTAGGCCAGTGACACAAAGTCTACATTTAATCCATCAGGTTGACATTATGGGGTATTGTGTGTAGGCCAGTGACACAAAGTCTACATTTAATCCATCAGGTTGACATTATGGGGTATTGTGTGTAGGCCAGAGACACAAAGTCTACATTTAATCCATCAGGTTGACATTATGGGGTATTGTGTGTAGGCCAGTGACACATTTAATCCATCAGGTTGACATTATCGGGTATTGTGTGTAGGCCAGTGACACAAAGTCTACATTTAATCCATCAGGATGACATTATGGGGTATTGTGTGTAGGCCAATGACACAAAGTCTACATTTAATCCATCAGGTTGACATTATGGGGTATTGTGTGTAGGCCAGTGACACAAAGTCTACATTTAATCCATCAGGTTGACATTATGGGGTATTGTGTGTAGGTCAGTGACACAAAGTCTACATTTAATCCATCAGGTTGACATTATGGGGTATTGTGTGTAGGCCAGTGACACAAAGTCTACATTTAATCCATCAGGTTGACATTATGGGGTATTGTGTGTAGGCCAGTGACACATTTAATCCATCAGGTTGACATTATCGGGTATTGTGTGTAGGCCAGTGACACAAAGTCTACATTTAATCCATCAGGTTGACATTATGGGGTATTGTGTGTAGGCCAGTGATACAAAGTCTACATTTAATCCATCAGGTTGACATTATGGGGTATTGTGTGTAGGCCAGTGACACATTTAATCCATCAGGTTGACATTATGGGGTATTGTGTGTAGGCCAGTGACACAAAGTCTACATTTAATCCATCAGGTTGACATTATGGGGTATTGTGTGTAGGCCAGTGATACATTTAATCCATCAGGTTGACATTATGGGGTATTGTGTGTAGGCCAGTGACACAAAGTCTACATTTAATCCATCAGGTTGACATTATGGGGTATTGTGTGTAGGCCAGTGACACATTTAATCCATCAGGTTGACATTATGGGGTATTGTGTGTAGGCCAGTGACACAAAGTCTACATTTAATCCATCAGGTTGACATTATGGGGTATTGTGTGTAGGCCAGTGACACATTTAATCCATCAGGTTGACATTATCGGGTATTGTGTGTAGGCCAGTGACACAAAGTCTACATTTAATCCATCAGGATGACATTATGGGGTATTGTGTGTAGGCCAATGACACAAAGTCTACATTTAATCCATCAGGTTGACATTATGGGGTATTGTGTGTAGGCCAGTGACACATTTAATCCATCAGGTTGACATTATCGGGTATTGTGTGTAGGCCAGTGACACAAAGTCTACATTTAATCCATCAGGATGACATTATGGGGTATTGTGTGTAGGCCAATGACACAAAGTCTACATTTAATCCATCAGGTTGACATTATGGGGTATTGTGTGTAGGCCAGTGACACATTTAATTCATCAGGTTGACATTATGGGGTATTGTGTGTAGGCCAGTGACACAAAGTCTACATTTAATCCATCAGGTTGACATTATGGGGTATTGTGTGTAGGCCAGTGACACAAAGTCTACGTTTAATCCATCAGGTTGACATTATGGGGTATTGTGTGTAGGCCAGTGATACAAAGTCTACATTTAATCCATCAGGTTGACATTATGCGGTATTGTGTGTAGGCCAGTGACACAAAGTCTACATTTAATCCATCAGGTTAACATTATGGGGTATTGTGTGTAGGCCAGTGACACAAAGTCTACATTTAATCCATCAGGTTGACATTATGGGGTATTGTGTGTAGGCCAGTGACACAAAGTCTACATTTAATCCATCAGGTTGACATTATGGGGTATTGTGTGTAGGCCAGTGACACATTTAATCCATCAGGTTGACATTATGGGGTATTGTGTGTAGGCCAGTGACACAAAGTCTACATTTAATCCATCAGGTTGACATTATGGGGTATTGTGTGTAGGCCAGTGACACATTTAATCCATCAGGTTGACATTATGGGGTATTGTGTGTAGGCCAGTGACACAAAGTCTACATTTAATCCATCAGGTTGACATTATGGGGTATTGTGCGTAGGCCAGTGACACATTTAATCCATCAGGTTGACATTATGGGGTATTATGTGTAGGCCAGTGACACATTTAATCCATCAGGTTGACATAATGGGGTATTGTGTGTAGGCCAGTGACACATTTAATCCATCAGGTTGACATTATGGGGTATTGTGTGTAGGCCAGTGACACATTTAATCCATCAGGTTGACATTATGGGGTATTGTGTGTAGGCCAGTGACACAAAGTCTACATTTAATCCATCAGGTTGACATTATGGGGTATTGTGTGTAGGCCAGTGACACAAAGTCTACGTTTAATCCATCAGGTTGACATTATGGGGTATTGTGTGTAGTCCAGTGACACAAAGTCTACATTTAACACATCAGGTTGACATTATGGGGTATTGTGTGTAGGCCAGTGACACAAAGTCTACATTTAATCCATCAGGTTGTCATTATGGGGTATTGTGTGTAGGCCAGTGACACAAAGTCTACATTTAATCCATCAGGTTGACATTATGGGGTATTGTGTGTAGGCCAGTGACACAAAGTCTACATTTAATCCATCAGGTTGACATTATGGGGTATTGTGTGTAGGCCAGTGACACAAAGTCTACATTTAATCCATCAGGTTGACATTATGGGGTATTGTGTGTAGGCCAGTGACACAAAGTCTACATTTAATCCATCAGGTTGACATTATGGGGTATTGTGTGTAGGCCAGTGACACATTTAATCCATCAGGTTGACATTATCGGGTATTGTGTGTAGGCCAGTGACACAAAGTCTACATTTAATCCATCAGGATGACATTATGGGGTATTGTGTGTAGGCCAATGACACAAAGTCTACATTTAATCCATCAGGTTGACATTATGGGGTATTGTGTGTAGGCCAGTGACACATTTAATCCATCAGGTTGACATTATGGGGTATTGTGTGTAGGCCAGTGACACAAAGTCTACATTTAATCCATCAGGTTGACATTATGGGGTATTGTGTGTAGGCCAGTGACACAAAGTCTACATTTAATCCATCAGGTTGACATTATGGGGTATTGTGTGTAGGCCAGTGATACAAAGTCTACATTTAATCCATCAGGTTGACATTATGCGGTATTGTGTGTAGGCCAGTGACACAAAGTCTACATTTAATCCATCAGGTTAACATTATGGGGTATTGTGTGTAGGCCAGTGACACAAAGTCTACATTTAATCCATCAGGTTGACATTATGGGGTATTGTGTGTAGGCCAGTGACACAAAGTCTACATTTAATCCATCAGGTTGACATTATGGGGTATTGTGTGTAGGCCAGTGACACATTTAATCCATCAGGTTGACATTATGGGGTATTGTGTGTAGGCCAGTGACACAAAGTCTACATTTAATCCATCAGGTTGACATTATGGGGTATTGTGTGTAGGCCAGTGACACATTTAATCCATCAGGTTGACATTATGGGGTATTGTGTGTAGGCCAGTGACACAAAGTCTACATTTAATCCATCAGGTTGACATTATGGGGTATTGTGTGTAGGCCAGTGACACATTTAATCCATCAGGTTGACATTATGGGGTATTATGTGTAGGCCAGTGACACATTTAATCCATCAGGTTGACATAATGGGGTAATGTGTGTAGGCCAGTGACACATTTAATCCATCAGGTTGACATTATGGGGTATTGTGTGTAGGCCAGTGACACATTTAATCCATCAGGTTGACATTATGGGGTATTGTGTGTAGGCCAGTGACACAAAGTCTACATTTAATCCATCAGGTTGACATTATGGGGTATTGTGTGTAGGCCAGTGACACAAAGTCTACGTTTAATCCTTCAGGTTGACATTATGGGGTATTGTGTGTAGGCCAGTGACACAAAGTCTACATTTAACACATCAGGTTGACATTATGGGGTATTGTGTGTAGGCCAGTGACACAAAGTCTACATTTAATCCATCAGGTTGACATTATGGGGTATTGTGTGTAGGCCAGTGACACAAAGTCTACATTTAATCCATCAGGTTGACATTATGGGGTATTGTGTGTAGGCCAGTGACACAAAGTCTACATTTAATCCATCAGGTTGACATTATGGGGTATTGTGTGTAGGCCAGTGACACAAAGTCTACATTTAATCCATCAGGTTGACATTATGGGGTATTGTGTGTAGGCCAGTGATACAAAGTCTACATTTAATCCATCAGGTTGACATTATGGGGTATTGTGTGTAGGCCAGTGACACAAAGTCTACATTTAACACATCAGGTTGACATTATGGGGTATTGTGTGTAGGCCAGTGACACAAAGTCTACATTTAATCCATCAGGTTGACATTATGGGGTATTGTGTGTAGGCCAGTGACACAAAGTCTACATTTAATCCATCAGGTTGACATTATGGGGTATTGTGTGTAGGCCAGTGACACATTTAATCCATCAGGTTGACATTATCGGGTATTGTGTGTAGGCCAGTGACACAAAGTCTACATTTAATCCATCAGGATGACATTATGGGGTATTGTGTGTAGGCCAATGACACAAAATCTACATTTAATCCATCAGGTTGACATTATGGGGTATTGTGTGTAGGCCAGTGACACATTTAATCCATCAGGTTGACATTATGGGGTATTGTGTGTAGGCCAGTGACACAAAGTCTACATTTAATCCATCAGGTTGACATTATGGGGTATTGTGTGTAGGCCAGTGACACAAAGTCTACATTTAATCCATCAGGTTGACATTATGGGGTATTGTGTGTAGGCCAGTGATACAAAGTCTACATTTAATCCATCAGGTTGACATTATGCGGTATTGTGTGTAGGCCAGTGACACAAAGTCTACATTTAATCCATCAGGTTAACATTATGGGGTATTGTGTGTAGGCCAGTGACACAAAGTCTACATTTAATCCATCAGGTTGACATTATGGGGTATTGTGTGTAGGCCAGTGACACAAAGTCTACATTTAATCCATCAGGTTGACATTATGGGGTATTGTGTGTAGGCCAGTGACACATTTAATCCATCAGGTTGACATTATGGGGTATTGTGTGTAGGCCAGTGACACAAAGTCTACATTTAATCCATCAGGTTGACATTATGGGGTATTGTGTGTAGGCCAGTGACACATTTAATCCATCAGGTTGACATTATGGGGTATTGTGTGTAGGCCAGTGACACAAAGTCTACATTTAATCCATCAGGTTGACATTATGGGGTATTGTGTGTAGGCCAGTGACACATTTAATCCATCAGGTTGACATTATGGGGTATTATGTGTAGGCCAGTGACACATTTAATCCATCAGGTTGACATAATGGGGTAATGTGTGTAGGCCAGTGACACATTTAATCCATCAGGTTGACATTATGGGGTATTGTGTGTAGGCCAGTGACACATTTAATCCATCAGGTTGACATTATGGGGTATTGTTTGTAGGCCAGTGACACAAAGTCTACATTTAATCCATCAGGTTGACATTATGGGGTATTGTGTGTAGGCCAGTGACACAAAGTCTACGTTTAATCCTTCAGGTTGACATTATGGGGTATTGTGTGTAGGCCAGTGACACAAAGTCTACATTTAACACATCAGGTTGACTTTATGGGGTATTGTGTGTAGGCCAGTGACACAAAGTCTACATTTAATCCATCAGGTTGACATTATGGGGTATTGTGTGTAGGCCAGTGACACAAAGTCTACATTTAATCCATCAGGTTGACATTATGGGGTATTGTGTGTAGGCCAGTGACACAAAGTCTACATTTAATCCATCAGGTTGACATTATGGGGTATTGTGTGTAGGCCAGTGACACAAAGTCTACATTTAATCCATCAGGTTGACATTATGGGGTATTGTGTGTAGGCCAGTGATACAAAGTCTACATTTAATCCATCAGGTTGACATTATGGGGTATTGTGTGTAGGCCAGTGACACAAAGTCTACATTTAACACATCAGGTTGACATTATGGGGTATTGTGTGTAGGCCAGTGACACAAAGTCTACATTTAATCCATCAGGTTGACATTATGGGGTATTGTGTGTAGGCCAGTGACACAAAGTCTACATTTAATCCATCAGGTTGACATTATGGGGTATTGTGTGTAGGCCAGTGACACATTTAATCCATCAGGTTGACATTATCGGGTATTGTGTGTAGGCCAGTGACACAAAGTCTACATTTAATCCATCAGGATGACATTATGGGGTATTGTGTGTAGGCCAATGACACAAAATCTACATTTAATCCATCAGGTTGACATTATGGGGTATTGTGTGTAGGCCAGTGACACATTTAATCCATCAGGTTGACATTATGGGGTATTGTGTGTAGGCCAGTGACACAAAGTCTACATTTAATCCATCAGGTTGACATTATGGGGTATTGTGTGTAGGCCAGTGACACAAAGTCTACATTTAATCCATCAGGTTGACATTATGGGGTATTGTGTGTAGGCCAGTGATACAAAGTCTACATTTAATCCATCAGGTTGACATTATGCGGTATTGTGTGTAGGCCAGTGACACAAAGTCTACATTTAATCCATCAGGTTAACATTATGGGGTATTGTGTGTAGGCCAGTGACACAAAGTCTACATTTAATCCATCAGGTTGACATTATGGGGTATTGTGTGTAGGCCAGTGACACAAAGTCTACATTTAATCCATCAGGTTGACATTATGGGGTATTGTGTGTAGGCCAGTGACACATTTAATCCATCAGGTTGACATTATGGGGTATTGTGTGTAGGCCAGTGACACAAAGTCTACATTTAATCCATCAGGTTGACATTATGGGGTATTGTGTGTAGGCCAGTGACACATTTAATCCATCAGGTTGACATTATGGGGTATTATGTGTAGGCCAGTGACACATTTAATCCATCAGGTTGACATAATGGGGTATTGTGTGTAGGCCAGTGACACATTTAATCCATCAGGTTGACATTATGGGGTATTGTGTGTAGGCCAGTGACACATTT
The DNA here is from genome assembly GCA_023634145.1 of Thymallus thymallus. NCBI lineage: Eukaryota > Metazoa > Chordata > Actinopteri > Salmoniformes > Salmonidae > Thymallus > Thymallus thymallus. The sequence continues at coordinate 1,195,064 of CM042397.1, forward strand.
AATCCATCAGGTTGACATTATGGGGTATTGTGTGTAGGCCAGTGACACAAAGTCTACATTTAATCCATCAGGTTGACATTATGGGGTATTGTGTGTAGGCCAGTGACACAAAGTCTACGTTTAATCCATCAGGTTGACATTATGGGGTATTGTGTGTAGGCCAGTGACACAAAGTCTACATTTAACACATCAGGTTGACATTATGGGGTATTGTGTGTAGGCCAGTGACACAAAGTCTACATTTAATCCATCAGGTTGACATTATGGGGTATTGTGTGTAGGCCAGTGACACAAAGTCTACATTTAATCCATCAGGTTGACATTATGGGGTATTGTGTGTAGGCCAGTGACAAAAAGTCTACATTTAATCCATCAGGTTGACATTATGGGGTATTGTGTGTAGGCCAGTGACACAAAGTCTACATTTAATCCATCAGGTTGACATTATGGGGTATTGTGTGTAGGCCAGTGATACAAAGTCTACATTTAATCCATCAGGTTGACATTATGGGGTATTGTGTGTAGGCCAGTGACACAAAGTCTACATTTAACACATCAGGTTGACATTATGGGGTATTGTGTGTAGGCCAGTGACACAAAGTCTACATTTAATCCATCAGGTTGACATTATGGGGTATTGTGGGTAGGCCAGTGACACATTTAATCCATCAGGTTGACATTATGGGGTATTGTGTGTAGGCCAGTGACACAAAGTCTACATTTAATCCATCAGGTTGACATTATGGGGTATTGTGTGTAGGCCAGTGACACAAAGTGTGAGGGCTTGGTTGTGGTAAGGCCTCTTACTCCCACCTAGGGGAGGAGAGAGGCACACAACCAAGCTCTCACACATTATTAGGGAGATTATCATCCCCAATCAGAGACAGCTGTATAGCGTTGTCTCTGATTGGGGATAGTATTTAGACTCCACACACAGCCACCTGTGTGTGGATCATTGTCTGTTGTGTTTGTCTGCACTGCCTGCAACACAAAGTAAGTCACCGTGTTTTTGTTTGTTATCGTGTTTTTGTTTTCACTCTCCTTTTTGATTGTAGATGCTTCGTGAGGACATCTCATTTTCAATAAAAAGGATGACGCTGCACCAGCGCTCCGTATACCGTCCCATTAATACTACGCACCGTGACAGAATGATCCACCACCCTGGGACGCAACGGGGAATAACATTAGGAGATATCCTCCTCGGTATGGGGAAAATTACCGAGGAGGAACACTCCTATTATCGCTCGGTGGAGGAAGGCTGGGGTCCGGAGCAGCCGAGGCGCCGGAGACGGAGGACACGTCACCGGGCTAGAGTTGAGGACCAGCCTGGAGCCCAGAAAACCCCTCAAACTGATTTTGGGGGGGGGCTATGGGGGTGGTCGGGGATCGAGGGAGAAGAGCCCCGACCACTGCACTCGTGGGGGTTCCAGGAGGAGCCCCTACAGCCGTGGGAGCAGGAGTACAGAGAGGAGTCGGAGGAAGACGACAGCGATGTGCTTCTGTTCCCTCACTCGTGGGGGTTCCCGGAGGAGCCCTCACAGGATGGGGATTGGCGTTGGAGTAGGGACGACAGGCACAGTCGTGCTCCAGCGTCAGTTCCCAGTCCGGTGCCTCCAGTGCCGGTCCAGAGTCGGAGGAGGAGGAGACCGACTCAGCGCACCAAACCATCGGTGCGCAACAATAGCCCGGTACGGCTCGCGCCTGCTCCGCGCACCAGATCTATGGTGCGTTTGCCCAGCCCGGCGCGACCCGTGCCAGCTCAACGCACCGATCCAACGGTGCGTTTCCCCAGCCAGGTACAGCCCGTTCCAGCTACTCGCACCAGACCAGTGGTGCGTTCCCCCAGCCCGGTACGGTCTGTGCCTGCTCCTCGCACCCAACCTATGGTGCGTTTCCCCAGCCCGGCGCGACCCGTGCCAGCTCAACGCACCGACCCAACAGTGCGTTTCCCCAGCCAGGTACAGCCCGTTCCAGCTACTCGCACCAGACCAGTGGTGCGTTCCCCCAGCCCGGTACGGTCTGTGCCTACTCCTCGCACCCAACCTATGGTGCGTGTCTCCAGCCCGGTGCGACCCGTGCCAGCTCCTCGTACCAGACCTATGGTGCGTGTCCCCAGTCCAGTACGCCAAGTGCCTACTCCTCGCACGGAGGCTACCGCGACGGTCGCCAGCCCAGCTCTGTGGTTGGAGACCATCTCTGCGTCGGTGCCCAGAGTGGGCACGACGTTCAGCCCCGCTGTGGAGCAGGAGCTCCATAGCGTGTCGGTGCCCAGTCTGGGGCCGACAGCCAGCCCAACCACAGGGCTGGAAACCCTCTCTGCGTCGGTGCCCAGGGTGGGCACGACGTTCAGCCCCGCTGTGGAGCAGGAGCTCCATAGCGTGTCGGTGCCCAGTCTGGGGCCGACAGCCAGCCCAACCACAGGGCTGGAAACCCTCTCCGCGTCGGTGCCCAGGGTGGGCACGACGTTCAGTCCCGCTGTGGAGCAGGAGCTCCATAGCGCGTCGGTGCCCAGTCTGGGGCCGACAGCCAGCCCAACCAGAGGGCTGGAAACCATCTCTGCGTCGGTGCCCAGGGTGGGCACGACGTTCAGCCCCGCTGTGGAGCAGGAGCTCCATAGCGCGTCGGTGCCCAGTCTGGGGCCGACAGCCAGCCCCACCAGAGGGCTGGAAACCATCTCTGCGTCGGTGCCCAGGGTGGGCACGACGTTCAGCCCCACCAGAGGGCTGGGAACCATCTCTGCGTCGGTGCCCAGGGTGGGCACGACGTTCAGTCCCGCTGTGGAGCAGGAGCTCCATAGCGTGTCGGTGCCCAGTCTGGGGCCGACAGCCAGACCAGCTGCAGGGCTGAAGACCACCTCTGCGTCGGTGCCCAGGGTGGGCACGGCATCCAGCCTGAGGTCTCCGGAGAGGGTCAGCAGCCCGAGGCCTCCTGTGACGGTCAGTAGCCTGAGGTCTCCTGTAAAGGTCAGCAGCCTGAGGCCTCCTGTGAAGGTCAGCAGCCTGAGGCCTCCTGTGAAGGTCAGCAGCCCGAGACCTCCGGAGAAGGTCAGCAGCCCGAGACCTCCGGAGAAGGTCAGCAGCCCGAGGCCTCCAGCGAAGGTCAGCGTTCCGCCACCTCCAGCGAAGGTCAGCGTTCCGCCACCTCCAGCGAAGGTCAGCGTTCCGCCACCTCCAGCGAAGGTCAGCAGCCCGGAGCCTCCAGCCACAGCTCAAGGCCTGGAGCCTCCTCCACCGGTGCCCAGTCCAGGGCCGGTCGTCTGCTTCGCTCCAGTGCCGGAGCAGTCCGCTCCACCGGTGCCCAGTCCGGGGCCGGTCGTCTACGTCGCTCCATTGACGGAGCAGTCCGCTCCACCGGTGCCCAGTCCGGGGCCGGTCGTCTACGTCGCTCCAGTGCCGGAGCAGTCCGCTCCACCGGTGCCCAGTCCGGGGCCGGTCGTCTGCGCCACTCCAGTGCCGGAGCAGTCCGCTCCACCGGTGCCCAGTCCGGGGCCGGTCGTCTACGTCGCTCCAGTGACGGAGCAGTCCGCTCCACCGGTGCCCAGTCCGGGGCCGGTTGTCAGCCCCTCTCCAGGGTCGAGGGCTCCCGCACCAGGGTCCAGACAGGACTTGGTGAATGGCGGGAGTACTGAGGGGGGAACCACCGCGCCGGGGTCCGGACCGGACCGGGCGTGCAACGGAGAGGTAGGAGGAAAGCTACTCTCACAGCCTGTGCCACGCCCGGAACCGGAACCGGAGCCCCCACCAGCAACCACCTCAGTACCCCGCCATGTCCCCCCTAGTTTTGGAAATGTTTTCTTTTCAGAAGAGGGGGGATTGTATGTGTGCGGTCGGGAGTCCGCACCTTAGGGGGGGGTACTGTGAGGGCTTGGTTGTGGTAAGGCCTCTTACTCCCACCTAGGGGAGGAGAGAGGCACACAACCAAACTCTCACACATTATTAGGGAGATTATCATCCCCAATCAGAGACAGCTGTATAGCGTTGTCTCTGATTGGGGATAGTATTTAGACTCCACACACAGCCACCTGTGTGTGGATCATTGTCTGTTGTGTTTGTCTGCACTGCCTGCAACACAAAGTAAGTCACCGTGTTTTTGTTTGTTATCGTGTTTTTGTTTTCACTCTCCTTTTTGATTGTAAATGCTTCGTGAGGACATCTCATTTTCAATAAAAAGGATGACACTGCACCAGCGCTCCGTATACCGTCCCATTAATACTACGCACCGTGACACAAAGTCTACATTTAATCCATCAGGTTGACATTATGGGGTATTGTGTGTAGGCCAGTGACACATTTAATCCATCAGGTTGACATTATGGGGTATTGTGTGTAGGCCAGTGACACAAAGTCTACATTTAATCCATCAGGTTGACATTATGGGGTATTGTGTGTAGGCCAGTGATACAAAGTCTACATTTAATCCATCAGGTTGACATTATGCGGTATTGTGTGTAGGCCAGTGACACAAAGTCTACATTTAATCCATCAGGTTGACATTATGGGGTATTGTGTGTAGGCCAGTGACACAAAGTCTACATTTAATCCATCAGGTTGACATTATGGGGTATTGTGTGTAGGCCAGTGACACAAAGTCTACATTTAATCCATCAGGTTGACATTATGGGGTATTGTGTGTAGGCCAGTGACACATTTAATCCATCAGGTTGACATTATGGGGTATTGTGTGTAGGCCAGTGACACATTTAATCCATCAGGTTGACATTATGGGGTATTGTGTGTAGGCCAGTGACACAAAGTCTACATTTAACACATCAGGTTGACATTATGGGGTATTGTGTGTAGGCCAGTGATACAAAGTCTACATTTAATCCATCAGGTTGACATTATGGGGTATTGTGTGTAGGCCAGTGACACATTTAATCCATCAGGTTGACATTATGGGGTATTGTGTGTAGGCCAGTGATACAAAGTCTACATTTAATCCATCAGGTTGACATTATGGGGTATTGTGTGTAGGCCAGTGACACAAAGTCTACATTTAATCCATCAGGTTGACATTATGGGGTATTGTGTGTAGGCCAGTGATACAAAGTCTACATTTAATCCATCAGGTTGACATTATGGGGTATTGTGTGTAGGCCAGTGACACATTTAATCCATCAGGTTGACATTATGGGGTATTGTGTGTAGGCCAGTGACACATTTAATCCATCAGGTTGACATTATGGGGTATTGTGTGTAGGCCAGTGAGACATTTAATCCATCAGGTTGACATTATGGGGTATTGTGTGTAGGCCAGTGACACATTTAATCCATCAGGTTGACATTATGGGGTATTGCGTGTAGGCCAGTGATACAAAGTCTACATTTAATCCATCAGGTTGACATTATGGGGTATTGTGTGTAGGCCAGTGATACAAAGTCTACATTTAATCCATTAGGTTGACATTATGCGGTATTGTGTGTAGGCCAGTGACACAAAGTCTACATTTAATCCATCAGGTTAACATTATGGGGTATTGTGTGTAGGCCAGTGACACAAAGTCTACATTTAATCCATCAGGTTGACATTATGGGGTATTGTGTGTAGGCCAGTGACACAAAGTCTACATTTAATCCATCAGGTTGACATTATGGGGTATTGTGTGTAGGCCAGTGACACATTTAATCCATCAGGTTGACATTATGGGGTATTGTGTGTAGGCCAGTGACACATTTAATCCATCAGGTTGACATTATGGGGTATTGTGTGTAGGCCAGTGACACAAAGTCTACATTTAATCCATTAGGTTGACATTATGGGGTATTGTGTGTAGGCCAGTGACACATTTAATCCATCAGGTTGACATTATGGGGTATTATGTGTAGGCCAGTGACACATTTAATCCATCAGGTTGACATTATGGGGTATTGTGTGTAGGCCAGTGACACATTTAATCCATCAGGTTGACATTATGGGGTATTGTGTGTAGGCCAGTGACACATTCAATCCATCAGGTTGACATTATGGGGTATTGTGTGTAGGCCAGTGATACAAAGTCTACATTTAATCCATCAGGTTGACATTATGGGGTATTGTGTGTAGGCCAGTGACACAAAGTCTACATTTAATCCATCAGGTTGACATTATGGGGTATTGTGTGTAGGCCAGTGACACATTTAATCCATCAGGTTGACATTATGGGGTATTGTGTGTAGGCCAGTGACACAAAGTCTACATTTAATCCATCAGGTTGATATTATGGGGTATTTTGTGTAGGCCAGTGACACAAAGTCTACATTTAATCCATCAGGTTGACATTATGGGGTATTGTGTGTAGGCCAGTGACACATTTAATCCATCAGGTTGACATTATGGGGTATTGTGTGTAGGCCAGTGACACAAAGTCTACATTTAATCCATCAGGTTGACATTATGGGGTATTGTATGTAGGCCAGTGACACAAAGTCTACATTTAATCCATCAGGTTGACATTATGGGGTATTGTGTGTAGACCAGTGACACAAAGTCTACATTTAATCCATCAGGTTGACATTATGGGGTATTGTGTGTAGGCCAGTGATACAAAGTCTACATTTAATCCATCAGGTTGACATTATGGGGTATTGTGTGTAGGCCAGTGACACAAAGTCTACATTTAATCCATCAGGTTGACATTATGGGGTATTGTGTGTAGGCCAGTGACACATTTAATCCATCAGGTTGACATTATGGGGTATTGTGTGTAGGCCAGTGACACAAAGTCTACATTTAATCCATCAGGTTGACATTATGGGGTATTGTGTGTAGGCCAGTGATACAAAGTCTACATTTAATCCATCAGGTTGACATTATGGGGTATTGTGTGTAGGCCAGTGACACATTTAATCCATCAGGTTGACATTATGGGGTATTGTGTGTAGGCCAGTGATACAAAGTCTACATTTAATCCATCAGGTTGACATTATGGGGTATTGTGTGTAGGCCAGTGACACAAAGTCTACATTTAATCCATCAGGTTGACATTATGGGGTATTGTGTGTAGGCCAGTGATACAAAGTCTACATTTAATCCATCAGGTTGACATTATGGGGTATTGTGTGTAGGCCAGTGACACATTTAATCCATCAGGTTGACATTATGGGGTATTGTGTGTAGGCAAGTGACACATTTAATCCATCAGGTTGACATTATGGGGTATTGTGTGTAAGCCAGTGACACATTTAATCCATCAGGTTGACATTATGGGGTATTGCGTGTAGGCCAGTGATACAAAGTCTACATTTAATCCATCAGGTTGACATTATGGGGTATTGTGTGTAGGCCAGTGACACAAAGTCTACATTTAATCCATCAGGTTGACATTATGGGGTATTGTGTGTAGGCCAGTGATACAAAGTCTACATTTAATCCATTAGGTTGACATTATGCGGTATTGTGTGTAGGCCAGTGACACAAAGTCTACATTTAATCCATCAGGTTAACATTATGGGGTATTGTGTGTAGGCCAGTGACACAAAGTCTACATTTAATCCATCAGGTTGACATTATGGGGTATTGTGTGTAGGCCAGTGACACAAAGTCTACATTTAATCCATCAGGTTGACATTATGGGGTATTGTGTGTAGGCCAGTGACACATTTAATCCATCAGGTTGACATTATGGGGTATTGTGTGTAGGCCAGTGACAAATTTAATCCATCAGGTTGACATTATGGGGTATTGTGTGTAGTTCAGTGACACAAAGTCTACATTTAATCCATTAGGTTGACTTTATGGGGTATTGTGTGTAGGCCAGTGACACATTTAATCCATCAGGTTGACATTATGGGGTATTATGTGTAGGCCAGTGACACATTTAATCCATCAGGTTGACATTATGGGGTATTGTGTGTAGGCCAGTGACACATTTAATCCATCAGGTTGACATTATGGGGTATTGTGTGTAGGCCAGTGACACATTCAATCCATCAGGTTGACATTATGGGGTATTGTGTGTAGGCCAGTGATACAAAGTCTACATTTAATCCATCAGGTTGACATTATGGGGTATTGTGTGTAGGCCAGTGACACAAAGTCTACATTTAATCCATCAGGTTGACATTATGGGGTATTGTGTGTAGGCCAGTGACACATTTAATCCATCAGGTTGACATTATGGGGTATTGTGTGTAGGCCAGTGACACAAAGTCTACATTTAATCCATCAGGTTGATATTATGGGGTATTGTGTGTAGGCCAGTGACACAAAGTCTACATTTAATCCATCAGGTTGACATTATGGGGTATTGTGTGTAGGCCAGTGACACATTTAATCCATCAGGTTGACATTATGGGGTATTGTGTGTAGGCCAGTGACACAAAGTCTACATTTAATCCATCAGGTTGACATTATGGGGTATTGTATGTAGGCCAGTGACACAAAGTCTACATTTAATCCATCAGGTTTACATTATGGGGTATTGTGTGTAGACCAGTGACACAAAGTCTACATTTAATCCATCAGGTTGACATTATGGGGTATTGTGTGTAGGCCAGTGATACAAAGTCTACATTTAATCCATCAGGTTGACATTATGGGGTATTGTGTGTAGGCCAGTGACACAAAGTCTACATTTAATCCATCAGGTTGACATTATGGGGTATTGTGTGTAGGCCAGTGACACATTTAATCCATCAGGTTGACATTATGGGGTATTGTGTGTAGGCCAGTGACACAAAGTCTACATTTAATCCATCAGGTTGATATTATGGGGTATTGTGTGTAGGCCAGTGACACAAAGTCTACATTTAATCCATCAGGTTGACATTATGGGGTATTGTGTGTAGGCCAGTGACACAAAGTCTACATTTAATCCATCAGGTTGACATTATGGGGTATTGTGTGTAGGCCAGTGATACAAAGTCTACATTTAATCCATCAGGTTGACATTATGGGGTATTGTGTGTAGGCCAGTGACACATTTAATCCATCAGGTTGACATTATGGGGTATTGTGTGTAGGCCAGTGACACAAAGTCTACATTTAATCCATCAGGTTGACATTATGGGGTATTGTGTGTAGGCCAGTGACACAAAGTCTACATTTAATCCATCAGGTTGACATTATGGGGTATTGTGTGTAGGCCAGTGATACAAATTCTACATTTAATCCATCAGGTTGACATTATGGGGTATTGTGTGTAGGCCAGTGACACATTTAATCCATCAGGTTGACATTATGGGGTATTGTGTGTAGGCCAGTGACACATTTAATCCATCAGGTTGACATTATGGGGTATTGTGTGTAAGCCAGTGACACATTTAATCCATCAGGTTGACATTATGGGGTATTGCGTGTAGGCCAGTGATACAAAGTCTACATTTAATCCATCAGGTTGACATTATGGGGTATTGTGTGTAGGCCAGTGACACAAAGTCTACATTTAATCAATCACGTTGACATTATGGGGTATTGTGTGTAGGCCAGTGATACAAAGTCTACATTTAATCCATTAGGTTGACATTATGCGGTATTGTGTGTAGGCCAGTGACACAAAGTCTACATTTAATCCATCAGGTTAACATTATGGGGTATTGTGTGTAGGCCAGTGACACAAAGTCTACATTTAATCCATCAGGTTGACATTATGGGGTATTGTGTGTAGGCCAGTGACACAAAGTCTACATTTAATCCATCAGGTTGACATTATGGGGTATTGTGTGTAGGCCAGTGACACATTTAATCCATCAGGTTGACATTATGGGGTATTGTGTGTAGGCCAGTGACACATTTAATCCATCAGGTTGACATTATGGGGTATTGTGTGTAGTTCAGTGACACAAAGTCTACATTTAATCCATTAGGTTGACATTATGGGGTATTGTGTGTAGGCCAGTGACACATTTAATCCATCAGGTTGACATTATGGGGTATTATGTGTAGGCCAGTGACACATTTAATCCATCAGGTTGACATTATGGGGTATTGTGTGTAGGCCAGTGACACATTTAATCCATCAGGTTGACATTATGGGGTATTGTGTGTAGGCCAGTGACACATTCAATCCATCAGGTTGACATTATGGGGTATTGTGTGTAGGCCAGTGATACAAAGTCTACATTTAATCCATCAGGTTGACATTATGGGGTATTGTGTGTAGGCCAGTGACACAAAGTCTACATTTAATCCATCAGGTTGACATTATGGGGTATTGTGTGTAGGCCAGTGACACATTTAATCCATCAGGTTGACATTATGGGGTATTGTGTGTAGGCCAGTGACACAAAGTCTACATTTAATCCATCAGGTTGATATTATGGGGTATTGTGTGTAGGCCAGTGACACAAAGTCTACATTTAATCCATCAGGTTGACATTATGGGGTATTGTGTGTAGGCCAGTGACACATTTAATCCATCAGGTTGACATTATGGGGTATTGTGTGTAGGCCAGTGACACAAAGTCTACATTTAATCCATCAGGTTGACATTATGGGGTATTGTATGTAGGCCAGTGACACAAAGTCTACATTTAATCCATCAGGTTTACATTATGGGGTATTGTGTGTAGACCAGTGACACAAAGTCTACATTTAATCCATCAGGTTGACATTATGGGGTATTGTGTGTAGGCCAGTGATACAAAGTCTACATTTAATCCATCAGGTTGACATTATGGGGTATTGTGTGTAGGCCAGTGACACAAAGTCTACATTTAATCCATCAGGTTGACATTATGGGGTATTGTGTGTAGGCCAGTGACACATTTAATCCATCAGGTTGACATTATGGGGTATTGTGTGTAGGCCAGTGACACAAAGTCTACATTTAATCCATCAGGTTGATATTATGGGGTATTGTGTGTAGGCCAGTGACACAAAGTCTACATTTAATCCATCAGGTTGACATTATGGGGTATTGTGTGTAGGCCAGTGACACATTTAATCCATCAGGTTGACATTATGGGGTATTGTGTGTAGGCCAGTGACACAAAGTCTACATTTAATCCATCAGGTTGACATTATGGGGTATTGTGTGTAGGCCAGTGACACATTTAATCCATCAGGTTGACATTATGGGGTATTGTGTGTAGGCCAGTGACACAAAGTCTACATTTAATCCATCAGGTTGACATTATGGGGTATTGTGTGTAGGCCAGTGACACATTTAATCCATCAGGTTGACATTACTGGGTATTGTGTGTAGGCCAGTGACACATTTAATCCATCAGGTTGACATTATGGGGTATTGTGTGTAGGCCAGTGACACATTTAATCCATCAGGTTGACATTATGGGGTATTGTGTGTAGGCCAGTGACACATTTAATCCATCAGGTTGACATTATGGGGTATTGTGTGTAGGCCAGTGACACATTTAATCCATCAGGTTGACATTATGGGGTATTGTGTGTAGGCCAGTGACACATTTAATCCATCAGGTTGACATTATGGGGTATTGTGTGTAGGCCAGTGATACAAAGTCTACATTTAATCCATCAGGTTGACATTATGGGGTATTGTGTGTAGGCCAGTGACACAAAGTCTACATTTAATCCATCAGGTTGACATTATGGGGTATTGTGTGTAGGCCAGTGATACAAAGTCTACATTTAATCCATCAGGTTGACATTATGGGGTATTGTGTGTAGGCCAGTGACACAAAGTCTACATTTAATCCATCAGGATGACATTATGGGGTATTGTGTGTAGGCCAATGACACAAAGTCTACATTTAATCCATCAGGTTGACATTATGGGGTTTTGTGTGTAGGCCAGTGACACAAAGTCTACATTTAATCCATCAGGTTGACATTATGGGGTATTGTGTGTAGGCCAGTGACACAAAGTCTACATTTAATCCATCAGGTTGACATTATGGGGTATTGTGTGTAGGCCAGTGACACAAAGTCTACATTTAATCCATCAGGTTGACATTATGGGGTATTGTGTGTAGGCCAGTGACACATTTAATCCATCAGGTTGACATTATCGGGTATTGTGTGTAGGCCAGTGACACAAAGTCTACATTTAATCCATAAGGTTGACATTATGGGGTATTGTGTGTAGGCCAGTGATACAAAGTCTACATTTAATCCATCAGGTTGACATTATGGGGTATTGTGTGTAGGCCAGTGACACATTTAATCCATCAGGTTGACATTATGGGGTATTGTGTGTAGGCCAGTGACACAAAGTCTACATTTAATCCATCAGGTTGACATTATGGGGTATTGTGTGTAGGCCAGTGACACATTTAATCCATCAGGTTGACATTGTGGGGTATTGTGTGTAGGCCAGTGACACAAAGTCTACATTAAATCCATCAAGTTGACATTATGGGGTATTGTGTGTAGGCCAGTGATACAAAGTCTACATTTAATCCATTAGGTTGACATTATGGGGTATTGTGTGTAGGCCAGTGACACATTTAATCCATCAGGTTGACATTATGGGGTATTGTGTGTAGGCCAGTGACACAAAGTCTACATTTAATCCATCAGGTTGACATTATGGGGTATTGTGTGTAGGCCAGTGACACAAAGTCTACATTTAATCCATCAGGTTGACATTATGGGGTATTGTGTGTAGGCCAGTGACACATTTAATCCATCAGGTTGACATTATGGGGTATTGTGTGTAGGCCAGTGACACAAAGTCTACATTTAATCCATCAGGTTGATATTATGGGGTATTGTGTGTAGGCCAGTGACACAAAGTCTACATTTAATCCATCAGGTTGACATTATGGGGTATTGTATGTAGGCCAGTGACACAAAGTCTACATTTAATCCATCAGGTTGACATTATGGGGTATTGTGTGTAGACCAGTGACACAAAGTCTACATTTAATCCATCAGGTTGACATAACGGGGTATTGTGTGTAGGCCAGTGACACATTTAATCCATCAGGTTGACATTATGGGGTATTGTGTGTAGGCCAGTGACACAAAGTCTACATTTAATCCATCAGGTTGACATTATGGGGTATTGTGTGTAGGCCAGTGACACAAAGTCTACATTTAATCCATCAGGTTGACATTATGGGGTATTGTGTGTAGGCCAGTGACACAAAGTCTACATTTAATCCATCAGGTTGACATTATGGGGTATTGTGTGTAGGCCAGTGACACATTTAATCCATCAGGTTGACATTATCGGGTATTGTGTGTAGGCCAGTGACACAAAGTCTACATTTAATCCATCAGGATGACATTATGGGGTATTGTGTGTAGGCCAATGACACAAAGTCTACATTTAATCCATCAGGTTGACATTATGGGGTATTGTGTGTAGGCCAGTGACACATTTAATCCATCAGGTTGACATTATGGGGTATTGTGTGTAGGCCAGTGACACAAAGTCTACATTTAATCCATCAGGTTGACATTATGGGGTATTGTGTGTAGGCCAGTGACACATTTAATCCATCAGGTTGACATTATGGGGTATTGTGTGTAGGCCAGTGACACATTTAATCCATCAGGTTGACATTATGGGGTATTGTGTGTAAGCCAGTGACACATTTAATCCATCAGGTTGACATTATGGGGTATTGTGTGTAGGCCAGTGAAACAAAGTCTACATTTAATCCATCAGGTTGACATTATGGGGTATTGTGTGTAGGCCAGTGACACATTTAATCCATCAGGTTGACATTATCGGGTATTGTGTGTAGGCCAGTGACACAAAGTCTACATTTAATCCATCAGGATGACATTATGGGGTATTGTGTGTAGGCCAATGACACAAAGTCTACATTTAATCCATCAGGTTGACATTATGGGGTATTGTGTGTAGGCCAGTGACACATTTAATCCATCAGGTTGACATTATGGGGTATTGTGTGTAGGCCAGTGACACAAAGTCTACATTTAATCCATCAGGTTGACATTATGGGGTATTGTGTGTAGGCCAGTGACACAAAGTCTACATTTAATCCATCAGGTTGACATTATGGGGTATTGTGTGTAGGCCAGTGACACAAAGTCTACATTTAATCCATTAGGTTGACATTATGGGGTATTGTGTGTAGGCCAGTGACACATTTAATCCATCAGGTTGACATTATGGGGTATTATGTGTAGTCCAGTGACACATTTAATCCATCAGGTTGACATTATGGGGTATTGTGTGTAGGCCAGTGACACAAAGTCTACATTTAATCCATCAGGTTGACATTATGGGGTATTGTGTGTAGGCCAGTGACACATTTAATCCATCAGGTTGACATTATGGGGTATTGTGTGTAGGCCAGTGACACAAAGTCTACATTTAATCCATCAGGTTGACATTATGGGGTATTGTGTGTAGGCCAGTGACACAAAGTCTACATTTAATCCATCAGGTTGACATTATGGGGTATTGTGTGTAGGCCAGTGACACAAAGTCTACATTTAATCCATTAGGTTGACATTATGGGGTATTGTGTGTAGGCCAGTGACACATTTAATCCATCAGGTTGACATTATGGGGTATTATGTGTAGTCCAGTGACACATTTAATCCATCAGGTTGACATTATGGGGTATTGTGTGTAGGCCAGTGACACAAAGTCTACATTTAATCCATCAGGTTGACATTATGGGGTATTGTGTGTAGGCCAGTGACACATTTAATCCATCAGGTTGACATTATGGGGTATTGTGTGTAGGCCAGTGACACAAAGTCTACATTTAATCCATCAGGTTGACATTATGGGGTATTGTGTGTAGGCCAGTGACACAAAGTCTACATTTAATCCATCAGGTTGACATTATGGGGTATTGTGTGTAGGCCAGTGACACAAAGTCTACATTTAATCCATTAGGTTGACATTATGGGGTATTGTGTGTAGGCCAGTGACACATTTAATCCATCAGGTTGACATTATGGGGTATTATGTGTAGTCCAGTGACACATTTAATCCATCAGGTTGACATTATGGGGTATTGTGTGTAGGCCAGTGACACATTTAATCCATCAGGTTGACATTATGGGGTATTGTGTGTAGGCCAGTGACACATTTAATCCATCAGGTTGACATTATGGGGTATTGTGTGTAGGCCAGTGACACAAAGTCTACATTTAATCCATCAGGTTGACATTATGGGGTATTGTGTGTAGGCCAGTGACACAAAGTCTACATTTAATCCATGAGGTTGACATTATGGGGTATTGTGTGTAGGCCAGTGACACAAAGTCTACATTTAACACATCAGGTTGACATTATGGGGTATTGTGTGTAGGCCAGTGACACATTTAATCCATCAGGTTGACATTATGGGGTATTGTGTGTAGGCCAGTGACACATTTAATCCATCAGGTTGACATTATGGGGTATTGTGTGTAGGCCAGTGAAACATTTAATCCATCAGGTTGACATTATGGGGTATTGTGTGTAGGCCAGTGACACATTTAATCCATCAGGTTGACATTATGGGGTATTGTGTGTAGGCCAGTGATACAAAGTCTACATTTAATCCATCAGGTTGACATTATGGGGTATTGTGTGTAGGCCAGTGACACAAAGTCTACATTTAATCCATCAGGTTGACATTATGGGGTATTGTGTGTAGGCCAGTGATACAAAGTCTACATTTAATCCATTAGGTTGACATTATGCGGTATTGTGTGTAGGCCAGTGACACAAAGTCTACATTTAATCCATCAGGTTAACATTATGGGGTATTGTGTGTAGGCCAGTGACACAAAGTCTACATTTAATCCATCAGGTTGACATTATGGGGTATTGTGTGTAGGCCAGTGACACAAAGTCTACATTTAATCCATCAGGTTGACATTATGGGGTATTGTGTGTAGGCCAGTGACACATTTAATCCATCAGGTTGACATTATGGGGTATTGTGTGTAGGCCAGTGACACATTTAATCCATCAGGTTGACATTATGGGGTATTGTGTGTAGGCCAGTGACACAAAGTCTACATTTAATCCATTAGGTTGACATTAAGGGGTATTGTGTGTAGGCCAGTGACACATTTAATCCATCAGGTTGACATTATGGGGTATTATGTGTAGGCCAGTGACACATTTAATCCATCAGGCTGACATTATGGGGTATTGTGTGTAGGCCAGTGACACATTTAATCCATCAGGTTGACATTATGGGGTATTGTGTGTAGGCCAGTGACACATTCAATCCATCAGGTTGACATTATGGGGTATTGTGTGTAGGCCAGTGATACAAAGTCTACATTTAATCCATCAGGTTGACATTATGGGGTATTGTGTGTAGGCCAGTGACACAAAGTCTACATTTAATCCATCAGGTTGACATTATGGGGTATTGTGTGTAGGCCAGTGACACATTTAATCCATCAGGTTGACATTATGGGGTATTGTGTGTAGGCCAGTGACACAAAGTCTACATTTAATCCATCAGGTTGACATTATGGGGTATTGTATGTAGGCCAGTGACACAAAGTCTACATTTAATCCATCAGGTTGACATTATGGGGTATTGTGTGTAGACCAGTGACACAAAGTCTACATTTAATCCATCAGGTTGACATTATGGGGTATTGTGTGTAGGCCAGTGATACAAAGTCTACATTTAATCCATCAGGTTGACATTATGGGGTATTGTGTGTAGGCCAGTGACACAAAGTCTACATTTAATCCATCAGGTTGACATTATGGGGTATTGTGTGTAGGCCAGTGACACATTTAATCCATCAGGTTGACATTATGGGGTATTGTGTGTAGGCCAGTGACACAAAGTCTACATTTAATCCATCAGGTTGATATTATGGGGTATTGTGTGTAGGCCAGTGACACAAAGTCTACATTTAATCCATCAGGTTGACATTATGGGGTATTGTGTGTAGGCCAGTGACACATTTAATCCATCAGGTTGACATTATGGGGTATTGTGTGTAGGCCAGTGACACAAAGTCTACATTTAATCCATCAGGTTGACATTATGGGGTATTGTGTGTAGGCCAGTGACACATTTAATCCATCAGGTTGACATTATGGGGTATTGTGTGTAGGCCAGTGACACATTTAATCCATCAGGTTGACATTATGGGGTATTGTGTGTAGGCCAGTGATACAAAGTCTACATTTAATCCATCAGGTTGACATTATGGGGTATTGTGTGTAGGCCAGTGACACAAAGTCTACATTTAATCCATCAGGTTGACATTATGGGGTATTGTGTGTAGGCCAGTGATACAAAGTCTACATTTAATCCATTAGGTTGACATTATGCGGTATTGTGTGTAGGCCAGTGACACAAAGTCTACATTTAATCCATCAGGTTAACATTATGGGGTATTGTGTGTAGGCCAGTGACACAAAGTCTACATTTAATCCATCAGGTTGACATTATGGGGTATTGTGTGTAGGCCAGTGACACAAAGTCTACATTTAATCCATCAGGTTGACATTATGGGGTATTGTGTGTAGGCCAGTGACACATTTAATCCATCAGGTTGACATTATGGGGTATTGTGTGTAGGCCAGTGACACATTTAATCCATCAGGTTGACATTATGGGGTATTGTGTGTAGGCCAGTGACACAAAGTCTACATTTAATCCATTAGGTTGACATTAAGGGGTATTGTGTGTAGGCCAGTGACACATTTAATCCATCAGGTTGACATTATGGGGTATTATGTGTAGGCCAGTGACACATTTAATCCATCAGGCTGACATTATGGGGTATTGTGTGTAGGCCAGTGACACATTTAATCCATCAGGTTGACATTATGGGGTATTGTGTGTAGGCCAGTGACACATTCAATCCATCAGGTTGACATTATGGGGTATTGTGTGTAGGCCAGTGATACAAAGTCTACATTTAATCCATCAGGTTGACATTATGGGGTATTGTGTGTAGGCCAGTGACACAAAGTCTACATTTAATCCATCAGGTTGACATTATGGGGTATTGTGTGTAGGCCAGTGACACATTTAATCCATCAGGTTGACATTATGGGGTATTGTGTGTAGGCCAGTGACACAAAGTCTACATTTAATCCATCAGGTTGACATTATGGGGTATTGTATGTAGGCCAGTGACACAAAGTCTACATTTAATCCATCAGGTTGACATTATGGGGTATTGTGTGTAGACCAGTGACACAAAGTCTACATTTAATCCATCAGGTTGACATTATGGGGTATTGTGTGTAGGCCAGTGATACAAAGTCTACATTTAATCCATCAGGTTGACATTATGGGGTATTGTGTGTAGGCCAGTGACACAAAGTCTACATTTAATCCATCAGGTTGACATTATGGGGTATTGTGTGTAGGCCAGTGACACATTTAATCCATCAGGTTGACATTATGGGGTATTGTGTGTAGGCCAGTGACACAAAGTCTACATTTAATCCATCAGGTTGATATTATGGGGTATTGTGTGTAGGCCAGTGACACAAAGTCTACATTTAATCCATCAGGTTGACATTATGGGGTATTGTGTGTAGGCCAGTGACACATTTAATCCATCAGGTTGACATTATGGGGTATTGTGTGTAGGCCAGTGACACAAAGTCTACATTTAATCCATCAGGTTGACATTATGGGGTATTGTGTGTAGGCCAGTGACACATTTAATCCATCAGGTTGACATTATGGGGTATTGTGTGTAGGCCAGTGACACAAAGTCTACATTTAATCCATCAGGTTGACATTATGGGGTATTGTGTGTAGGCCAGTGACACATTTAATCCATCAGGTTGACATTACGGGGTATTGTGTGTAGGCCAGTGACACATTTAATCCATCAGGTTGACATTATGGGGTATTGTGTGTAGGCCAGTGACACATTTAATCCATCAGGTTGACATTATGGGGTATTGTGTGTAGGCCAGTGACACATTTAATCCATCAGGTTGACATTATGGGGTATTGTGTGTAGGCCAGTGACACAAAGTCTACATTTAATCCATCAGGTTGACATTATGGGGTATTGTGTGTAGGCCAGTGACACAAAGTCTACATTTAATCCATCAGGTTGACATTATGGGGTATTGTGTGTATGCCAGTGACACAAAGTCTACATTTAATCCATCAGGTTGACATTATGGGGTATTGTGTGTAGGCCAGTGACACAAAGTCTACATTTAATCCATCAGGTTGACATTATGGGGTATTGTGTGTAGGCCAGTGACACATTTAATCCATCAGGTTGACATTATCGGGTATTGTGTGTAGGCCAGTGACACAAAGTCTACATTTAATCCATCAGGATGACATTATGGGGTATTGTGTGTAGGCCAATGACACAAAGTCTACATTTAATCCATCAGGTTGACATTATGGGGTATTGTGTGTAGGCCAGTGACACATTTAATCCATCAGGTTGACATTATGGGGTATTGTGTGTAGGCCAGTGACACAAAGTCTACATTTAATCCATCAGGTTGACATTATGGGGTATTGTGTGTAGGCCAGTGACACATTTAATCCATCAGGTTGACATTATGGGGTATTGTGTGTAGGCCAGTGACACATTTAATCCATCAGGTTGACATTATGGGGTATTGTGTGTAAGCCAGTGACACATTTAATCCATCAGGTTGACATTATGGGGTATTGTGTGTAGGCCAGTGAAACAAAGTCTACATTTAATCCATCAGGTTGACATTATGGGGTATTGTGTGTAGGCCAGTGACACATTTAATCCATCAGGTTGACATTATCGGGTATTGTGTGTAGGCCAGTGACACAAAGTCTACATTTAATCCATCAGGATGACATTATGGGGTATTGTGTGTAGGCCAATGACACAAAGTCTACATTTAATCCATCAGGTTGACATTATGGGGTATTGTGTGTAGGCCAGTGACACATTTAATCCATCAGGTTGACATTATGGGGTATTGTGTGTAGGCCAGTGACACAAAGTCTACATTTAATCCATCAGGTTGACATTATGGGGTATTGTGTGTAGGCCAGTGACACAAAGTCTACATTTAATCCATCAGGTTGACATTATGGGGTATTGTGTGTAGGCCAGTGACACAAAGTCTACATTTAATCCATTAGGTTGACATTATGGGGTATTGTGTGTAGGCCAGTGACACATTTAATCCATCAGGTTGACATTATGGGGTATTATGTGTAGTCCAGTGACACATTTAATCCATCAGGTTGACATTATGGGGTATTGTGTGTAGGCCAGTGACACAAAGTCTACATTTAATCCATCAGGTTGACATTATGGGGTATTGTGTGTAGGCCAGTGACACATTTAATCCATCAGGTTGACATTATGGGGTATTGTGTGTAGGCCAGTGACACAAAGTCTACATTTAATCCATCAGGTTGACATTATGGGGTATTGTGTGTAGGCCAGTGACACAAAGTCTACATTTAATCCATCAGGTTGACATTATGGGGTATTGTGTGTAGGCCAGTGACACAAAGTCTACATTTAATCCATTAGGTTGACATTATGGGGTATTGTGTGTAGGCCAGTGACACATTTAATCCATCAGGTTGACATTATGGGGTATTATGTGTAGTCCAGTGACACATTTAATCCATCAGGTTGACATTATGGGGTATTGTGTGTAGGCCAGTGACACATTTAATCCATCAGGTTGACATTATGGGGTATTGTGTGTAGGCCAGTGACACATTTAATCCATCAGGTTGACATTATGGGGTATTGTGTGTAGGCCAGTGACACAAAGTCTACATTTAATCCATCAGGTTGACATTATGGGGTATTGTGTGTAGGCCAGTGACACAAAGTCTACATTTAATCCATGAGGTTGACATTATGGGGTATTGTGTGTAGGCCAGTGACACAAAGTCTACATTTAACACATCAGGTTGACATTATGGGGTATTGTGTGTAGGCCAGTGACACATTTAATCCATCAGGTTGACATTATGGGGTATTGTGTGTAGGCCAGTGACACATTTAACACATCAGGTTGACATTATGGGGTATTGTGTGTAGGCCAGTGACACATTTAATCCATCAGGTTGACATTATGGGGTATTGTGTGTAGGCCAGTGACACATTTAATCCATCAGGTTGACATTATGGGGTATTGTGTGTAGGCCAGTGATACAAAGTCTACATTTAATCCATCAGGTTGACATTATGGGGTATTGTGTGTAGGCCAGTGACACAAAGTCTACATTTAATCCATCAGGTTGACATTATGGGGTATTGTGTGTAGGCCAGTGATACAAAGTCTACATTTAATCCATTAGGTTGACATTATGCGGTATTGTGTGTAGGCCAGTGACACAAAGTCTACATTTAATCCATCAGGTTAACATTATGGGGTATTGTGTGTAGGCCAGTGACACAAAGTCTACATTTAATCCATCAGGTTGACATTATGGGGTATTGTGTGTAGGCCAGTGACACAAAGTCTACATTTAATCCATCAGGTTGACATTATGGGGTATTGTGTGTAGGCCAGTGACACATTTAATCCATCAGGTTGACATTATGGGGTATTGTGTGTAGGCCAGTGACACATTTAATCCATCAGGTTGACATTATGGGGTATTGTGTGTAGGCCAGTGACACAAAGTCTACATTTAATCCATTAGGTTGACATTAAGGGGTATTGTGTGTAGGCCAGTGACACATTTAAT
Source organism: Thymallus thymallus (assembly GCA_023634145.1). Taxonomy (NCBI): domain Eukaryota; kingdom Metazoa; phylum Chordata; class Actinopteri; order Salmoniformes; family Salmonidae; genus Thymallus; species Thymallus thymallus. The sequence goes on from CM042397.1 coordinate 1,216,552, forward strand.
CCATCAGGTTGACATTATGGGGTATTATGTGTAGGCCAGTGACACATTTAATCCATCAGGCTGACATTATGGGGTATTGTGTGTAGGCCAGTGACACATTTAATCCATCAGGTTGACATTATGGGGTATTGTGTGTAGGCCAGTGACACATTCAATCCATCAGGTTGACATTATGGGGTATTGTGTGTAGGCCAGTGATACAAAGTCTACATTTAATCCATCAGGTTGACATTATGGGGTATTGTGTGTAGGCCAGTGACACAAAGTCTACATTTAATCCATCAGGTTGACATTATGGGGTATTGTGTGTAGGCCAGTGACACATTTAATCCATCAGGTTGACATTATGGGGTATTGTGTGTAGGCCAGTGACACAAAGTCTACATTTAATCCATCAGGTTGACATTATGGGGTATTGTATGTAGGCCAGTGACACAAAGTCTACATTTAATCCATCAGGTTGACATTATGGGGTATTGTGTGTAGACCAGTGACACAAAGTCTACATTTAATCCATCAGGTTGACATTATGGGGTATTGTGTGTAGGCCAGTGATACAAAGTCTACATTTAATCCATCAGGTTGACATTATGGGGTATTGTGTGTAGGCCAGTGACACAAAGTCTACATTTAATCCATCAGGTTGACATTATGGGGTATTGTGTGTAGGCCAGTGACACAAAGTCTACATTTAATCCATCAGGTTGATATTATGGGGTATTGTGTGTAGGCCAGTGACACAAAGTCTACATTTAATCCATCAGGTTGACATTATGGGGTATTGTGTGTAGGCCAGTGATACATTTAATCCATCAGGTTGACATTATGGGGTATTGTGTGTAGGCCAGTGACACAAAGTCTACATTTAATCCATCAGGTTGACATTATGGGGTATTGTGTGTAGGCCAGTGACACATTTAATCCATCAGGTTGACATTATGGGGTATTGTGTGTAGGCCAGTGACACATTTAATCCATCAGGTTGACATTATGGGGTATTGTGTGTAGGCCAGTGATACAAAGTCTACATTTAATCCATCAGGTTGACATTATGGGGTATTGTGTGTAGGCCAGTGACACAAAGTCTACATTTAATCCATCAGGTTGACATTATGGGGTATTGTGTGTAGGCCAGTGATACAAAGTCTACATTTAATCCATTAGGTTGACATTATGCGGTATTGTGTGTAGGCCAGTGACACAAAGTCTACATTTAATCCATCAGGTTAACATTATGGGGTATTGTGTGTAGGCCAGTGACACAAAGTCTACATTTAATCCATCAGGTTGACATTATGGGGTATTGTGTGTAGGCCAGTGACACAAAGTCTACATTTAATCCATCAGGTTGACATTATGGGGTATTGTGTGTAGGCCAGTGACACATTTAATCCATCAGGTTGACATTATGGGGTATTGTGTGTAGGCCAGTGACACATTTAATCCATCAGGTTGACATTATGGGGTATTGTGTGTAGGCCAGTGACACAAAGTCTACATTTAATCCATTAGGTTGACATTAAGGGGTATTGTGTGTAGGCCAGTGACACATTTAATCCATCAGGTTGACATTATGGGGTATTATGTGTAGGCCAGTGACACATTTAATCCATCAGGCTGACATTATGGGGTATTGTGTGTAGGCCAGTGACACATTTAATCCATCAGGTTGACATTATGGGGTATTGTGTGTAGGCCAGTGACACATTCAATCCATCAGGTTGACATTATGGGGTATTGTGTGTAGGCCAGTGATACAAAGTCTACATTTAATCCATCAGGTTGACATTATGGGGTATTGTGTGTAGGCCAGTGACACAAAGTCTACATTTAATCCATCAGGTTGACATTATGGGGTATTGTGTGTAGGCCAGTGACACATTTAATCCATCAGGTTGACATTATGGGGTATTGTGTGTAGGCCAGTGACACAAAGTCTACATTTAATCCATCAGGTTGACATTATGGGGTATTGTATGTAGGCCAGTGACACAAAGTCTACATTTAATCCATCAGGTTGACATTATGGGGTATTGTGTGTAGACCAGTGACACAAAGTCTACATTTAATCCATCAGGTTGACATTATGGGGTATTGTGTGTAGGCCAGTGATACAAAGTCTACATTTAATCCATCAGGTTGACATTATGGGGTATTGTGTGTAGGCCAGTGACACAAAGTCTACATTTAATCCATCAGGTTGACATTATGGGGTATTGTGTGTAGGCCAGTGACACATTTAATCCATCAGGTTGACATTATGGGGTATTGTGTGTAGGCCAGTGACACAAAGTCTACATTTAATCCATCAGGTTGATATTATGGGGTATTGTGTGTAGGCCAGTGACACAAAGTCTACATTTAATCCATCAGGTTGACATTATGGGGTATTGTGTGTAGGCCAGTGACACATTTAATCCATCAGGTTGACATTATGGGGTATTGTGTGTAGGCCAGTGACACAAAGTCTACATTTAATCCATCAGGTTGACATTATGGGGTATTGTGTGTAGGCCAGTGACACATTTAATCCATCAGGTTGACATTATGGGGTATTGTGTGTAGGCCAGTGACACAAAGTCTACATTTAATCCATCAGGTTGACATTATGGGGTATTGTGTGTAGGCCAGTGACACATTTAATCCATCAGGTTGACATTACGGGGTATTGTGTGTAGGCCAGTGACACATTTAATCCATCAGGTTGACATTATGGGGTATTGTGTGTAGGCCAGTGACACATTTAATCCATCAGGTTGACATTATGGGGTATTGTGTGTAGGCCAGTGACACATTTAATCCATCAGGTTGACATTATGGGGTATTGTGTGTAGGCCAGTGACACATTTAATCCATCAGGTTGACATTATGGGGTATTGTGTGTAGGCCAGTGATACAAAGTCTACATTTAATCCATCAGGTTGACATTATGGGGTATTGTGTGTAGGCCAGTGACACAAAGTCTACATTTAATCCATCAGGTTGACATTATGGGGTATTGTGTGTAGGCCAGTGATACAAAGTCTACATTTAATCCATCAGGTTGACATTATGGGGTATTGTGTGTAGGCCAGTGACACATTTAATCCATCAGGTTGACATTATGGGGTATTGTGTGTAGGCCAGTGACACATTTAATCCATCAGGTTGACATTATGGGGTATTGTGTGTAGGCCAGTGACACATTTAATCCATCAGGTTGACATTATGGGGTATTGTGTGTAGGCCAGTGATACAAAGTCTACATTTAATCCATCAGGTTGACATTATGGGGTATTGTGTGTAGGCCAGTGACACAAAGTCTACATTTAATCCATCAGGTTGACATTATGGGGTATTGTGTGTAGGCCAGTGATACAAAGTCTACATTTAATCCATCAGGTTGACATTATGCGGTATTGTGTGTAGGCCAGTGACACAAAGTCTACATTTAATCCATCAGGTTAACATTATGGGGTATTGTGTGTAGGCCAGTGACACAAAGTCTACATTTAATCCATCAGGTTGACATTATGGGGTATTGTGTGTAGGCCAGTGACACAAAGTCTACATTTAATCCATCAGGTTGACATTATGGGGTATTGTGTGTAGGCCAGTGACACATTTAATCCATCAGGTTGACATTATGGGGTATTGTGTGTAGGCCAGTGACACATTTAATCCATCAGGTTGACATTATGGGGTATTGTGTGTAGGCCAGTGACACAAAGTCTACATTTAATCCATTAGGTTGACATTATGGGGTATTGTGTGTAGGCCAGTGACACATTTAATCCATCAGGTTGACATTATGGGGTATTATGTGTAGGCCAGTGACACATTTAATCCATCAGGTTGACATTATGGGGTATTGTGTGTAGGCCAGTGACACATTTAATCCATCAGGTTGACATTATGGGGTATTATGTGTAGGCCAGTGACACATTTAATCCATCAGGTTGACATTATGGGGTATTGTGTGTAGGCCAGTGATACAAAGTCTACATTTAATCCATCAGGTTGACATTATGGGGTATTGTGTGTAGGCCAGTGACACAAAGTCTACATTTAATCCATCAGGTTGACATTATGGGGTATTGTGTGTAGGCCAGTGACACATTTAATCCATCAGGTTGACATTATGGGGTATTGTGTGTAGGCCAGTGACACAAAGTCTACATTTAATCCATCAGGTTGATATTATGGGGTATTGTGTGTAGGCCAGTGACACAAAGTCTACATTTAATCCATCAGGTTGACATTATGGGGTATTGTATGTAGGCCAGTGACACAAAGTCTACATTTAATCCATCAGGTTGACATTATGGGGTATTGTGTGTAGACCAGTGACACAAAGTCTACATTTAATCCATCAGGTTGACATTACGGGGTATTGTGTGTAGGCCAGTGACACATTTAATCCATCAGGTTGACATTATGGGGTATTGTGTGTAGGCCAGTGACACAAAGTCTACATTTAATCCATCAGGTTGACATTATGGGGTATTGTGTGTAGGCCAGTGATACAAAGTCTACATTTAATCCATCAGGTTGACATTATGGGGTATTGTGTGTAGGCCAGTGACACATTTAATCCATCAGGTTGACATTATGGGGTATTGTGTGTAGGCCAGTGACACATTTAATCCATCAGGTTGACATTATGGGGTATTGTGTGTAGGCCAGTGACACATTTAATCCATCAGGTTGACATTATGGGGTATTGTGTGTAGGCCAGTGACACAAAGTCTACATTTAATCCATTAGGTTGACATTATGGGGTATTGTGTGTAGGCCAGTGACACATTTAATCCATCAGGTTGACATTATGGGGTATTATGTGTAGGCCAGTGACAAATTTAATCCATCAGGTTGACATTATGGGGTATTGTGTGTAGGCCAGTGACACATTTAATCCATCAGGTTGACATTATGGGGTATTATGTGTAGGCCAGTGACACATTTAATCCATCAGGTTGACATTATGGGGTATTGTGTGTAGGCCAGTGATACAAAGTCTACATTTAATCCATCAGGTTGACATTATGGGGTATTGTGTGTAGGCCAGTGACACAAAGTCTACATTTAATCCATCAGGTTGACATTATGGGGTATTGTGTGTAGGCCAGTGACACATTTAATCCATCAGGTTGACATTATGGGGTATTGTGTGTAGGCCAGTGACACAAAGTCTACATTTAATCCATCAGGTTGATATTATGGGGTATTGTGTGTAGGCCAGTGACACAAAGTCTACATTTAATCCATCAGGTTGACATTATGGGGTATTGTATGTAGGCCAGTGACACAAAGTCTACATTTAATCCATCAGGTTGACATTATGGGGTATTGTGTGTAGACCAGTGACACAAAGTCTACATTTAATCCATCAGGTTGACATTACGGGGTATTGTGTGTAGGCCAGTGACACATTTAATCCATCAGGTTGACATTATGGGGTATTGTGTGTAGGCCAGTGACACAAAGTCTACATTTAATCCATCAGGTTGACATTATGGGGTATTGTGTGTAGGCCAGTGATACAAAGTCTACATTTAATCCATCAGGTTGACATTATGGGGTATTGTGTGTAGGCCAGTGACACATTTAATCCATCAGGTTGACATTATGGGGTATTGTGTGTAGGCCAGTGACACAAAATCTACATTTAATCCATCAGGTTGACATTATGGGGTATTGTATGTAGGCCAGTGACACAAAGTCTACATTTAATCCATCAGGTTGACATTATGGGGTATTGTGTGTAGACCAGTGACACAAAGTCTACATTTAATCCATCAGGTTGACATTATGGGGTATTGTGTGTAGGCCAGTGATACAAAGTCTACATTTAATCCATCAGGTTGACATTATGGGGTATTGTGTGTAGGCCAGTGACACAAAGTCTACATTTAATCCATCAGGTTGACATTATGGGGTATTGTGTGTAGGCCAGTGACACATTTAATCCATCAGGTTGACATTATGGGGTATTGTGTGTAGGCCAGTGACACAAAGTCTACATTTAATCCATCAGGTTGATATTATGGGGTATTGTGTGTAGGCCAGTGACACAAAGTCTACATTTAATCCATCAGGTTGACATTATGGGGTATTGTGTGTAGGCCAGTGACACATTTAATACATCAGGTTGACATTATGGGGTATTGTGTGTAGGCCAGTGACACAAAGTCTACATTTAATCCATCAGGTTGACATTATGGGGTATTGTGTGTAGGCCAGTGACACATTTAATCCATCAGGTTGACATTACGGGGTATTGTGTGTAGGCCAGTGACACATTTAATCCATCAGGTTGACATTATGGGGTATTGTGTGTAGGCCAGTGACACATTTAATCCATCAGGTTGACATTATGGGGTATTGTGTGTAGGCCAGTGACACATTTAATCCATCAGGTTGACATTATGGGGTATTGTGTGTAGGCCAGTGACACAAAGTCTACATTTAATCCATCAGGTTGACATTATGGGGTATTGTATGTAGGCCAGTGACACAAAGTCTACATTTAATCCATCAGGTTTACATTATGGGGTATTGTGTGTAGACCAGTGACACAAAGTCTACATTTAATCCATCAGGTTGACATTATGGGGTATTGTGTGTAGGCCAGTGATACAAAGTCTACATTTAATCCATCAGGTTGACATTATGGGGTATTGTGTGTAGGCCAGTGACACAAAGTCTACATTTAATCCATCAGGTTGACATTATGGGGTATTGTGTGTAGGCCAGTGACACATTTAATCCATCAGGTTGACATTATGGGGTATTGTGTGTAGGCCAGTGACACAAAGTCTACATTTAATCCATCAGGTTGATATTATGGGGTATTATGTGTAGGCCAGTGACACAAAGTCTACATTTAATCCATCAGGTTGACATTATGGGGTATTGTGTGTAGGCCAGTGACACATTTAATCCATCAGGTTGACATTATGGGGTATTGTGTGTAGGCCAGTGACACAAAGTCTACATTTAATCCATCAGGTTGACATTATGGGGTATTGTGTGTAGGCCAGTGACACATTTAATCCATCAGGTTGACATTATGGGGTATTGTGTGTAGGCCAGTGACACAAAGTCTACATTTAATCCATCAGGTTGACATTATGGGGTATTGTGTGTAGGCCAGTGACACATTTAATCCATCAGGTTGACATTACGGGGTATTGTGTGTAGGCCAGTGACACATTTAATCCATCAGGTTGACATTATGGGGTATTGTGTGTAGGCCAGTGACACATTTAATCCATCAGGTTGACATTATGGGGTATTGTGTGTAGGCCAGTGACACATTTAATCCATCAGGTTGACATTATGGGGTATTGTGTGTAGGCCAGTGACACATTTAATCCATCAGGTTGACATTATGGGGTATTGTGTGTAGGCCAGTGACACATTTAATCCATCAGGTTGACATTATGGGGTATTGTGTGTAGGCCAGTGATACAAAGTCTACATTTAATCCATCAGGTTGACATTATGGGGTATTGTGTGTAGGCCAGTGACACAAAGTCTACATTTAATCCATCAGGTTGACATTATGGGGTATTGTGTGTAGGCCAGTGATACAAAGTCTACATTTAATCCATCAGGTTGACATTATGGGGTATTGTGTGTAGGCCAGTGACACATTTAATCCATCAGGTTGACATTATGGGGTATTGTGTGTAGGCCAGTGACACATTTAATCCATCAGGTTGACATTATGGGGTATTGTGTGTAGGCCAGTGACACATTTAATCCATCAGGTTGACATTATGGGGTATTGTGTGTAGGCCAGTGATACAAAGTCTACATTTAATCCATCAGGTTGACATTATGGGGTATTGTGTGTAGGCCAGTGACACAAAGTCTACATTTAATCCATCAGGTTGACATTATGGGGTATTGTGTGTAGGCCAGTGATACAAAGTCTACATTTAATCCATCAGGTTGACATTATGCGGTATTGTGTGTAGGCCAGTGACACAAAGTCTACATTTAATCCATCAGGTTAACATTATGGGGTATTGTGTGTAGGCCAGTGACACAAAGTCTACATTTAATCCATCAGGTTGACATTATGGGGTATTGTGTGTAGGCCAGTGACACAAAGTCTACATTTAATCCATCAGGTTGACATTATGGGGTATTGTGTGTAGGCCAGTGACACATTTAATCCATCAGGTTGACATTATGGGGTATTGTGTGTAGGCCAGTGACACATTTAATCCATCAGGTTGACATTATGGGGTATTGTGTGTAGGCCAGTGACACAAAGTCTACATTTAATCCATTAGGTTGACATTATGGGGTATTGTGTGTAGGCCAGTGACACATTTAATCCATCAGGTTGACATTATGGGGTATTATGTGTAGGCCAGTGACACATTTAATCCATCAGGTTGACATTATGGGGTATTGTGTGTAGGCCAGTGACACATTTAATCCATCAGGTTGACATTATGGGGTATTGTGTGTAGGCCAGTGACACATTTAATCCATCAGGTTGACATTATGGGGTATTGTGTGTAGGCCAGTGATACAAAGTCTACATTTAATCCATCAGGTTGACATTATGGGGTATTGTGTGTAGGCCAGTGACACAAAGTCTACATTTAATCCATCAGGTTGACATTATGGGGTATTGTGTGTAGGCCAGTGACACATTTAATCCATCAGGTTGACATTATGGGGTATTGTGTGTAGGCCAGTGACACAAAGTCTACATTTAATCCATCAGGTTGATATTATGGGGTATTATGTGTAGGCCAGTGACACAAAGTCTACATTTAATCCATCAGGTTGACATTATGGGGTATTGTATGTAGGCCAGTGACACAAAGTCTACATTTAATCCATCAGGTTGACATTATGGGGTATTGTGTGTAGACCAGTGACACAAAGTCTACATTTAATCCATCAGGTTGACATTACGGGGTATTGTGTGTAGGCCAGTGACACATTTAATCCATCAGGTTGACATTATGGGGTATTGTGTGTAGGCCAGTGACACAAAGTCTACATTTAATCCATCAGGTTGACATTATGGGGTATTGTGTGTAGGCCAGTGATACAAAGTCTACATTTAATCCATCAGGTTGACATTATGGGGTATTGTGTGTAGGCCAGTGACACATTTAATCCATCAGGTTGACATTATGGGGTATTGTGTGTAGGCCAGTGACACAAAATCTACATTTAATCCATCAGGTTGACATTATGGGGTATTGTATGTAGGCCAGTGACACAAAGTCTACATTTAATCCATCAGGTTGACATTATGGGGTATTGTGTGTAGACCAGTGACACAAAGTCTACATTTAATCCATCAGGTTGACATTATGGGGTATTGTGTGTAGGCCAGTGATACAAAGTCTACATTTAATCCATCAGGTTGACATTATGGGGTATTGTGTGTAGGCCAGTGACACAAAGTCTACATTTAATCCATCAGGTTGACATTATGGGGTATTGTGTGTAGGCCAGTGACACATTTAATCCATCAGGTTGACATTATGGGGTATTGTGTGTAGGCCAGTGACACAAAGTCTACATTTAATCCATCAGGTTGATATTATGGGGTATTGTGTGTAGGCCAGTGACACAAAGTCTACATTTAATCCATCAGGTTGACATTATGGGGTATTGTGTGTAGGCCAGTGACACATTTAATCCATCAGGTTGACATTATGGGGTATTGTGTGTAGGCCAGTGACACAAAGTCTACATTTAATCCATCAGGTTGACATTATGGGGTATTGTGTGTAGGCCAGTGACACATTTAATCCATCAGGTTGACATTACGGGGTATTGTGTGTAGGCCAGTGACACATTTAATCCATCAGGTTGACATTATGGGGTATTGTGTGTAGGCCAGTGACACATTTAATCCATCAGGTTGACATTATGGGGTATTGTGTGTAGGCCAGTGACACATTTAATCCATCAGGTTGACATTATGGGGTATTGTGTGTAGGCCAGTGACACATTTAATCCATCAGGTTGACATTATGGGGTATTGTGTGTAGGCCAGTGACACATTTAATCCATCAGGTTGACATTATGGGGTATTGTGTGTAGGCCAGTGATACAAAGTCTACATTTAAACCATCAGGTTGACATTATGGGGTATTGTGTGTAGGCCAGTGACACAAAGTCTACATTTAATCCATCAGGTTGACATTATGGGGTATTGTGTGTAGGCCAGTGATATAAAGTCTACATTTAATCCATCAGGTTGACATTATGGGGTATTGTGTGTAGGCCAGTGACACATTTAATCCATCAGGTTGACATTATGGGGTATTGTGTGTAGGCCAGTGACACATTTAATCCATCAGGTTGACATTATGGGGTATTGTGTGTAGGCCAGTGACACATTTAATCCATCAGGTTGACATTATGGGGTATTGTGTAGGCCAGTGATACAAAGTCTACATTTAATCCATCAGGTTGACATTATGGGGTATTGTGTGTAGGCCAGTGACACAAAGTCTACATTTAATCCATCAGGTTGACATTTTGGGGTATTGTGTGTAGGCCAGTGATACAAAGTCTACATTTAATCCATCAGGTTGACATTATGCGGTATTGTGTGTAGGCCAGTGACACAAAGTCTACATTTAATCCATCAGGTTAACATTATGGGGTATTGTGTGTAGGCCAGTGACACAAAGTCTACATTTAATCCATCAGGTTGACATTATGGGGTATTGTGTGTAGGCCAGTGACACAAAGTCTACATTTAATCCATCAGGTTGACATTATGGGGTATTGTGTGTAGGCCAGTGACACATTTAATCCATCAGGTTGACATTATGGGGTATTGTGTGTAGGCCAGTGACACAAAGTCTACATTTAATCCATTAGGTTGACATTATGGGGTATTGTGTGTAGGCCAGTGACACATTTAATCCATCAGGTTGACATTATGGGTTATTATGTGTAGGCCAGTGACACATTTAATCCATCAGGTTGACATTATGGGGTATTGTGTGTAGGCCAGTGACACATTTAATCCATCAGGTTGACATTATGGGGTATTGTGTGTAGGCCAGTGACACATTTAATCCATCAGGTTGACATTATGGGGTATTGTGTGTATGCCAGTGATACAAAGTCTACATTTAATCCATCAGGTTGACATTATGGGGTATTGTGTGTAGGCCAGTGACACAAAGTCTACATTTAATCCATCAGGTTGACATTATGGGTATTGTGTGTAGGCCAGTGACACATTTAATCAATCAGGTTGACATTATGGGGTATTGTGTGTAGGCCAGTGACACAAAGTCTACATTTAATCCATCAGGTTGATATTATGGGGTATTGTGTGTAGGCCAGTGACACATTTAATCAATCAGGTTGACATTATGGGGTATTGTGTGTAGGCCAGTGACACAAAGTCTACATTTAATCCATCAGGTTGACATTATGGGGTATTGTGTGTAGACCAGTGACACAAAGTCTACATTTAATCCATCAGGTTGACATTACGGGGTATTGTGTGTAGGCCAGTGACACATTTAATCCATCAGGTTGACATTATGGGGTATTGTGTGTAGGCCAGTGACACAAAGTCTACATTTAATCCATCAGGTTGACATTATGGGGTATTGTGTGTAGGCCAGTGATACAAAGTCTACTTTTAATCCATCAGGTTGACATTATGGGGTATTGTGTGTAGGCCAGTGACACATTTAATCCATCAGGTTGACATTATGGGGTATTGTGTGTAGGCCAGTGACACAAAGTCTACATTTAATCCATCAGGTTGACATTATGGGGTATTGTGTGTAGGCCAGTGACACAAAGTCTACATTTAATCCATCAGGTTGACATTATGGGGTATTGTGTGTAGGCCAGTGACACAAAGTCTACATTTAATCCATCAGGTTGACATTATGGGGTATTGTGTGTAGGCCAGTGACACATTTAATCCATCAGGTTGACATTATGGGGTATTGTGTGTAGGCCAGTGACACATTTAATCCATCAGGTTGACATTATGGGGTATTGTGTGTAGGCCAGTGACACAAAGTCTACATTTAATCCATTAGGTTGACATTATGGGGTATTGTGTGTAGGCCAGTGACACATTTAATCCATCAGGTTGACATTATGGGGTATTATGTGTAGGCCAGTGACACATTTAATCCATCAGGTTGACATTATGGGGTATTGTGTGTAGGCCAGTGACACATTTAATCCATCAGGTTGACATTATGGGGTATTATGTGTAGGCCAGTGACACATTTAATCCATCAGGTTGACATTATGGGGTATTGTGTGTAGGCCAGTGATACAAAGTCTACATTTAATCCATCAGGTTGACATTATGGGGTATTGTGTGTAGGCCAGTGACACAAAGTCTACATTTAATCCATCAGGTTGACATTATGGGGTATTGTGTGTAGGCCAGTGACACATTTAATCCATCAGGTTGACATTATGGGGTATTGTGTGTAGGCCAGTGACACAAAGTCTACATTTAATCCATCAGGTTGATATTATGGGGTATTGTGTGTAGGCCAGTGACACAAAGTCTACATTTAATCCATCAGGTTGACATTATGGGGTATTGTATGTAGGCCAGTGACACAAAGTCTACATTTAATCCATCAGGTTGACATTATGGGGTATTGTGTGTAGACCAGTGACACAAAGTCTACATTTAATCCATCAGGTTGACATTACGGGGTATTGTGTGTAGGCCAGTGACACATTTAATCCATCAGGTTGACATTATGGGGTATTGTGTGTAGGCCAGTGACACAAAGTCTACATTTAATCCATCAGGTTGACATTATGGGGTATTGTGTGTAGGCCAGTGATACAAAGTCTACATTTAATCCATCAGGTTGACATTATGGGGTATTGTGTGTAGGCCAGTGACACATTTAATCCATCAGGTTGACATTATGGGGTATTGTGTGTAGGCCAGTGACACAAAATCTACATTTAATCCATCAGGTTGACATTATGGGGTATTGTATGTAGGCCAGTGACACAAAGTCTACATTTAATCCATCAGGTTGACATTATGGGGTATTGTGTGTAGACCAGTGACACAAAGTCTACATTTAATCCATCAGGTTGACATTATGGGGTATTGTGTGTAGGCCAGTGATACAAAGTCTACATTTAATCCATCAGGTTGACATTATGGGGTATTGTGTGTAGGCCAGTGACACAAAGTCTACATTTAATCCATCAGGTTGACATTATGGGGTATTGTGTGTAGGCCAGTGACACATTTAATCCATCAGGTTGACATTATGGGGTATTGTGTGTAGGCCAGTGACACAAAGTCTACATTTAATCCATCAGGTTGATATTATGGGGTATTGTGTGTAGGCCAGTGACACAAAGTCTACATTTAATCCATCAGGTTGACATTATGGGGTATTGTGTGTAGGCCAGTGACACAAAGTCTACATTTAATCCATCAGGTTGACATTATGGGGTATTGTGTGTAGGCCAGTGACACATTTAATCCATCAGGTTGACATTATGGGGTATTGTGTGTAGGCCAGTGACACAAAGTCTACATTTAATCCATCAGGTTGATATTATGGGGTATTATGTGTAGGCCAGTGACACAAAGTCTACATTTAATCCATCAGGTTGACATTATGGGGTATTGTATGTAGGCCAGTGACACAAAGTCTACATTTAATCCATCAGGTTGACATTATGGGGTATTGTGTGTAGACCAGTGACACAAAGTCTACATTTAATCCATCAGGTTGACATTACGGGGTATTGTGTGTAGGCCAGTGACACATTTAATCCATCAGGTTGACATTATGGGGTATTGTGTGTAGGCCAGTGACACAAAGTCTACATTTAATCCATCAGGTTGACATTATGGGGTATTGTGTGTAGGCCAGTGATACAAAGTCTACATTTAATCCATCAGGTTGACATTATGGGGTATTGTGTGTAGGCCAGTGACACATTTAATCCATCAGGTTGACATTATGGGGTATTGTGTGTAGGCCAGTGACACAAAATCTACATTTAATCCATCAGGTTGACATTATGGGGTATTGTATGTAGGCCAGTGACACAAAGTCTACATTTAATCCATCAGGTTGACATTATGGGGTATTGTGTGTAGACCAGTGACACAAAGTCTACATTTAATCCATCAGGTTGACATTATGGGGTATTGTGTGTAGGCCAGTGATACAAAGTCTACATTTAATCCATCAGGTTGACATTATGGGGTATTGTGTGTAGGCCAGTGACACAAAGTCTACATTTAATCCATCAGGTTGACATTATGGGGTATTGTGTGTAGGCCAGTGACACATTTAATCCATCAGGTTGACATTATGGGGTATTGTGTGTAGGCCAGTGACACAAAGTCTACATTTAATCCATCAGGTTGATATTATGGGGTATTGTGTGTAGGCCAGTGACACAAAGTCTACATTTAATCCATCAGGTTGACATTATGGGGTATTGTGTGTAGGCCAGTGACACATTTAATCCATCAGGTTGACATTATGGGGTATTGTGTGTAGGCCAGTGACACAAAGTCTACATTTAATCCATCAGGTTGACATTATGGGGTATTGTGTGTAGGCCAGTGACACATTTAATCCATCAGGTTGACATTACGGGGTATTGTGTGTAGGCCAGTGACACATTTAATCCATCAGGTTGACATTATGGGGTATTGTGTGTAGGCCAGTGACACATTTAATCCATCAGGTTGACATTATGGGGTATTGTGTGTAGGCCAGTGACACATTTAATCCATCAGGTTGACATTATGGGGTATTGTGTGTAGGCCAGTGACACATTTAATCCATCAGGTTGACATTATGGGGTATTGTGTGTAGGCCAGTGACACATTTAATCCATCAGGTTGACATTATGGGGTATTGTGTGTAGGCCAGTGATACAAAGTCTACATTTAAACCATCAGGTTGACATTATGGGGTATTGTGTGTAGGCCAGTGACACAAAGTCTACATTTAATCCATCAGGTTGACATTATGGGGTATTGTGTGTAGGCCAGTGATATAAAGTCTACATTTAATCCATCAGGTTGACATTATGGGGTATTGTGTGTAGGCCAGTGACACATTTAATCCATCAGGTTGACATTATGGGGTATTGTGTGTAGGCCAGTGACACATTTAATCCATCAGGTTGACATTATGGGGTATTGTGTGTAGGCCAGTGACACATTTAATCCATCAGGTTGACATTATGGGGTATTGTGTAGGCCAGTGATACAAAGTCTACATTTAATCCATCAGGTTGACATTATGGGGTATTGTGTGTAGGCCAGTGACACAAAGTCTACATTTAATCCATCAGGTTGACATTTTGGGGTATTGTGTGTAGGCCAGTGATACAAAGTCTACATTTAATCCATCAGGTTGACATTATGCGGTATTGTGTGTAGGCCAGTGACACAAAGTCTACATTTAATCCATCAGGTTAACATTATGGGGTATTGTGTGTAGGCCAGTGACACAAAGTCTACATTTAATCCATCAGGTTGACATTATGGGGTATTGTGTGTAGGCCAGTGACACAAAGTCTACATTTAATCCATCAGGTTGACATTATGGGGTATTGTGTGTAGGCCAGTGACACATTTAATCCATCAGGTTGACATTATGGGGTATTGTGTGTAGGCCAGTGACACAAAGTCTACATTTAATCCATCAGGTTGACATTATGGGGTATTGTGTGTAGGCCAGTGACACATTTAATCCATCAGGTTGACATTATGGGGTATTGTGTGTAGGCCAGTGACACAAAGTCTACATTTAATCCATCAGGTTGATATTATGGGGTATTGTGTGTAGGCCAGTGACACAAAGTCTACATTTAATCCATCAGGTTGACATTATGGGGTATTGTATGTAGGCCAGTGACACAAAGTCTACATTTAATCCATCAGGTTGACATTATGGGGTATTGTGTGTAGACCAGTGACACAAAGTCTACATTTAATCCATCAGGTTGACATTACGGGGTATTGTGTGTAGGCCAGTGACACATTTAATCCATCAGGTTGACATTATGGGGTATTGTGTGTAGGCCAGTGACACAAAGTCTACATTTAATCCATCAGGTTGACATTATGGGGTATTGTGTGTAGGCCAGTGATACAAAGTCTACATTTAATCCATCAGGTTGACATTATGGGGTATTGTGTGTAGGCCAGTGACACATTTAATCCATCAGGTTGACATTATGGGGTATTGTGTGTAGGCCAGTGACACAAAATCTACATTTAATCCATCAGGTTGACATTATGGGGTATTGTATGTAGGCCAGTGACACAAAGTCTACATTTAATCCATCAGGTTGACATTATGGGGTATTGTGTGTAGACCAGTGACACAAAGTCTACATTTAATCCATCAGGTTGACATTATGGGGTATTGTGTGTAGGCCAGTGATACAAAGTCTACATTTAATCCATCAGGTTGACATTATGGGGTATTGTGTGTAGGCCAGTGACACAAAGTCTACATTTAATCCATCAGGTTGACATTATGGGGTATTGTGTGTAGGCCAGTGACACATTTAATCCATCAGGTTGACATTATGGGGTATTGTGTGTAGGCCAGTGACACAAAGTCTACATTTAATCCATCAGGTTGATATTATGGGGTATTGTGTGTAGGCCAGTGACACAAAGTCTACATTTAATCCATCAGGTTGACATTATGGGGTATTGTGTGTAGGCCAGTGACACAAAGTCTACATTTAATCCATCAGGTTGACATTATGGGGTATTGTGTGTAGGCCAGTGACACATTTAATCCATCAGGTTGACATTATGGGGTATTGTGTGTAGGCCAGTGACACAAAGTCTACATTTAATCCATCAGGTTGATATTATGGGGTATTATGTGTAGGCCAGTGACACAAAGTCTACATTTAATCCATCAGGTTGACATTATGGGGTATTGTATGTAGGCCAGTGACACAAAGTCTACATTTAATCCATCAGGTTGACATTATGGGGTATTGTGTGTAGACCAGTGACACAAAGTCTACATTTAATCCATCAGGTTGACATTACGGGGTATTGTGTGTAGGCCAGTGACACATTTAATCCATCAGGTTGACATTATGGGGTATTGTGTGTAGGCCAGTGACACAAAGTCTACATTTAATCCATCAGGTTGACATTATGGGGTATTGTGTGTAGGCCAGTGATACAAAGTCTACATTTAATCCATCAGGTTGACATTATGGGGTATTGTGTGTAGGCCAGTGACACATTTAATCCATCAGGTTGACATTATGGGGTATTGTGTGTAGGCCAGTGACACAAAATCTACATTTAATCCATCAGGTTGACATTATGGGGTATTGTATGTAGGCCAGTGACACAAAGTCTACATTTAATCCATCAGGTTGACATTATGGGGTATTGTGTGTAGACCAGTGACACAAAGTCTACATTTAATCCATCAGGTTGACATTATGGGGTATTGTGTGTAGGCCAGTGATACAAAGTCTACATTTAATCCATCAGGTTGACATTATGGGGTATTGTGTGTAGGCCAGTGACACAAAGTCTACATTTAATCCATCAGGTTGACATTATGGGGTATTGTGTGTAGGCCAGTGACACATTTAATCCATCAGGTTGACATTATGGGGTATTGTGTGTAGGCCAGTGACACAAAGTCTACATTTAATCCATCAGGTTGATATTATGGGGTATTGTGTGTAGGCCAGTGACACAAAGTCTACATTTAATCCATCAGGTTGACATTATGGGGTATTGTGTGTAGGCCAGTGACACATTTAATCCATCAGGTTGACATTATGGGGTATTGTGTGTAGGCCAGTGACACAAAGTCTACATTTAATCCATCAGGTTGACATTATGGGGTATTGTGTGTAGGCCAGTGACACATTTAATCCATCAGGTTGACATTACGGGGTATTGTGTGTAGGCCAGTGACACATTTAATCCATCAGGTTGACATTATGGGGTATTGTGTGTAGGCCAGTGACACATTTAATCCATCAGGTTGACATTATGGGGTATTGTGTGTAGGCCAGTGACACATTTAATCCATCAGGTTGACATTATGGGGTATTGTGTGTAGGCCAGTGACACATTTAATCCATCAGGTTGACATTATGGGGTATTGTGTGTAGGCCAGTGACACATTTAATCCATCAGGTTGACATTATGGGGTATTGTGTGTAGGCCAGTGATACAAAGTCTACATTTAAACCATCAGGTTGACATTATGGGGTATTGTGTGTAGGCCAGTGACACAAAGTCTACATTTAATCCATCAGGTTGACATTATGGGGTATTGTGTGTAGGCCAGTGATATAAAGTCTACATTTAATCCATCAGGTTGACATTATGGGGTATTGTGTGTAGGCCAGTGACACATTTAATCCATCAGGTTGACATTATGGGGTATTGTGTGTAGGCCAGTGACACATTTAATCCATCAGGTTGACATTATGGGGTATTGTGTGTAGGCCAGTGACACATTTAATCCATCAGGTTGACATTATGGGGTATTGTGTAGGCCAGTGATACAAAGTCTACATTTAATCCATCAGGTTGACATTATGGGGTATTGTGTGTAGGCCAGTGACACAAAGTCTACATTTAATCCATCAGGTTGACATTTTGGGGTATTGTGTGTAGGCCAGTGATACAAAGTCTACATTTAATCCATCAGGTTGACATTATGCGGTATTGTGTGTAGGCCAGTGACACAAAGTCTACATTTAATCCATCAGGTTAACATTATGGGGTATTGTGTGTAGGCCAGTGACACAAAGTCTACATTTAATCCATCAGGTTGACATTATGGGGTATTGTGTGTAGGCCAGTGACACAAAGTCTACATTTAATCCATCAGGTTGACATTATGGGGTATTGTGTGTAGGCCAGTGACACATTTAATCCATCAGGTTGACATTATGGGGTATTGTGTGTAGGCCAGTGACACAAAGTCTACATTTAATCCATTAGGTTGACATTATGGGGTATTGTGTGTAGGCCAGTGACACATTTAATCCATCAGGTTGACATTATGGGTTATTATGTGTAGGCCAGTGACACATTTAATCCATCAGGTTGACATTATGGGGTATTGTGTGTAGGCCAGTGACACATTTAATCCATCAGGTTGACATTATGGGGTATTGTGTGTAGGCCAGTGACACATTTAATCCATCAGGTTGACATTATGGGGTATTGTGTGTATGCCAGTGATACAAAGTCTACATTTAATCCATCAGGTTGACATTATGGGGTATTGTGTGTAGGCCAGTGACACAAAGTCTACATTTAATCCATCAGGTTGACATTATGGGTATTGTGTGTAGGCCAGTGACACATTTAATCAATCAGGTTGACATTATGGGGTATTGTGTGTAGGCCAGTGACACAAAGTCTACATTTAATCCATCAGGTTGATATTATGGGGTATTGTGTGTAGGCCAGTGACACATTTAATCCATCAGGTTGACATTATGGGGTATTGTGTGTAGGCCAGTGACACAAAGTCTACATTTAATCCATCAGGTTGACATTATGGGGTATTGTGTGTAGGCCAGTGATACAAAGTCTACTTTTAATCCATCAGGTTGACATTATGGGGTATTGTGTGTAGGCCAGTGACACATTTAATCCATCAGGTTGACATTATGGGGTATTGTGTGTAGGCCAGTGACACAAAGTCTACATTTAATCCATCAGGTTGACATTATGGGGTATTGTGTGTAGGCCAGTGACACAAAGTCTACATTTAATCCATCAGGTTGACATTATGGGGTATTGTGTGTAGGCCAGTGACACAAAGTCTACATTTAATCCATCAGGTTGACATTATGGGGTATTGTGTGTAGGCCAGTGACACATTTAATCCATCAGGTTGACATTATGGGGTATTGTGTGTAGGCCAGTGACACATTTAATCCATCAGGTTGACATTATGGGGTATTGTGTGTAGGCCAGTGACACAAAGTCTACATTTAATCCATTAGGTTGACATTATGGGGTATTGTGTGTAGGCCAGTGACACATTTAATCCATCAGGTTGACATTATGGGGTATTATGTGTAGGCCAGTGACACATTTAATCCATCAGGTTGACATTATGGGGTATTGTGTGTAGGCCAGTGACACATTTAATCCATCAGGTTGACATTATGGGGTATTATGTGTAGGCCAGTGACACATTTAATCCATCAGGTTGACATTATGGGGTATTGTGTGTAGGCCAGTGATACAAAGTCTACATTTAATCCATCAGGTTGACATTATGGGGTATTGTGTGTAGGCCAGTGACACAAAGTCTACATTTAATCCATCAGGTTGACATTATGGGGTATTGTGTGTAGGCCAGTGACACATTTAATCCATCAGGTTGACATTATGGGGTATTGTGTGTAGGCCAGTGACACAAAGTCTACATTTAATCCATCAGGTTGATATTATGGGGTATTGTGTGTAGGCCAGTGACACAAAGTCTACATTTAATCCATCAGGTTGACATTATGGGGTATTGTATGTAGGCCAGTGACACAAAGTCTACATTTAATCCATCAGGTTGACATTATGGGGTATTGTGTGTAGACCAGTGACACAAAGTCTACATTTCATCCATCAGGTTGACATTACGGGGTATTGTGTGTAGGCCAGTGACACATTTAATCCATCAGGTTGACATTATGGGGTATTGTGTGTAGGCCAGTGACACAAAGTCTACATTTAATCCATCAGGTTGACATTATGGGGTATTGTGTGTAGGCCAGTGATACAAAGTCTACATTTAATCCATCAGGTTGACATTATGGGGTATTGTGTGTAGGCCAGTGACACATTTAATCCATCAGGTTGACATTATGGGGTATTGTGTGTAGGCCAGTGACACAAAATCTACATTTAATCCATCAGGTTGACATTATGGGGTATTGTATGTAGGCCAGTGACACAAAGTCTACATTTAATCCATCAGGTTGACATTATGGGGTATTGTGTGTAGACCAGTGACACAAAGTCTACATTTAATCCATCAGGTTGACATTATGGGGTATTGTGTGTAGGCCAGTGATACAAAGTCTACATTTAATCCATCAGGTTGACATTATGGGGTATTGTGTGTAGGCCAGTGACACAAAGTCTACATTTAATCCATCAGGTTGACATTATGGGGTATTGTGTGTAGGCCAGTGACACATTTAATCCATCAGGTTGACATTATGGGGTATTGTGTGTAGGCCAGTGACACAAAGTCTACATTTAATCCATCAGGTTGATATTATGGGGTATTGTGTGTAGGCCAGTGACACAAAGTCTACATTTAATCCATCAGGTTGACATTATGGGGTATTGTGTGTAGGCCAGTGACACATTTAATCCATCAGGTTGACATTATGGGGTATTGTGTGTAGGCCAGTGACACAAAGTCTACATTTAATCCATCAGGTTGACATTATGGGGTATTGTGTGTAGGCCAGTGACACATTTAATCCATCAGGTTGACATTACGGGGTATTGTGTGTAGGCCAGTGACACATTTAATCCATCAGGTTGACATTATGGGGTATTGTGTGTAGGCCAGTGACACATTTAATCCATCAGGTTGACATTATGGGGTATTGTGTGTAGGCCAGTGACACATTTAATCCATCAGGTTGACATTATGGGGTATTGTGTGTAGGCCAGTGACACAAAGTCTACATTTAATCCATCAGGTTGACATTATGGGGTATTGTATGTAGGCCAGTGACACAAAGTCTACATTTAATCCATCAGGTTGACATTATGGGGTATTGTGTGTAGACCAGTGACACAAAGTCTACATTTAATCCATCAGGTTGACATTATGGGGTATTGTGTGTAGGCCAGTGATACAAAGTCTACATTTAATCCATCAGGTTGACATTATGGGGTATTGTGTGTAGGCCAGTGACACAAAGTCTACATTTAATCCATCAGGTTGACATTATGGGGTATTGTGTGTAGGCCAGTGACACATTTAATCCATCAGGTTGACATTATGGGGTATTGTGTGTAGGCCAGTGACACAAAGTCTACATTTAATCCATCAGGTTGATATTATGGGGTATTATGTGTAGGCCAGTGACACAAAGTCTACATTTAATCCATCAGGTTGACATTATGGGGTATTGTGTGTAGGCCAGTGACACATTTAATCCATCAGGTTGACATTATGGGGTATTGTGTGTAGGCCAGTGACACAAAGTCTACATTTAATCCATCAGGTTGACATTATGGGGTATTGTGTGTAGGCCAGTGACACATTTAATCCATCAGGTTGACATTATGGGGTATTGTGTGTAGGCCAGTGACACAAAGTCTACATTTAATCCATCAGGTTGACATTATGGGGTATTGTGTGTAGGCCAGTGACACATTTAATCCATCAGGTTGACATTACGGGGTATTGTGTGTAGGCCAGTGACACATTTAATCCATCAGGTTGACATTATGGGGTATTGTGTGTAGGCCAGTGACACATTTAATCCATCAGGTTGACATTATGGGGTATTGTGTGTAGGCCAGTGACACATTTAATCCATCAGGTTGACATTATGGGGTATTGTGTGTAGGCCAGTGACACATTTAATCCATCAGGTTGACATTATGGGGTATTGTGTGTAGGCCAGTGACACATTTAATCCATCAGGTTGACATTATGGGGTATTGTGTGTAGGCCAGTGATACAAAGTCTACATTTAATCCATCAGGTTGACATTATGGGGTATTGTGTGTAGGCCAGTGACACAAAGTCTACATTTAATCCATCAGGTTGACATTATGGGGTATTGTGTGTAGGCCAGTGATACAAAGTCTACATTTAATCCATCAGGTTGACATTATGGGGTATTGTGTGTAGGCCAGTGACACATTTAATCCATCAGGTTGACATTATGGGGTATTGTGTGTAGGCCAGTGACACATTTAATCCATCAGGTTGACATTATGGGGTATTGTGTGTAGGCCAGTGACACATTTAATCCATCAGGTTGACATTATGGGGTATTGTGTGTAGGCCAGTGATACAAAGTCTACATTTAATCCATCAGGTTGACATTATGGGGTATTGTGTGTAGGCCAGTGACACAAAGTCTACATTTAATCCATCAGGTTGACATTATGGGGTATTGTGTGTAGGCCAGTGATACAAAGTCTACATTTAATCCATCAGGTTGACATTATGCGGTATTGTGTGTAGGCCAGTGACACAAAGTCTACATTTAATCCATCAGGTTAACATTATGGGGTATTGTGTGTAGGCCAGTGACACAAAGTCTACATTTAATCCATCAGGTTGACATTATGGGGTATTGTGTGTAGGCCAGTGACACAAAGTCTACATTTAATCCATCAGGTTGACATTATGGGGTATTGTGTGTAGGCCAGTGACACATTTAATCCATCAGGTTGACATTATGGGGTATTGTGTGTAGGCCAGTGACACATTTAATCCATCAGGTTGACATTATGGGGTATTGTGTGTAGGCCAGTGACACAAAGTCTACATTTAATCCATTAGGTTGACATTATGGGGTATTGTGTGTAGGCCAGTGACACATTTAATCCATCAGGTTGACATTATGGGGTATTATGTGTAGGCCAGTGACACATTTAATCCATCAGGTTGACATTATGGGGTATTGTGTGTAGGCCAGTGACACATTTAATCCATCAGGTTGACATTATGGGGTATTGTGTGTAGGCCAGTGACACATTTAATCCATCAGGTTGACATTATGGGGTATTGTGTGTAGGCCAGTGATACAAAGTCTACATTTAATCCATCAGGTTGACATTATGGGGTATTGTGTGTAGGCCAGTGACACAAAGTCTACATTTAATCCATCAGGTTGACATTATGGGGTATTGTGTGTAGGCCAGTGACACATTTAATCCATCAGGTTGACATTATGGGGTATTGTGTGTAGGCCAGTGACACAAAGTCTACATTTAATCCATCAGGTTGATATTATGGGGTATTATGTGTAGGCCAGTGACACAAAGTCTACATTTAATCCATCAGGTTGACATTATGGGGTATTGTATGTAGGCCAGTGACACAAAGTCTACATTTAATCCATCAGGTTGACATTATGGGGTATTGTGTGTAGACCAGTGACACAAAGTCTACATTTAATCCATCAGGTTGACATTACGGGGTATTGTGTGTAGGCCAGTGACACATTTAATCCATCAGGTTGACATTATGGGGTATTGTGTGTAGGCCAGTGACACAAAGTCTACATTTAATCCATCAGGTTGACATTATGGGGTATTGTGTGTAGGCCAGTGATACAAAGTCTACATTTAATCCATCAGGTTGACATTATGGGGTATTGTGTGTAGGCCAGTGACACATTTAATCCATCAGGTTGACATTATGGGGTATTGTGTGTAGGCCAGTGACACAAAATCTACATTTAATCCATCAGGTTGACATTATGGGGTATTGTATGTAGGCCAGTGACACAAAGTCTACATTTAATCCATCAGGTTGACATTATGGGGTATTGTGTGTAGACCAGTGACACAAAGTCTACATTTAATCCATCAGGTTGACATTATGGGGTATTGTGTGTAGGCCAGTGATACAAAGTCTACATTTAATCCATCAGGTTGACATTATGGGGTATTGTGTGTAGGCCAGTGACACAAAGTCTACATTTAATCCATCAGGTTGACATTATGGGGTATTGTGTGTAGGCCAGTGACACATTTAATCCATCAGGTTGACATTATGGGGTATTGTGTGTAGGCCAGTGACACAAAGTCTACATTTAATCCATCAGGTTGATATTATGGGGTATTGTGTGTAGGCCAGTGACACAAAGTCTACATTTAATCCATCAGGTTGACATTATGGGGTATTGTGTGTAGGCCAGTGACACATTTAATCCATCAGGTTGACATTATGGGGTATTGTGTGTAGGCCAGTGACACAAAGTCTACATTTAATCCATCAGGTTGACATTATGGGGTATTGTGTGTAGGCCAGTGACACATTTAATCCATCAGGTTGACATTACGGGGTATTGTGTGTAGGCCAGTGACACATTTAATCCATCAGGTTGACATTATGGGGTATTGTGTGTAGGCCAGTGACACATTTAATCCATCAGGTTGACATTATGGGGTATTGTGTGTAGGCCAGTGACACATTTAATCCATCAGGTTGACATTATGGGGTATTGTGTGTAGGCCAGTGACACATTTAATCCATCAGGTTGACATTATGGGGTATTGTGTGTAGGCCAGTGACACATTTAATCCATCAGGTTGACATTATGGGGTATTGTGTGTAGGCCAGTGATACAAAGTCTACATTTAAACCATCAGGTTGACATTATGGGGTATTGTGTGTAGGCCAGTGACACAAAGTCTACATTTAATCCATCAGGTTGACATTATGGGGTATTGTGTGTAGGCCAGTGATATAAAGTCTACATTTAATCCATCAGGTTGACATTATGGGGTATTGTGTGTAGGCCAGTGACACATTTAATCCATCAGGTTGACATTATGGGGTATTGTGTGTAGGCCAGTGACACATTTAATCCATCAGGTTGACATTATGGGGTATTGTGTGTAGGCCAGTGACACATTTAATCCATCAGGTTGACATTATGGGGTATTGTGTAGGCCAGTGATACAAAGTCTACATTTAATCCATCAGGTTGACATTATGGGGTATTGTGTGTAGGCCAGTGACACAAAGTCTACATTTAATCCATCAGGTTGACATTTTGGGGTATTGTGTGTAGGCCAGTGATACAAAGTCTACATTTAATCCATCAGGTTGACATTATGCGGTATTGTGTGTAGGCCAGTGACACAAAGTCTACATTTAATCCATCAGGTTAACATTATGGGGTATTGTGTGTAGGCCAGTGACACAAAGTCTACATTTAATCCATCAGGTTGACATTATGGGGTATTGTGTGTAGGCCAGTGACACAAAGTCTACATTTAATCCATCAGGTTGACATTATGGGGTATTGTGTGTAGGCCAGTGACACATTTAATCCATCAGGTTGACATTATGGGGTATTGTGTGTAGGCCAGTGACACAAAGTCTACATTTAATCCATTAGGTTGACATTATGGGGTATTGTGTGTAGGCCAGTGACACATTTAATCCATCAGGTTGACATTATGGGTTATTATGTGTAGGCCAGTGACACATTTAATCCATCAGGTTGACATTATGGGGTATTGTGTGTAGGCCAGTGACACATTT
This sequence comes from Thymallus thymallus, assembly GCA_023634145.1. Taxonomy (NCBI): domain Eukaryota; kingdom Metazoa; phylum Chordata; class Actinopteri; order Salmoniformes; family Salmonidae; genus Thymallus; species Thymallus thymallus. Next base: position 1,242,810 of record CM042397.1, read on the forward strand.
AATCCATCAGGTTGACATTATGGGGTATTGTGTGTAGGCCAGTGACACATTTAATCCATCAGGTTGACATTATGGGGTATTGTGTGTATGCCAGTGATACAAAGTCTACATTTAATCCATCAGGTTGACATTATGGGGTATTGTGTGTAGGCCAGTGACACAAAGTCTACATTTAATCCATCAGGTTGACATTATGGGTATTGTGTGTAGGCCAGTGACACATTTAATCAATCAGGTTGACATTATGGGGTATTGTGTGTAGGCCAGTGACACAAAGTCTACATTTAATCCATCAGGTTGATATTATGGGGTATTGTGTGTAGGCCAGTGACACATTTAATCAATCAGGTTGACATTATGGGGTATTGTGTGTAGGCCAGTGACACAAAGTCTACATTTAATCCATCAGGTTGACATTATGGGGTATTGTGTGTAGACCAGTGACACAAAGTCTACATTTAATCCATCAGGTTGACATTACGGGGTATTGTGTGTAGGCCAGTGACACATTTAATCCATCAGGTTGACATTATGGGGTATTGTGTGTAGGCCAGTGACACAAAGTCTACATTTAATCCATCAGGTTGACATTATGGGGTATTGTGTGTAGGCCAGTGATACAAAGTCTACTTTTAATCCATCAGGTTGACATTATGGGGTATTGTGTGTAGGCCAGTGACACATTTAATCCATCAGGTTGACATTATGGGGTATTGTGTGTAGGCCAGTGACACAAAGTCTACATTTAATCCATCAGGTTGACATTATGGGGTATTGTGTGTAGGCCAGTGACACAAAGTCTACATTTAATCCATCAGGTTGACATTATGGGGTATTGTGTGTAGGCCAGTGACACAAAGTCTACATTTAATCCATCAGGTTGACATTATGGGGTATTGTGTGTAGGCCAGTGACACATTTAATCCATCAGGTTGACATTATCGGGTATTGTGTGTAGGCCAGTGACACAAAGTCTACATTTAATCCATAAGGTTGACATTATGGGGTGTTGTGTGTAGGCCAGTGATACAAAGTCTACATTTAATCCATCAGGTTGACATTATGGGGTATTGTGTGTAGGCCAGTGACACATTTAATCCATCAGGTTGACATTATGGGGTATTGTGTGTAGGCCAGTGACACAAAGTCTACATTTAATCCATCAGGTTGACATTATGGGGTATTGTGTGTAGGCCAGTGACACAAAGTCTACATTTAATCCATCAGGTTGACATTATGGGGTATTGTGTGTAGGCCAGTGACACAAAGTCTACATTTAATCCATCAGGTTGACATTATGGGGTATTGTGTGTAGGCCAGTGACACAAAGTCTACATTTAATCCATCAGGTTGACATTATGGAGTATTGTGTGTAGGCCAGTGACACATTTAATCCATCAGGTTGACATTATGGGGTATTGTGTGTAGGCCAGTGACACAAAGTCTACATTTAATCCATCAGGTTGACATTATGGGGTATTGTGTGTAGGTCAGTGACACAAAGTCTACATTTAATCCATCAGGTTGACATTATGGGGTATTGTGTGTAGGCCAGTGATACAAAGTCTACATTTAATCCATCAGGTTGACATTATGCGGTATTGTGTGTAGGCCAGTGACACAAAGTCTACATTTAATCCATCAGGTTGCAATTACGGGGTATTATGTGTAGGCCAGTGACACATTTAATCCATCAGGTTGACATTATGGGGTATTGTGTGTAGGCCAGTGACACAAAGTCTACATTTAATCCATCAGGTTGACATTATGGGGTATTGTGTGTAGGCCAGTGACACAAAGTCTACATTTAATCCATCAGGTTGACATTATGGGGTATTGTGTGTAGGCCAGTGACACATTTAATCCATCAGGTTGACATTATGGGGTATTGTGTGTAGGCCAGTGACACAAAGTCTACATTTAATCCATCAGGTTGATATTATGGGGTATTGTGTGTAGGCCAGTGACACAAAGTCTACATTTAATCCATCAGGTTGACATTACGGGGTATTGTGTGTAGGCCAGTGACACATTTAATCCATCAGGTTGACATTATGGGGTATTGTGTGTAGGCCAGTGACACAAAGTCTACATTTAATCCATCAGGTTGACATTATGGGGTATTGTGTGTAGGCCAGTGATACAAAGTCTACATTTAATCCATCAGGTTGACATTATGGGGTATTGTGTGTAGGCCAGTGACACATTTAATCCATCAGGTTGACATTATGGGGTATTGTGTGTAGGCCAGTGACACAAAGTCTACATTTAATCCATCAGGTTGACATTATGGGGTATTGTGTGTAGGCCAGTGACACAAAGTCTACATTTAATCCATCAGGTTGACATTATGGGGTATTGTGTGTAGGCCAGTGACACAAAGTCTACATTTAATCCATCAGGTTGACATTATGGGGTATTGTGTGTAGGCCAGTGACACATTTAATCCATCAGGTTGACATTATGGGGTATTGTGTGTAGGCCAGTGACACAAAGTCTACATTTTATCCATCAGGATGACATTATGGGGTATTGTGTGTAGGCCAATGACACAAAGTCTACATTTAATCCATCAGGTTGACATTATGGGGTATTGTGTGTAGGCCAGTGACACAAAGTCTACATTTAATCCATCAGGTTGACATTATGGGGTATTGTGTGTAGGCCAGTGACACAAAGTCTACATTTAATCCATCAGGTTGACATTATGGGGTATTGTGTGTAGGCCAGTGACACAAAGTCTACATTTAATCCATCAGGTTGACATTATGGGGTATTGTGTGTAGGCCAGTGACACATTTAATCCATCAGGTTGACATTATCGGGTATTGTGTGTAGGCCAGTGACACAAAGTCTACATTTAATCCATAAGGTTGACATTATGGGGTATTGTGTGTAGGCCAGTGATACAAAGTCTACATTTAATCCATCAGGTTGACATTATGGGGTATTGTGTGTAGGCCAGTGACACATTTAATCCATCAGGTTGACATTATGGGGTATTGTGTGTAGGCCAGTGAAACATTTAATCCATCAGGTTGACATTATGGGGTATTGTGTGTAGGCCAGTGACACATTTAATCCATCAGGTTGACATTTTGGGGTATTGTGTGTAGGCCAGTGATACAAAGTCTACATTTAATCCATCAGGTTGACATTATGGGGTATTGTGTGTAGGCCAGTGACACAAAGTCTACATTTAATCCATCAGGTTGACATTATGGGGTATTGTGTGTAGGCCAGTGATACAAAGTCTACATTTAATCCATTAGGTTGACATTATGCGGTATTGTGTGTAGGCCAGTGACACAAAGTCTACATTTAATCCATCAGGTTAACATTATGGGGTATTGTGTGTAGGCCAGTGACACAAAGTCTACATTTAATCCATCAGGTTGACATTATGGGGTATTGTGTGTAGGCCAGTGACACAAAGTCTACATTTAATCCATCAGGTTGACATTATGGGGTATTGTGTGTAGGCCAGTGACACATTTAATCCATCAGGTTGACATTATGGGGTATTGTGTGTAGGCCAGTGACACATTTAATCCATCAGGTTGACATTATGGGGTATTGTGTGTAGGCCAGTGACACAAAGTCTACATTTAATCCATTAGGTTGACATTATGGGGTATTGTGTGTAGGCCAGTGACACATTTAATCCATCAGGTTGACATTATGGGGTATTATGTGTAGGCCAGTGACACATTTAATCCATCAGGCTGACATTATGGGGTATTGTGTGTAGGCCAGTGACACATTTAATCCATCAGGTTGACATTATGGGGTATTGTGTGTAGGCCAGTGACACATTCAATCCATCAGGTTGACATTATGGGGTATTGTGTGTAGGCCAGTGATACAAAGTCTACATTTAATCCATCAGGTTGACATTATGGGGTATTGTGTGTAGGCCAGGGACACAAAGTCTACATTTAATCCATCAGGTTGACATTATGGGGTATTGTGTGTAGGCCAGTGACACATTTAATCCATCAGGTTGACATTATGGGGTATTGTGTGTAGGCCAGTGACACAAAGTCTACATTTAATCCATCACGTTGATATTATGGGGTATTGTGTGTAGGCCAGTGACACAAAGTCTACATTTAATCCATCAGGTTGACATTATGGGGTATTGTGTGTAGGCCAGTGACACATTTAATCCATCAGGTTGACATTATGGGGTATTGTGTGTAGGCCAGTGACACAAAGTCTACATTTAATCCATCAGGTTGACATTATGGGGTATTGTATGTAGGCCAGTGACACAAAGTCTACATTTAATCCATCAGGTTGACATTATGGGGTATTGTGTGTAGACCAGTGACACAAAGTCTACATTTAATCCATCAGGTTGACATTATGGGGTATTGTGTGTAGGCCAGTGATACAAAGTCTACATTTAATCCATCAGGTTGACATTATGGGGTATTGTGTGTAGGCCAGTGACACAAAGTCTACATTTAATCCATCAGGTTGACATTATGGGGTATTGTGTGTAGGCCAGTGACACATTTAATCCATCAGGTTGACATTATGGGGTATTGTGTGTAGGCCAGTGACACAAAGTCTACATTTAATCCATCAGGTTGACATTATGGGGTATTGTGTGTAGGCCAGTGACACATTTAATCCATCAGGTTGACATTATGGGGTATTGTGTGTAGGCCAGTGACACATTTAATCCATCAGGTTGACATTATGGGGTATTGTGTGTAGGCCAGTGACACAAAGTCTACATTTAATCCATTAGGTTGACATTATGGGGTATTGTGTGTAGGCCAGTGACACATTTAATCCATCAGGTTGACATTATGGGGTATTATGTGTAGGCCAGTGACACATTTAATCCATCAGGCTGACATTATGGGGTATTGTGTGTAGGCCAGTGACACATTTAATCCATCAGGTTGACATTATGGGGTATTGTGTGTAGGCCAGTGACACATTCAATCCATCAGGTTGACATTATGGGGTATTGTGTGTAGGCCAGTGACACAAAGTCTACATTTAATCCATCAGGTTGACATTATGGGGTATTGTGTGTAGGCCAGTGACACATTTAATCCATCAGGTTGACATTATGGGGTATTGTGTGTAGGCCAGTGACACAAAGTCTACATTTAATCCATCACGTTGATATTATGGGGTATTGTGTGTAGGCCAGTGACACAAAGTCTACATTTAATCCATCAGGTTGACATTATGGGGTATTGTGTGTAGGCCAGTGACACATTTAATCCATCAGGTTGACATTATGGGGTATTGTGTGTAGGCCAGTGACACAAAGTCTACATTTAATCCATCAGGTTGACATTATGGGGTATTGTATGTAGGCCAGTGACACAAAGTCTACATTTAATCCATCAGGTTGACATTATGGGGTATTGTGTGTAGACCAGTGACACAAAGTCTACATTTAATCCATCAGGTTGACATTATGGGGTATTGTGTGTAGGCCAGTGATACAAAGTCTACATTTAATCCATCAGGTTGACATTATGGGGTATTGTGTGTAGGCCAGTGACACAAAGTCTACATTTAATCCATCAGGTTGACATTATGGGGTATTGTGTGTAGGCCAGTGACACATTTAATCCATCAGGTTGACATTATGGGGTATTGTGTGTAGGCCAGTGACACATTTAATCCATCAGGTTGACATTATGGGGTATTGTGTGTAGGCCAGTGACACAAAGTCTACATTTAATCCATTAGGTTGACATTATGGGGTATTGTGTGTAGGCCAGTGACACATTTAATCCATCAGGTTGACATTATGGGGTATTATATGTAGGCCAGTGACACATTTAATCCATCAGGCTGACATTATGGGGTATTGTGTGTAGGCCAGTGACACATTTAATCCATCAGGTTGACATTATGGGGTATTGTGTGTAGGCCAGTGACACATTCAATCCATCAGGTTGACATTATGGGGTATTGTGTGTAGGCCAGTGATACAAAGTCTACATTTAATCCATCAGGTTGACATTATGGGGTATTGTGTGTAGGCCAGTGACACAAAGTCTACATTTAATCCATCAGGTTGACATTATGGGGTATTGTGTGTAGGCCAGTGACACATTTAATCCATCAGGTTGACATTATGGGGTATTGTGTGTAGGCCAGTGACACAAAGTCTACATTTAATCCATCACGTTGATATTATGGGGTATTGTGTGTAGGCCAGTGACACAAAGTCTACATTTAATCCATCAGGTTGACATTATGGGGTATTGTGTGTAGGCCAGTGACACATTTAATCCATCAGGTTGACATTATGGGGTATTGTGTGTAGGCCAGTGACACAAAGTCTACATTTAATCCATCAGGTTGACATTATGGGGTATTGTATGTAGGCCAGTGACACAAAGTCTACATTTAATCCATCAGGTTGACATTATGGGGTATTGTGTGTAGACCAGTGACACAAAGTCTACATTTAATCCATCAGGTTGACATTATGGGGTATTGTGTGTAGGCCAGTGATACAAAGTCTACATTTAATCCATCAGGTTGACATTATGGGGTATTGTGTGTAGGCCAGTGACACAAAGTCTACATTTAATCCATCAGGTTGACATTATGGGGTATTGTGTGTAGGCCAGTGACACATTTAATCCATCAGGTTGACATTATGGGGTATTGTGTGTAGGCCAGTGACACAAAGTCTACATTTAATCCATCAGGTTGATATTATGGGGTATTGTGTGTAGGCCAGTGACACAAAGTCTACATTTAATCCATCAGGTTGACATTATGGGGTATTGTGTGTAGGCCAGTGACACATTTAATCCATCAGGTTGACATTATGGGGTATTGTGTGTAGGCCAGTGACACAAAGTCTACATTTAATCCATCAGGTTGACATTATGGGGTATTGTGTGTAGGCCAGTGACACATTTAATCCATCAGGTTGACATTATGGGGTATTGTGTGTAGGCCAGTGACACAAAGTCTACATTTAATCCATCAGGTTGACATTATGGGGTATTGTGTGTAGGCCAGTGACACATTTAATCCATCAGGTTGACATTACGGGGTATTGTGTGTAGGCCAGTGACACATTTAATCCATCAGGTTGACATTATGGGGTATTGTGTGTAGGCCAGTGACACATTTAATCCATCAGGTTGACATTATGGGGTATTGTGTGTAGGCCAGTGACACATTTAATCCATCAGGTTGACATTATGGGGTATTGTGTGTAGGCCAGTGACACATTTAATCCATCAGGTTGACATTATGGGGTATTGTGTGTAGGCCAGTGACACATTTAATCCATCAGGTTGACATTATGGGGTATTGTGTGTAGGCCAGTGATACAAAGTCTACATTTAATCCATCAGGTTGACATTATGGGGTATTGTGTGTAGGCCAGTGACACAAAGTCTACATTTAATCCATCAGGTTGACATTATGGGGTATTGTGTGTAGGCCAGTGATACAAAGTCTACATTTAATCCATCAGGTTGACATTATGGGGTATTGTGTGTAGGCCAGTGACACATTTAATCCATCAGGTTGACATTATGGGGTATTGTGTGTAGGCCAGTGACACATTTAATCCATCAGGTTGACATTATGGGGTATTGTGTGTAGGCCAGTGACACATTTAATCCATCAGGTTGACATTATGGGGTATTGTGTGTAGGCCAGTGATACAAAGTCTACATTTAATCCATCAGGTTGACATTATGGGGTATTGTGTGTAGGCCAGTGACACAAAGTCTACATTTAATCCATCAGGTTGACATTATGGGGTATTGTGTGTAGGCCAGTGATACAAAGTCTACATTTAATCCATCAGGTTGACATTATGCGGTATTGTGTGTAGGCCAGTGACACAAAGTCTACATTTAATCCATCAGGTTAACATTATGGGGTATTGTGTGTAGGCCAGTGACACAAAGTCTACATTTAATCCATCAGGTTGACATTATGGGGTATTGTGTGTAGGCCAGTGACACAAAGTCTACATTTAATCCATCAGGTTGACATTATGGGGTATTGTGTGTAGGCCAGTGACACATTTAATCCATCAGGTTGACATTATGGGGTATTGTGTGTAGGCCAGTGACACATTTAATCCATCAGGTTGACATTATGGGGTATTGTGTGTAGGCCAGTGACACAAAGTCTACATTTAATCCATTAGGTTGACATTATGGGGTATTGTGTGTAGGCCAGTGACACATTTAATCCATCAGGTTGACATTATGGGGTATTATGTGTAGGCCAGTGACACATTTAATCCATCAGGTTGACATTATGGGGTATTGTGTGTAGGCCAGTGACACATTTAATCCATCAGGTTGACATTATGGGGTATTGTGTGTAGGCCAGTGACACATTTAATCCATCAGGTTGACATTATGGGGTATTGTGTGTAGGCCAGTGATACAAAGTCTACATTTAATCCATCAGGTTGACATTATGGGGTATTGTGTGTAGGCCAGTGACACAAAGTCTACATTTAATCCATCAGGTTGACATTATGGGGTATTGTGTGTAGGCCAGTGACACATTTAATCCATCAGGTTGACATTATGGGGTATTGTGTGTAGGCCAGTGACAGAAAGTCTACATTTAATCCATCAGGTTGATATTATGGGGTATTGTGTGTAGGCCAGTGACACAAAGTCTACATTTAATCCATCAGGTTGACATTATGGGGTATTGTATGTAGGCCAGTGACACAAAGTCTACATTTAATCCATCAGGTTGACATTATGGGGTATTGTGTGTAGACCAGTGACACAAAGTCTACATTTAATCCATCAGGTTGACATTACGGGGTATTGTGTGTAGGCCAGTGACACATTTAATCCATCAGGTTGACATTATGGGGTATTGTGTGTAGGCCAGTGACACAAAGTCTACATTTAATCCATCAGGTTGACATTATGGGGTATTGTGTGTAGGCCAGTGATACAAAGTCTACATTTAATCCATCAGGTTGACATTATGGGGTATTGTGTGTAGGCCAGTGACACATTTAATCCATCAGGTTGACATTATGGGGTATTGTATGTAGGCCAGTGACACAAAGTCTACATTTAATCCATCAGGTTGACATTATGGGGTATTGTGTGTAGACCAGTGACACAAAGTCTACATTTAATCCATCAGGTTGACATTATGGGGTATTGTGTGTAGGCCAGTGATACAAAGTCTACATTTAATCCATCAGGTTGACATTATGGGGTATTGTGTGTAGGCCAGTGACACAAAGTCTACATTTAATCCATCAGGTTGACATTATGGGGTATTGTGTGTAGGCCAGTGACACATTTAATCCATCAGGTTGACATTATGGGGTATTGTGTGTAGGCCAGTGACACAAAGTCTACATTTAATCCATCAGGTTGATATTATGGGGTATTGTGTGTAGGCCAGTGACACAAAGTCTACATTTAATCCATCAGGTTGACATTATGGGGTATTGTGTGTAGGCCAGTGACACATTTAATCCATCAGGTTGACATTATGGGGTATTGTGTGTAGGCCAGTGACACAAAGTCTACATTTAATCCATCAGGTTGACATTATGGGGTATTGTGTGTAGGCCAGTGACACATTTAATCCATCAGGTTGACATTACGGGGTATTGTGTGTAGGCCAGTGACACATTTAATCCATCAGGTTGACATTATGGGGTATTGTGTGTAGGCCAGTGACACATTTAATCCATCAGGTTGACATTATGGGGTATTGTGTGTAGGCCAGTCACACATTTAATCCATCAGGTTGACATTATGGGGTATTGTGTGTAGGCCAGTGACACATTTAATCCATCAGGTTGACATTATGGGGTATTGTGTGTAGGCCAGTGATACAAAGTCTACATTTAAACCATCAGGTTGACATTATGGGGTATTGTGTGTAGGCCAGTGACACAAAGTCTACATTTAATCCATCAGGTTGACATTATGGGGTATTGTGTGTAGGCCAGTGATACAAAGTCTACATTTAATCCATCAGGTTGACATTATGGGGTATTGTGTGTAGGCCAGTGACACATTTAATCCATCAGGTTGACATTATGGGGTATTGTGTGTAGGCCAGTGACACATTTAATCCATCAGGTTGACATTATGGGGTATTGTGTGTAGGCCAGTGACACATTTAATCCATCAGGTTGACATTATGGGGTATTGTGTGTAGGCCAGTGATACAAAGTCTACATTTAATCCATCAGGTTGACATTATGGGGTATTGTGTGTAGGCCAGTGACACAAAGTCTACATTTAATCCATCAGGTTGACATTTTGGGGTATTGTGTGTAGGCCAGTGATACAAAGTCTACATTTAATCCATCAGGTTGACATTATGCGGTATTGTGTGTAGGCCAGTGACACAAAGTCTACATTTAATCCATCAGGTTAACATTATGGGGTATTGTGTGTAGGCCAGTGACACAAAGTCTACATTTAATCCATCAGGTTGACATTATGGGGTATTGTGTGTAGGCCAGTGACACAAAGTCTACATTTAATCCATCAGGTTGACATTATGGGGTATTGTGTGTAGGCCAGTGACACATTTAATCCATCAGGTTGACATTATGGGGTATTGTGTGTAGGCCAGTGACACAAAGTCTACATTTAATCCATTAGGTTGACATTATGGGGTATTGTGTGTAGGCCAGTGACACATTTAATCCATCAGGTTGACATTATGGGTTATTATGTGTAGGCCAGTGACACATTTAATCCATCAGGTTGACATTATGGGGTATTGTGTGTAGGCCAGTGACACATTTAATCCATCAGGTTGACATTATGGGGTATTGTGTGTAGGCCAGTGACACATTTAATCCATCAGGTTGACATTATGGGGTATTGTGTGTATGACAGTGATACAAAGTCTACATTTAATCCATCAGGTTGACATTATGGGGTATTGTGTGTAGGCCAGTGACACATTTAATCCATCAGGTTGACATTATGGGGTATTGTGTGTAGGCCAGTGACACAAAGTCTACATTTAATCCATCAGGTTGACATTATGGGCTATTGTGTGTAGGCCAGTGACACATTTAATCCATCAGGTTGACATTACGGGGTATTGTGTGTAGGCCAGTGACACATTTAATCCATCAGGTTGACATTATGGGGTATTGTGTGTAGGCCAGTGACACATTTAATCCATCAGGTTGACATTATGGGGTATTGTGTGTAGGCCAGTCACACATTTAATCCATCAGGTTGACATTATGGGGTATTGTGTGTAGGCCAGTGACACATTTAATCCATCAGGTTGACATTATGGGGTATTGTGTGTAGGCCAGTGATACAAAGTCTACATTTAAACCATCAGGTTGACATTATGGGGTATTGTGTGTAGGCCAGTGACACAAAGTCTACATTTAATCCATCAGGTTGACATTATGGGGTATTGTGTGTAGGCCAGTGATACAAAGTCTACATTTAATCCATCAGGTTGACATTATGGGGTATTGTGTGTAGGCCAGTGACACATTTAATCCATCAGGTTGACATTATGGGGTATTGTGTGTAGGCCAGTGACACATTTAATCCATCAGGTTGACATTATGGGGTATTGTGTGTAGGCCAGTGACACATTTAATCCATCAGGTTGACATTATGGGGTATTGTGTGTAGGCCAGTGATACAAAGTCTACATTTAATCCATCAGGTTGACATTATGGGGTATTGTGTGTAGGCCAGTGACACAAAGTCTACATTTAATCCATCAGGTTGACATTTTGGGGTATTGTGTGTAGGCCAGTGATACAAAGTCTACATTTAATCCATCAGGTTGATATTATGGGGTATTGTGTGTAGGCCAGTGACACAAAGTCTACATTTAATCCATCAGGTTGACATTATGGGGTATTGTATGTAGGCCAGTGACACAAAGTCTACATTTAATCCATCAGGTTGACATTATGGGGTATTGTGTGTAGACCAGTGACACAAAGTCTACATTTAATCCATCAGGTTGACATTACGGGGTATTGTGTGTAGGCCAGTGACACATTTAATCCATCAGGTTGACATTATGGGGTATTGTGTGTAGGCCAGTGACACAAAGTCTACATTTAATCCATCAGGTTGACATTATGGGGTATTGTGTGTAGGCCAGTGATACAAAGTCTACATTTAATCCATCAGGTTGACATTATGGGGTATTGTGTGTAGGCCAGTGACACATTTAATCCATCAGGTTGACATTATGGGGTATTGTATGTAGGCCAGTGACACAAAGTCTACATTTAATCCATCAGGTTGACATTATGGGGTATTGTGTGTAGACCAGTGACACAAAGTCTACATTTAATCCATCAGGTTGACATTATGGGGTATTGTGTGTAGGCCAGTGATACAAAGTCTACATTTAATCCATCAGGTTGACATTATGGGGTATTGTGTGTAGGCCAGTGACACAAAGTCTACATTTAATCCATCAGGTTGACATTATGGGGTATTGTGTGTAGGCCAGTGACACATTTAATCCATCAGGTTGACATTATGGGGTATTGTGTGTAGGCCAGTGACACAAAGTCTACATTTAATCCATCAGGTTGATATTATGGGGTATTGTGTGTAGGCCAGTGACACAAAGTCTACATTTAATCCATCAGGTTGACATTATGGGGTATTGTGTGTAGGCCAGTGACACATTTAATCCATCAGGTTGACATTATGGGGTATTGTGTGTAGGCCAGTGACACAAAGTCTACATTTAATCCATCAGGTTGACATTATGGGGTATTGTGTGTAGGCCAGTGACACATTTAATCCATCAGGTTGACATTACGGGGTATTGTGTGTAGGCCAGTGACACATTTAATCCATCAGGTTGACATTATGGGGTATTGTGTGTAGGCCAGTGACACATTTAATCCATCAGGTTGACATTATGGGGTATTGTGTGTAGGCCAGTCACACATTTAATCCATCAGGTTGACATTATGGGGTATTGTGTGTAGGCCAGTGACACATTTAATCCATCAGGTTGACATTATGGGGTATTGTGTGTAGGCCAGTGATACAAAGTCTACATTTAAACCATCAGGTTGACATTATGGGGTATTGTGTGTAGGCCAGTGACACAAAGTCTACATTTAATCCATCAGGTTGACATTATGGGGTATTGTGTGTAGGCCAGTGATACAAAGTCTACATTTAATCCATCAGGTTGACATTATGGGGTATTGTGTGTAGGCCAGTGACACATTTAATCCATCAGGTTGACATTATGGGGTATTGTGTGTAGGCCAGTGACACATTTAATCCATCAGGTTGACATTATGGGGTATTGTGTGTAGGCCAGTGACACATTTAATCCATCAGGTTGACATTATGGGGTATTGTGTGTAGGCCAGTGATACAAAGTCTACATTTAATCCATCAGGTTGACATTATGGGGTATTGTGTGTAGGCCAGTGACACAAAGTCTACATTTAATCCATCAGGTTGACATTTTGGGGTATTGTGTGTAGGCCAGTGATACAAAGTCTACATTTAATCCATCAGGTTGACATTATGCGGTATTGTGTGTAGGCCAGTGACACAAAGTCTACATTTAATCCATCAGGTTAACATTATGGGGTATTGTGTGTAGGCCAGTGACACAAAGTCTACATTTAATCCATCAGGTTGACATTATGGGGTATTGTGTGTAGGCCAGTGACACAAAGTCTACATTTAATCCATCAGGTTGACATTATGGGGTATTGTGTGTAGGCCAGTGACACATTTAATCCATCAGGTTGACATTATGGGGTATTGTGTGTAGGCCAGTGACACAAAGTCTACATTTAATCCATTAGGTTGACATTATGGGGTATTGTGTGTAGGCCAGTGACACATTTAATCCATCAGGTTGACATTATGGGTTATTATGTGTAGGCCAGTGACACATTTAATCCATCAGGTTGACATTATGGGGTATTGTGTGTAGGCCAGTGACACATTTAATCCATCAGGTTGACATTATGGGGTATTGTGTGTAGGCCAGTGACACATTTAATCCATCAGGTTGACATTATGGGGTATTGTGTGTATGCCAGTGATACAAAGTCTACATTTAATCCATCAGGTTGACATTATGGGGTATTGTGTGTAGGCCAGTGACACATTTAATCCATCAGGTTGACATTATGGGGTATTGTGTGTAGGCCAGTGACACAAAGTCTACATTTAATCCATCAGGTTGACATTATGGGGTATTGTGTGTAGGCCAGTGACACATTTAATCCATCAGGTTGACATTACGGGGTATTGTGTGTAGGCCAGTGACACATTTAATCCATCAGGTTGACATTATGGGGTATTGTGTGTAGGCCAGTGACACATTTAATCCATCAGGTTGACATTATGGGGTATTGTGTGTAGGCCAGTCACACATTTAATCCATCAGGTTGACATTATGGGGTATTGTGTGTAGGCCAGTGACACATTTAATCCATCAGGTTGACATTATGGGGTATTGTGTGTAGGCCAGTGATACAAAGTCTACATTTAAACCATCAGGTTGACATTATGGGGTATTGTGTGTAGGCCAGTGACACAAAGTCTACATTTAATCCATCAGGTTGACATTATGGGGTATTGTGTGTAGGCCAGTGATACAAAGTCTACATTTAATCCATCAGGTTGACATTATGGGGTATTGTGTGTAGGCCAGTGACACATTTAATCCATCAGGTTGACATTATGGGGTATTGTGTGTAGGCCAGTGACACATTTAATCCATCAGGTTGACATTATGGGGTATTGTGTGTAGGCCAGTGACACATTTAATCCATCAGGTTGACATTATGGGGTATTGTGTGTAGGCCAGTGATACAAAGTCTACATTTAATCCATCAGGTTGACATTATGGGGTATTGTGTGTAGGCCAGTGACACAAAGTCTACATTTAATCCATCAGGTTGACATTTTGGGGTATTGTGTGTAGGCCAGTGATACAAAGTCTACATTTAATCCATCAGGTTGACATTATGCGGTATTGTGTGTAGGCCAGTGACACAAAGTCTACATTTAATCCATCAGGTTAACATTATGGGGTATTGTGTGTAGGCCAGTGACACAAAGTCTACATTTAATCCATCAGGTTGACATTATGGGGTATTGTGTGTAGGCCAGTGACACAAAGTCTACATTTAATCCATCAGGTTGACATTATGGGGTATTGTGTGTAGGCCAGTGACACATTTAATCCATCAGGTTGACATTATGGGGTATTGTGTGTAGGCCAGTGACACAAAGTCTACATTTAATCCATTAGGTTGACATTATGGGGTATTGTGTGTAGGCCAGTGACACATTTAATCCATCAGGTTGACATTATGGGTTATTATGTGTAGGCCAGTGACACATTTAATCCATCAGGTTGACATTATGGGGTATTGTGTGTAGGCCAGTGACACATTTAATCCATCAGGTTGACATTATGGGGTATTGTGTGTAGGCCAGTGACACATTTAATCCATCAGGTTGACATTATGGGGTATTGTGTGTATGCCAGTGATACAAAGTCTACATTTAATCCATCAGGTTGACATTATGGGGTATTGTGTGTAGGCCAGTGACACAAAGTCTACATTTAATCCATCAGGTTGACATTATGGGGTATTGTGTGTAGGCCAGTGACACATTTAATCAATCAGGTTGACATTATGGGGTATTGTGTGTAGGCCAGTGACACAAAGTCTACATTTAATCCATCAGGTTGATATTATGGGGTATTGTGTGTAGGCCAGTGACACATTTAATCAATCAGGTTGACATTATGGGGTATTGTGTGTAGGCCAGTGACACAAAGTCTACATTTAATCCATCAGGTTGACATTATGGGGTATTGTGTGTAGACCAGTGACACAAAGTCTACATTTAATCCATCAGGTTGACATTACGGGGTATTGTGTGTAGGCCAGTGACACATTTAATCCATCAGGTTGACATTATGGGGTATTGTGTGTAGGCCAGTGACACAAAGTCTACATTTAATCCATCAGGTTGACATTATGGGGTATTGTGTGTAGGCCAGTGATACAAAGTCTACTTTTAATCCATCAGGTTGACATTATGGGGTATTGTGTGTAGGCCAGTGACACATTTAATCCATCAGGTTGACATTATGGGGTATTGTGTGTAGGCCAGTGACACAAAGTCTACATTTAATCCATCAGGTTGACATTATGGGGTATTGTGTGTAGGCCAGTGACACAAAGTCTACATTTAATCCATCAGGTTGACATTATGGGGTATTGTGTGTAGGCCAGTGACACAAAGTCTACATTTAATCCATCAGGTTGACATTATGGGGTATTGTGTGTAGGCCAGTGACACATTTAATCCATCAGGTTGACATTATCGGGTATTGTGTGTAGGCCAGTGACACAAAGTCTACATTTAATCCATAAGGTTGACATTATGGGGTGTTGTGTGTAGGCCAGTGATACAAAGTCTACATTTAATCCATCAGGTTGACATTATGGGGTATTGTGTGTAGGCCAGTGACACATTTAATCCATCAGGTTGACATTATGGGGTATTGTGTGTAGGCCAGTGACACAAAGTCTACATTTAATCCATCAGGTTGACATTATGGGGTATTGTGTGTAGGCCAGTGACACAAAGTCTACATTTAATCCATCAGGTTGACATTATGGGGTATTGTGTGTAGGCCAGTGACACAAAGTCTACATTTAATCCATCAGGTTGACATTATGGGGTATTGTGTGTAGGCCAGTGACACATTTAATCCATCAGGTTGACATTATGGGGTATTGTGTGTAGGCCAGTGACACAAAGTCTACATTTAATCCATCAGGTTGACATTATGGAGTATTGTGTGTAGGCCAGTGACACATTTAATCCATCAGGTTGACATTATGGGGTATTGTGTGTAGGCCAGTGACACAAAGTCTACATTTAATCCATCAGGTTGACATTATGGGGTATTGTGTGTAGGTCAGTGACACAAAGTCTACATTTAATCCATCAGGTTGACATTATGGGGTATTGTGTGTAGGCCAGTGATACAAAGTCTACATTTAATCCATCAGGTTGACATTATGCGGTATTGTGTGTAGGCCAGTGACACAAAGTCTACATTTAATCCATCAGGTTGCAATTACGGGGTATTATGTGTAGGCCAGTGACACATTTAATCCATCAGGTTGACATTATGGGGTATTGTGTGTAGGCCAGTGACACAAAGTCTACATTTAATCCATCAGGTTGACATTATGGGGTATTGTGTGTAGGCCAGTGACACAAAGTCTACATTTAATCCATCAGGTTGACATTATGGGGTATTGTGTGTAGGCCAGTGACACATTTAATCCATCAGGTTGACATTATGGGGTATTGTGTGTAGGCCAGTGACACAAAGTCTACATTTAATCCATCAGGTTGATATTATGGGGTATTGTGTGTAGGCCAGTGACACAAAGTCTACATTTAATCCATCAGGTTGACATTATGGGGTATTGTATGTAGGCCAGTGACACAAAGTCTACATTTAATCCATCAGGTTGACATTATGGGGTATTGTGTGTAGACATGTGACACAAAGTCTACATTTAATCCATCAGGTTGACATTACGGGGTATTGTGTGTAGGCCAGTGACACATTTAATCCATCAGGTTGACATTATGGGGTATTGTGTGTAGGCCAGTGACACAAAGTCTACATTTAATCCATCAGGTTGACATTATGGGGTATTGTGTGTAGGCCAGTGATACAAAGTCTACATTTAATCCATCAGGTTGACATTATGGGGTATTGTGTGTAGGCCAGTGACACATTTAATCCATCAGGTTGACATTATGGGGTATTGTGTGTAGGCCAGTGACACAAAGTCTACATTTAATCCATCAGGTTGACATTATGGGGTATTGTGTGTAGGCCAGTGACACAAAGTCTACATTTAATCCATCAGGTTGACATTATGGGGTATTGTGTGTAGGCCAGTGACACAAAGTCTACATTTAATCCATCAGGTTGACATTATGGGGTATTGTGTGTAGGCCAGTGACACATTTAATCCATCAGGTTGACATTATGGGGTATTGTGTGTAGGCCAGTGACACAAAGTCTACATTTTATCCATCAGGATGACATTATGGGGTATTGTGTGTAGGCCAATGACACAAAGTCTACATTTAATCCATCAGGTTGACATTATGGGGTATTGTGTGTAGGCCAGTGACACAAAGTCTACATTTAATCCATCAGGTTGACATTATGGGGTATTGTGTGTAGGCCAGTGACACAAAGTCTACATTTAATCCATCAGGTTGACATTATGGGGTATTGTGTGTAGGCCAGTGACACAAAGTCTACATTTAATCCATCAGGTTGACATTATGGGGTATTGTGTGTAGGCCAGTGACACATTTAATCCATCAGGTTGACATTATGGGGTATTGTGTGTATGGCCAGTGACACAAAGTCTACATTTAATCCATCAGGTTGATATTATGGGGTATTGTGTGTAGGCCAGTGACACAAAGTCTACATTTAATCCATCAGGTTGACATTATGGGGTATTGTATGTAGGCCAGTGACACAAAGTCTACATTTAATCCATCAGGTTGACATTATGGGGTATTGTGTGTAGACATGTGACACAAAGTCTACATTTAATCCATCAGGTTGACATTACGGGGTATTGTGTGTAGGCCAGTGACACATTTAATCCATCAGGTTGACATTATGGGGTATTGTGTGTAGGCCAGTGACACAAAGTCTACATTTAATCCATCAGGTTGACATTATGGGGTATTGTGTGTAGGCCAGTGATACAAAGTCTACATTTAATCCATCAGGTTGACATTATGGGGTATTGTGTGTAGGCCAGTGACACATTTAATCCATCAGGTTGACATTATGGGGTATTGTGTGTAGGCCAGTGACACAAAGTCTACATTTAATCCATCAGGTTGACATTATGGGGTATTGTGTGTAGGCCAGTGACACAAAGTCTACATTTAATCCATCAGGTTGACATTATGGGGTATTGTGTGTAGGCCAGTGACACATTTAATCCATCAGGTTGACATTATGGGGTATTGTGTGTAGGCCAGTGACACAAAGTCTACATTTTATCCATCAGGATGACATTATGGGGTATTGTGTGTAGGCCAATGACACAAAGTCTACATTTAATCCATCAGGTTGACATTATGGGGTATTGTGTGTAGGCCAGTGACACAAAGTCTACATTTAATCCATCAGGTTGACATTATGGGGTATTGTGTGTAGGCCAGTGACACAAAGTCTACATTTAATCCATCAGGTTGACATTATGGGGTATTGTGTGTAGGCCAGTGACACAAAGTCTACATTTAATCCATCAGGTTGACATTATGGGGTATTGTGTGTAGGCCAGTGACACATTTAATCCATCAGGTTGACATTATGGGGTATTGTGTGTAGGCCAGTGACACATTTAATCCATCAGGTTGACATTATGGGGTATTGTGTGTAGGCCAGTGATACAAAGTCTACATTTAATCCATCAGGTTGACATTATGGGGTATTGTGTGTAGGCCAGTGACACAAAGTCTACATTTAATCCATCAGGTTGACATTTTGGGGTATTGTGTGTAGGCCAGTGATACAAAGTCTACATTTAATCCATCAGGTTGACATTATGCGGTATTGTGTGTAGGCCAGTGACACAAAGTCTACATTTAATCCATCAGGTTAACATTATGGGGTATTGTGTGTAGGCCAGTGACACAAAGTCTACATTTAATCCATCAGGTTGACATTATGGGGTATTGTGTGTAGGCCAGTGACACAAAGTCTACATTTAATCCATCAGGTTGACATTATGGGGTATTGTGTGTAGGCCAGTGACACATTTAATCCATCAGGTTGACATTATGGGGTATTGTGTGTAGGCCAGTGACACAAAGTCTACATTTAATCCATTAGGTTGACATTATGGGGTATTGTGTGTAGGCCAGTGACACATTTAATCCATCAGGTTGACATTATGGGTTATTATGTGTAGGCCAGTGACACATTTAATCCATCAGGTTGACATTATGGGGTATTGTGTGTAGGCCAGTGACACATTTAATCCATCAGGTTGACATTATGGGGTATTGTGTGTAGGCCAGTGACACATTTAATCCATCAGGTTGACATTATGGGGTATTGTGTGTATGCCAGTGATACAAAGTCTACATTTAATCCATCAGGTTGACATTATGGGGTATTGTGTGTAGGCCAGTGACACAAAGTCTACATTTAATCCATCAGGTTGACATTATGGGGTATTGTGTGTAGGCCAGTGACACATTTAATCAATCAGGTTGACATTATGGGGTATTGTGTGTAGGCCAGTGACACAAAGTCTACATTTAATCCATCAGGTTGATATTATGGGGTATTGTGTGTAGGCCAGTGACACATTTAATCAATCAGGTTGACATTATGGGGTATTGTGTGTAGGCCAGTGACACAAAGTCTACATTTAATCCATCAGGTTGACATTATGGGGTATTGTGTGTAGACCAGTGACACAAAGTCTACATTTAATCCATCAGGTTGACATTACGGGGTATTGTGTGTAGGCCAGTGACACAAAGTCTACATTTAATCCATCAGGTTGACATTATGGGGTATTGTGTGTAGGCCAGTGACACATTTAATCCATCAGGTTGACATTATGGGGTATTGTGTGTAGGCCAGTGACACAAAGTCTACATTTAATCCATCAGGTTGACATTATGGAGTATTGTGTGTAGGCCAGTGACACATTTAATCCATCAGGTTGACATTATGGGGTATTGTGTGTAGGCCAGTGACACAAAGTCTACATTTAATCCATCAGGTTGACATTATGGGGTATTGTGTGTAGGTCAGTGACACAAAGTCTACATTTAATCCATCAGGTTGACATTATGGGGTATTGTGTGTAGGCCAGTGATACAAAGTCTACATTTAATCCATCAGGTTGACATTATGCGGTATTGTGTGTAGGCCAGTGACACAAAGTCTACATTTAATCCATCAGGTTGCAATTACGGGGTATTATGTGTAGGCCAGTGACACATTTAATCCATCAGGTTGACATTATGGGGTATTGTGTGTAGGCCAGTGACACAAAGTCTACATTTAATCCATCAGGTTGACATTATGGGGTATTGTGTGTAGGCCAGTGACACAAAGTCTACATTTAATCCATCAGGTTGACATTATGGGGTATTGTGTGTAGGCCAGTGACACATTTAATCCATCAGGTTGACATTATGGGGTATTGTGTGTAGGCCAGTGACACAAAGTCTACATTTAATCCATCAGGTTGATATTATGGGGTATTGTGTGTAGGCCAGTGACACAAAGTCTACATTTAATCCATCAGGTTGACATTATGGGGTATTGTATGTAGGCCAGTGACACAAAGTCTACATTTAATCCATCAGGTTGACATTATGGGGTATTGTGTGTAGACATGTGACACAAAGTCTACATTTAATCCATCAGGTTGACATTACGGGGTATTGTGTGTAGGCCAGTGACACATTTAATCCATCAGGTTGACATTATGGGGTATTGTGTGTAGGCCAGTGACACAAAGTCTACATTTAATCCATCAGGTTGACATTATGGGGTATTGTGTGTAGGCCAGTGATACAAAGTCTACATTTAATCCATCAGGTTGACATTATGGGGTATTGTGTGTAGGCCAGTGACACATTTAATCCATCAGGTTGACATTATGGGGTATTGTGTGTAGGCCAGTGACACAAAGTCTACATTTAATCCATCAGGTTGACATTATGGGGTATTGTGTGTAGGCCAGTGACACAAAGTCTACATTTAATCCATCAGGTTGACATTATGGGGTATTGTGTGTAGGCCAGTGACACAAAGTCTACATTTAATCCATCAGGTTGACATTATGGGGTATTGTGTGTAGGCCAGTGACACATTTAATCCATCAGGTTGACATTATGGGGTATTGTGTGTAGGCCAGTGACACAAAGTCTACATTTTATCCATCAGGATGACATTATGGGGTATTGTGTGTAGGCCAATGACACAAAGTCTACATTTAATCCATCAGGTTGACATTATGGGGTATTGTGTGTAGGCCAGTGACACAAAGTCTACATTTAATCCATCAGGTTGACATTATGGGGTATTGTGTGTAGGCCAGTGACACAAAGTCTACATTTAATCCATCAGGTTGACATTATGGGGTATTGTGTGTAGGCCAGTGACACAAAGTCTACATTTAATCCATCAGGTTGACATTATGGGGTATTGTGTGTAGGCCAGTGACACATTTAATCCATCAGGTTGACATTATGGGGTATTGTGTGTAGGCCAGTGACACATTTAATCCATCAGGTTGACATTATGGGGTATTGTGTGTAGGCCAGTGACACAAAGTCTACATTTAATCCATCAGGTTGACATTATGGGGTATTGTGTGTAGGCCAGTGACACATTTAATCCATCAGGTTGACATTATGGGGTATTGTGTGTAGGCCAGTGACACAAAGTCTACATTTAATCCATCAGGTTGACATTATGGGGTATTGTGTGTAGCCCAGTGACACATTTAATCCATCAGGTTGACATTATCGGGTATTGTGTGTAGGCCAGTGACACAAAGTCTACATTTAATCCATCAGGTTGACATTATGGGGTATTGTGTGTAGGCCAGTGACACATTTAATCCATCAGGTTGACATTATGGGGTATTGTGTGTAGGCCAGTGACACAAAGTCTACATTTAATCCATCAGGTTGACATTATGGGGTATTGTGTGTAGGCCAGTGACACATTTAATCCATCAGGTTGACATTATGGGGTATTGTGTGTAGGCCAGTGACACAAAGTCTACATTTAATCCATCAGGTTGACATTATGGGGTATTGTGTGTAGGCCAGTGACACATTTAATCCATCAGGTTGACATTATGGGGTATTGTGTGTAGGCCAGTGACACAAAGTCTACATTTAATCCATCAGGTTGACATTAAGGGGTATTGTTTGTAGGCCAGTGACACAAAGTCTACATTTAATCCATCAGGTTGACATTATGGGGTATTGTGTGTAGGCCAGTGACACAAAGTCTACATTTAATCCATCAGGTTGACATTATGGGGTATTGTGTGTAGGCCAGTGACACATTTAATCCATCAGGTTGACATTATCGGGTATTGTGTGTAGGCCAGTGACACAAAGTCTACATTTAATCCATCAGGATGACATTATGGGGTATTGTGTGTAGGCCAATGACACAAAGTCTACATTTAATCCATCAGGTTGACATTATGGGGTATTGTGTGTAGGCCAGTGACACATTTAATCCATCAGGATGACATTATGGGGTATTGTGTGTAGGCCAGTGACACAAAGTCTACATTTAATCCATCAGGTTGACATTATGGGGTATTGTGTGTAGGCCAGTGACACAAAGTCTACATTTAATCCATCAGGTTAACATTATGGGGTATTGTGTGTAGGCCAGTGACACAAAGTCTACATTTAATCCATCAGGTTGACATTATGGGGTATTGTGTGTAGGCCAGTGACACAAAGTCTACATTTAATCCATCAGGTTGACATTATGGGGTATTGTGTGTAGGCCAGTGACACATTTAATCCATCAGGTTGACATTATGGGGTATTGTGTGTAGGCCAGTGACACAAAGTCTACATTTAATCCATCAGGTTGACATTATGGGGTATTGTGTGTAGGCCAGTGACACATTTAATCCATCAGGTTGACATTATGGGGTATTGTGTGTAGGCCAGTGACACATTTAATCCATCAGGTTGACATTATGGGGTATTATGTGTAGGCCAGTGACACAAAGTCTACATTTTATCCATCAGGATGACATTATGGGGTATTGTGTGTAGGCCAATGACACAAAGTCTACATTTAATCCATCAGGTTGACATTATGGGGTATTGTGTGTAGGCCAGTGACACAAAGTCTACATTTAATCCATCAGGTTGACATTATGGGGTATTGTGTGTAGGCCAGTGACACAAAGTCTACATTTAATCCATCAGGTTGACATTATGGGGTATTGTGTGTAGGCCAGTGACACAAAGTCTACATTTAATCCATCAGGTTGACATTATGGGGTATTGTGTGTAGGCCAGTGACACATTTAATCCATCAGGTTGACATTATCGGGTATTGTGTGTAGGCCAGTGACACAAAGTCTACATTTAATCCATCAGGATGACATTATGGGGTATTGTGTGTAGGCCAATGACACAAAGTCTACATTTAATCCATCAGGTTGACATTATGGGGTATTGTGTGTAGGCCAGTGACACATTTAATCCATCAGGTTGACATTATCGGGTATTGTGTGTAGGCCAGTGACACAAAGTCTACATTTAATCCATCAGGATGACATTATGGGGTATTGTGTGTAGGCCAATGACACAAAGTCTACATTTAATCCATCAGGTTGACATTATGGGGTATTGTGTGTAGGCCAGTGACACATTTAATCCATCAGGATGACATTATGGGGTATTGTGTGTAGGCCAGTGACACAAAGTCTACATTTAATCCATCAGGTTGACATTATGGGGTATTGTGTGTAGGCCAGTGACACAAAGTCTACATTTAATCCATCAGGTTAACATTATGGGGTATTGTGTGTAGGCCAGTGACACAAAGTCTACATTTAATCCATCAGGTTGACATTATGGGGTATTGTGTGTAGGCCAGTGACACAAAGTCTACATTTAATCCATCAGGTTGACATTATGGGGTATTGTGTGTAGGCCAGTGACACATTTAATCCATCAGGTTGACATTATGGGGTATTGTGTGTAGGCCAGTGACACAAAGTCTACATTTAATCCATCAGGTTGACATTATGGGGTATTGTGTGTAGGCCAGTGACACATTTAATCCATCAGGTTGACATTATGGGGTATTGTGTGTAGGCCAGTGACACATTTAATCCATCAGGTTGACATTATGGGGTATTATGTGTAGGCCAGTGACACAAAGTCTACATTTTATCCATCAGGATGACATTATGGGGTATTGTGTGTAGGCCAATGACACAAAGTCTACATTTAATCCATCAGGTTGACATTATGGGGTATTGTGTGTAGGCCAGTGACACAAAGTCTACATTTAATCCATCAGGTTGACATTATGGGGTATTGTGTGTAGGCCAGTGACACAAAGTCTACATTTAATCCATCAGGTTGACATTATGGGGTATTGTGTGTAGGCCAGTGACACAAAGTCTACATTTAATCCATCAGGTTGACATTATGGGGTATTGTGTGTAGGCCAGTGACACATTTAATCCATCAGGTTGACATTATCGGGTATTGTGTGTAGGCCAGTGACACAAAGTCTACATTTAATCCATCAGGTTGACATTATGGGGTATTGTGTGTAGGCCAGTGACACATTTAATCCATCAGGTTGACATTATGGGGTATTGTGTGTAGGCCAGTGACACAAAGTCTACATTTAATCCATCAGGTTGACATTATGGGGTATTGTGTGTAGGCCAGTGACACATTTAATCCATCAGGTTGACATTATCGGGTATTGTGTGTAGGCCAGTGACACAAAGTCTACATTTAATCCATCAGGTTGACATTATGGAGTATTGTGTGTAGGCCAGTGACACATTTAATCCATCAGGTTGACATTATGGGGTATTGTGTGTAGGCCAGTGACACAAAGTCTACATTTAATCCATCAGGTTGACATTATGGGGTATTGTGTGTAGGTCAGTGACACAAAGTCTACATTTAATCCATCAGGTTGACATTATGGGGTATTGTGTGTAGGCCAGTGATACAAAGTCTACATTTAATCCATCAGGTTGACATTATGCGGTATTGTGTGTAGGCCAGTGACACAAAGTCTACATTTAATCCATCAGGTTGCAATTACGGGGTATTATGTGTAGGCCAGTGACACATTTAATCCATCAGGTTGACATTATGGGGTATTGTGTGTAGGCCGGTGACACAAAGTCTACATTTAATCCATCAGGTTGACATTATGGGGTATTGTGTGTAGGCCAGTGACACAAAGTCTACATTTAATCCATCAGGTTGACATTATGGGGTATTGTGTGTAGGCCAGTGACACATTTAATCCATCAGGTTGACATTATGGGGTATTGTGTGTAGGCCAGTGACACAAAGTCTACATTTAATCCATCAGGTTGATATTATGGGGTATTGTGTGTAGGCCAGTGACACAAAGTCTACATTTAATCCATCAGGTTGACATTATGGGGTATTGTATGTAGGCCAGTGACACAAAGTCTACATTTAATCCATCAGGTTGACATTATGGGGTATTGTGTGTAGACATGTGACACAAAGTCTACATTTAATCCATCAGGTTGACATTACGGGGTATTGTGTGTAGGCCAGTGACACATTTAATCCATCAGGTTGACATTATGGGGTATTGTGTGTAGGCCAGTGACACAAAGTCTACATTTAATCCATCAGGTTGACATTATGGGGTATTGTGTGTAGGCCAGTGATACAAAGTCTACATTTAATCCATCAGGTTGACATTATGGGGTATTGTGTGTAGGCCAGTGACACATTTAATCCATCAGGTTGACATTATGGGGTATTGTGTGTAGGCCAGTGACACAAAGTCTACATTTAATCCATCAGGTTGACATTATGGGGTATTGTGTGTAGGCCAGTGACACAAAGTCTACATTTAATCCATCAGGTTGACATTATGGGGTATTGTGTGTAGGCCAGTGACACAAAGTCTACATTTAATCCATCAGGTTGACATTATGGGGTATTGTGTGTAGGCCAGTGACACATTTAATCCATCAGGTTGACATTATGGGGTATTGTGTGTAGGCCAGTGACACAAAGTCTACATTTTATCCATCAGGATGACATTATGGGGTATTGTGTGTAGGCCAATGACACAAAGTCTACATTTAATCCATCAGGTTGACATTATGGGGTATTGTGTGTAGGCCAGTGACACAAAGTCTACATTTAATCCATCAGGTTGACATTATGGGGTATTGTGTGTAGGCCAGTGACACAAAGTCTACATTTAATCCATCAGGTTGACATTATGGGGTATTGTGTGTAGGCCAGTGACACAAAGTCTACATTTAATCCATCAGGTTGACATTATGGGGTATTGTGTGTAGGCCAGTGACACATTTAATCCATCAGGTTGACATTATGGGGTATTGTGTGTAGGCCAGTGACACATTTAATCCATCAGGTTGACATTATGGGGTATTGTGTGTAGGCCAGTGACACAAAGTCTACATTTAATCCATCAGGTTGACATTATGGGGTATTGTGTGTAGGCCAGTGACACATTTAATCCATCAGGTTGACATTATGGGGTATTGTGTGTAGGCCAGTGACACAAAGTCTACATTTAATCCATCAGGTTGACATTATGGGGTATTGTGTGTAGCCCAGTGACACATTTAATCCATCAGGTTGACATTATCGGGTATTGTGTGTAGGCCAGTGACACAAAGTCTACATTTAATCCATCAGGTTGACATTATGGGGTATTGTGTGTAGGCCAGTGACACAAAGTCTACATTTAATCCATCAGGTTGACATTATGGGGTATTGTGTGTAGCCCAGTGACACATTTAATCCATCAGGTTGACATTATCGGGTATTGTGTGTAGGCCAGTGACACAAAGTCTACATTTAATCCATCAGGTTGACATTATGGGGTATTGTGTGTAGGCCAGTGACACATTTAATCCATCAGGTTGACATTATGGGGTATTGTGTGTAGGCCAGTGACACAAAGTCTACATTTAATCCATCAGGTTGACATTATGGGGTATTGTGTGTAGGCCAGTGACACATTTAATCCATCAGGTTGACATTATGGGGTATTGTGTGTAGGCCAGTGACACAAAGTCTACATTTAATCCATCAGGTTGACATTATGGGGTATTGTGTGTAGGCCAGTGACACATTTAATCCATCAGGTTGACATTATGGGGTATTGTGTGTAGGCCAGTGACACAAAGTCTACATTTAATCCATCAGGTTGACATTAAGGGGTATTGTTTGTAGGCCAGTGACACAAAGTCTACATTTAATCCATCAGGTTGACATTATGGGGTATTGTGTGTAGGCCAGTGACACAAAGTCTACATTTAATCCATCAGGTTGACATTATGGGGTATTGTGTGTAGGCCAGTGACACATTTAATCCATCAGGTTGACATTATCGGGTATTGTGTGTAGGCCAGTGACACAAAGTCTACATTTAATCCATCAGGATGACATTATGGGGTATTGTGTGTAGGCCAATGACACAAAGTCTACATTTAATCCATCAGGTTGACATTATGGGGTATTGTGTGTAGGCCAGTGACACATTTAATCCATCAGGATGACATTATGGGGTATTGTGTGTAGGCCAGTGACACAAAGTCTACATTTAATCCATCAGGTTGACATTATGGGGTATTGTGTGTAGGCCAGTGACACAAAGTCTACATTTAATCCATCAGGTTAACATTATGGGGTATTGTGTGTAGGCCAGTGACACAAAGTCTACATTTAATCCATCAGGTTGACATTATGGGGTATTGTGTGTAGGCCAGTGACACAAAGTCTACATTTAATCCATCAGGTTGACATTATGGGGTATTGTGTGTAGGCCAGTGACACATTTAATCCATCAGGTTGACATTATGGGGTATTGTGTGTAGGCCAGTGACACAAAGTCTACATTTAATCCATCAGGTTGACATTATGGGGTATTGTGTGTAGGCCAGTGACACATTTAATCCATCAGGTTGACATTATGGGGTATTGTGTGTAGGCCAGTGACACATTTAATCCATCAGGTTGACATTATGGGGTATTATGTGTAGGCCAGTGACACAAAGTCTACATTTTATCCATCAGGATGACATTATGGGGTATTGTGTGTAGGCCAATGACACAAAGTCTACATTTAATCCATCAGGTTGACATTATGGGGTATTGTGTGTAGGCCAGTGACACAAAGTCTACATTTAATCCATCAGGTTGACATTATGGGGTATTGTGTGTAGGCCAGTGACACAAAGTCTACATTTAATCCATCAGGTTGACATTATGGGGTATTGTGTGTAGGCCAGTGACACAAAGTCTACATTTAATCCATCAGGTTGACATTATGGGGTATTGTGTGTAGGCCAGTGACACATTTAATCCATCAGGTTGACATTATCGGGTATTGTGTGTAGGCCAGTGACACAAAGTCTACATTTAATCCATCAGGATGACATTATGGGGTATTGTGTGTAGGCCAATGACACAAAGTCTACATTTAATCCATCAGGTTGACATTATGGGGTATTGTGTGTAGGCCAGTGACACATTTAATCCATCAGGTTGACATTATCGGGTATTGTGTGTAGGCCAGTGACACAAAGTCTACATTTAATCCATCAGGATGACATTATGGGGTATTGTGTGTAGGCCAATGACACAAAGTCTACATTTAATCCATCAGGTTGACATTATGGGGTATTGTGTGTAGGCCAGTGACACATTTAATCCATCAGGATGACATTATGGGGTATTGTGTGTAGGCCAGTGACACAAAGTCTACATTTAATCCATCAGGTTGACATTATGGGGTATTGTGTGTAGGCCAGTGACACAAAGTCTACATTTAATCCATCAGGTTAACATTATGGGGTATTGTGTGTAGGCCAGTGACACAAAGTCTACATTTAATCCATCAGGTTGACATTATGGGGTATTGTGTGTAGGCCAGTGACACAAAGTCTACATTTAATCCATCAGGTTGACATTATGGGGTATTGTGTGTAGGCCAGTGACACATTTAATCCATCAGGTTGACATTATGGGGTATTGTGTGTAGGCCAGTGACACAAAGTCTACATTTAATCCATCAGGTTGACATTATGGGGTATTGTGTGTAGGCCAGTGACACATTTAATCCATCAGGTTGACATTATGGGGTATTGTGTGTAGGCCAGTGACACATTTAATCCATCAGGTTGACATTATGGGGTATTATGTGTAGGCCAGTGACACAAAGTCTACATTTTATCCATCAGGATGACATTATGGGGTATTGTGTGTAGGCCAATGACACAAAGTCTACATTTAATCCATCAGGTTGACATTATGGGGTATTGTGTGTAGGCCAGTGACACAAAGTCTACATTTAATCCATCAGGTTGACATTATGGGGTATTGTGTGTAGGCCAGTGACACAAAGTCTACATTTAATCCATCAGGTTGACATTATGGGGTATTGTGTGTAGGCCAGTGACACAAAGTCTACATTTAATCCATCAGGTTGACATTATGGGGTATTGTGTGTAGGCCAGTGACACATTTAATCCATCAGGTTGACATTATCGGGTATTGTGTGTAGGCCAGTGACACAAAGTCTACATTTAATCCATCAGGTTGACATTATGGGGTATTGTGTGTAGGCCAGTGACACATTTAATCCATCAGGTTGACATTATGGGGTATTGTGTGTAGGCCAGTGACACAAAGTCTACATTTAATCCATCAGGTTGACATTATGGGGTATTGTGTGTAGGCCAGTGACACATTTAATCCATCAGGTTGACATTATCGGGTATTGTGTGTAGGCCAGTGACACAAAGTCTACATTTAATCCATCAGGTTGACATTATGGGGTATTGTGTGTAGGCCAGTGACACATTTAATCCATCAGGTTGACATTATGGGGTATTGTGTGTAGGCCAGTGACACAAAGTCTACATTTAATCCATCAGGTTGACATTATGGGGTATTGTGTGTAGGCCAGTGACACATTTAATCCATCAGGTTGACATTATGGGGTATTGTGTGTAGGCCAGTGACACAAAGTCTACATTTAATCCATCAGGTTGACATTATGGGGTATTGTGTGTAGGCCAGTGACACATTTAATCCATCAGGTTGACATTATGGGGTATTGTGTGTAGGCCAGTGACACAAAGTCTTCATTTAATCCATCAGGTTGACATTAAGGGGTATTGTTTGTAGGCCAGTGACACAAAGTCTACATTTAATCCATCAGGTTGACATTATGGGGTATTGTGTGTAGGCCAGTGACACAAAGTCTACATTTAATCCATCAGGTTGACATTATGGGGTATTGTGTGTAGGCCAGTGACACATTTAATCCATCAGGTTGACATTATCGGGTATTGTGTGTAGGCCAGTGACACAAAGTCTACATTTAATCCATCAGGATGACATTATGGGGTATTGTGTGTAGGCCAATGACACAAAGTCTACATTTAATCCATCAGGTTGACATTATGGGGTATTGTGTGTAGGCCAGTGACACATTTAATCCATCAGGATAACATTATGGGGTATTGTGTGTAGGCCAGTGACACAAAGTCTACATTTAATCCATCAGGTTGACATTATGGGGTATTGTGTGTAGGCCAGTGACACAAAGTCTACATTTAATCCATCAGGTTAACATTATGGGGTATTGTGTATAGGCCAGTGACACAAAGTCTACATTTAATCCATCAGGTTGACATTATGGGGTATTGTGTGTAGGCCAGTGACACAAAGTCTACATTTAATCCATCAGGTTGACATTATGGGGTATTGTGTGTAGGCCAGTGACACATTTAATCCATCAGGTTGACATTATGGGGTATTGTGTGTAGGCCAGTGACACAAAGTCTACATTTAATCCATCAGGTTGACATTATGGGGTATTGTGTGTAGGCCAGTGACACATTTAATCCATCAGGTTGACATTATGGGGTATTGTGTGTAGGCCAGTGACACATTTAATCCATCAGGTTGACATTATGGGGTATTATGTGTAGGCCAGTGACACATTTAATCCATCAGGTTGACATAATGGGGTATTGTGTGTAGGCCAGTGACACATTTAATCCATCAGGTTGACATTATGGGGTATTGTGTGTAGGCCAGTGACACATTTAATCCATCAGGTTGACATTATGGGGGATTGTGTGTAGGCCAGTGACACAAAGTCTACATTTAATCCATCAGGTTGACATTATGGGGTATTGTGTGTAGGCCAGTGACACAAAGTCTACGTTTAATCCATCAGGATGACATTATGGGGTATTGTGTGTAGGCCAGTGACACAAAGTCTACATTTAACACATCAGGTTGACATTATGGGGTATTGTGTGTAGGCCAGTGACACAAAGTCTACATTTAATCCATCAGGTTGACATTATGGGGTATTGTGTGTAGGCCAGTGACACAAAGTCTACATTTAATCCATCAGGTTGACATTATGGGGTATTGTGTGTAGGCCAGTGACACAAAGTCTACATTTAATCCATCAGGTTGACATTATGGGGTATTGTGTGTAGGCCAGTGACACATTTAATCCATCAGGTTGACATTATGGGGTATTGTGTGTAGGCCAGTGACACAAAGTCTACATTTAATCCATCAGGTTGACATTATGGGGTATTGTGTGTAGGCCAGTGACACAAAGTCTACATTTAATCCATCAGGTTGACATTATGGGGTATTGTGTGTAGGCCAGTGACATAAAGTCTACATTTAATCCATCAGGTTGACATTATGGGGTATTGTGTGTAGGCCAGTGACACAAAGTCTACATTTAATCCATCAGGTTGACATTATGGGGTATTGTGTGTAGGCCAGTGACACATTTAATCCATCAGGTTGACATTATGGGGTATTGTGTGTAGGCCAGTGACACAAAGTCTACATTTAATCCATAAGGTTGACATTATGGGGTATTGTGTGTAGGCCAGTGATACAAAGTCTACATTTAATGCATCAGGTTGACATTATGGGGTATTGTGTGTAGGCCAGTGACACATTTAATCCATCAGGTTGACATTATGGGGTATTGTGTGTAGGCCAGTGACACAAAGTCTACATTTAATCCATCAGGTTGACATTATGGGGTATTGTGTGTAAGCCAGTGACACATTTAATCCATCAGGTTGACATTATGGGGTATTGTGTGTAGGCCAGTGACACAAAGTCTACATTTAATCCATCAGGTTGACATTATGGGGTATTGTGTGTAGGCCAGTGACACATTTAATCCATCAGGTTGACATTATGGGGTATTGTGTGTAGGCCAGTGACACAAAGTCTACATTTAATCCATCAGGTTGACATTATGGGTATTGTGTGTAGGCCAGTGACACAAAGTCTACATTTAATCCATCAGGTTGACATTATGGGGTATTGTGTGTAGGCCAGTGACACATTTAATCCATCAGGTTGACATTATGGGGTATTGTGTGTAGGCCAGTGACACAAAGTCTACATTTAATCCATCAGGTTGACATTATGGGGTATTGTGTGTAGGCCAGTGACACATTTAATCCATCAGGTTGACATTATGGGGTATTGTGTGTAGGCCAGTGACACAAAGTCTACATTTAATCCATCAGGTTGACATTATGCGGTATTGTGTGTAGGCCAGTGACACAATAAAGTACCTATCTATCTATCTATCTATCAAAGTCTACATTTAATCCATCAGGTTGCAATTACGGGGTATTATGTGTAGGCCAGTGACACATTTAATCCATCAGGTTGACATTATGGGGTATTGTGTGTAGGCCAGTGACACAAAGTCTACATTTAATCCATCAGGTTGACATTATGGGGTATTGTGTGTAGGCCAGTGACACAAAGTCTACATTTAATCCATCAGGTTGACATTATGGGGTATTGTGTGTAGGCCAGTGACACATTTAATCCATCAGGTTGACATTATGGGGTATTGTGTGTAGGCCAGTGACACAAAGTCTACATTTAATCCATTAGGTTGACATTATGGGGTATTGTGTGTAGGCCAGTGACACATTTAATCCATCAGGTTGACATTATGGGGTATTATGTGTAGGCCAGTGACACATTTAATCCATCAGGTTGACATTATGGGGTATTGTGTGTAGGCCAGTGACACATTTAATCCATCAGGTTGACATTATGGGGTATTGTGTTTAGGCCAGTGACACATTTAATCCATCAGGTTGACATTATGGGGTATTGTGTGTAGGCCAGTGACACAAAGTCTACATTTAATCCATCAGGTTGACATTATGGGGTATTGTGTGTAGGCCAGTGACACATTTAATCCATCAGGTTGACATTATGGGGTATTGTGTGTAGGCCAGTGACACAAAGTCTACATTTAATCCATCAGGTTGATATTATGGGGTATTGTGTGTAGGCCAGTGACACAAAGTCTACATTTAATCCATCAGGTTGACATTATGGGGTATTGTATGTAGGCCAGTGACACAAAGTCTACATTTAATCCATCAGGTTGACATTATGGGGTATTGTGTGTAGACCAGTGACACAAAGTCTACATTTAATCCATCAGGTTGACATTACGGGGTATTGTGTGTAGGCCAGTGACACATTTAATCCATCAGGTTGACATTATGGGGTATTGTGTGTAGGCCAGTGACACAAAGTCTACATTTAATCCATCAGGTTTACATTATGGGGTATTGTGTGTAGGCCAGTGATACAAAGTCTACATTTAATCCATCAGGTTGACATTATGGGGTATTGTGTGTAGGCCAGTGACACATTTAATCCATCAGGTTGACATTATGGGGTATTGTGTGTAGGCCAGTGACACAAAGTCTACATTTAATCAATCAGGTTGACATTATGGGGTATTGTGTGTAGGCCAGTGACACAAAGTCTACATTTAATCCATCAGGTTGACATTATGGGGTATTGTGTGTAGGCCAGTGACACAAAGTCTACATTTAATCCATCAGGTTGACATTATGGGGTATTGTGTGTAGGCCAGTGACACATTTAATCCATCAGGTTGACATTATCGGGTATTGTGTGTAGGCCAGTGACACAAAGTCTACATTTTATCCATCAGGATGACATTATGGGGTATTGTGTGTAGGCCAATGACACAAAGTCTACATTTAATCCATCAGGTTGACATTATGGGGTATTGTGTGTAGGCCAGTGACACAAAGTCTACATTTAATCCATCAGGTTGACATTATGGGGTATTGTGTGTAGGCCAGTGACACAAAGTCTACATTTAATCCATCAGGTTGACATTATGGGGTATTGTGTGTAGGCCAGTGACACAAAGTCTACATTTAATCCATCAGGTTGACATTACGGGGTATTGTGTGTAGGCCAGTGACACATTTAATCCATCAGGTTGACATTATCGGGTATTGTGTGTAGGCCAGTGACACAAAGTCTACATTTAATCCATAAGGTTGACATTATGGGGTATTGTGTGTAGGCCAGTGATACAAAGTCTACATTTAATCCATCAGGTTGACATTATGGGGTATTGTGTGTAGGCCAGTGACACATTTAATCCATCAGGTTGACATTATGGGGTATTGTGTGTAGGCCAGTGACACAAAGTCTACATTTAATCCATCAGGTTGACATTATGGGGTATTGTGTGTAGGCCAGTGACACATTTAATCCATCAGGTTGACATTATGGGGTATTGTGTGTAGGCCAGTGACACAAAGTCTACATTTAATCCATCAGGTTGACATTATGGGGTATTGTGTGTAGGCCAGTGACACATTTAATCCATCAGGTTGACATTATGGGGTATTGTGTGTAGGCCAGTGACACAAAGTCTACATTTAATCCATCAGGTTGACATTAAGGGGTATTGTGTGTAGGCCAGTGACACAAAGTCTACATTTAATCCATCAGGTTGACATTATGGGGTATTGTGTGTAGGCCAGTGACACAAAGTCTACATTTAATCCATCAGGTTGACATTATGGGGTATTGTGTGTAGGCCAGTGACACAAAGTCTACATTTAATCCATCAGGTTGACATTATGGGGTATTGTGTGTAGGCCAGTGACACAAAGTCTACATTTAATCCATCAGGTTGACATTATGGGGTATTGTGTGTAGGCCAGTGACACATTTAATCCATCAGGTTGACATTATCGGGTATTGTGTGTAGGCCAGTGACACAAAGTCTACATTTAATCCATCAGGTTGACATTATGGGGTATTGTGTGTAGGCCAGTGACACATTTAATCCATCAGGTTGACATTATGGGGTATTGTGTGTAGGCCAGTGACACAAAGTCTACATTTAATCCATCAGGTTGACATTATGGGGTATTGTGTGTAGGCCAGTGACACAAAGTCTACATTTAATCCATCTTGTTGACATTATGGGGTATTGTGTGTAGGCCAGTGACACATTTAATCCATCAGGTTGACATTATGGGGTATTGTGTGTAGGCCAGTGACACAAAGTCTACATTTAATCCATCAGGTTGACATTATGGGGTATTGTGTGTAGGCCAGTGACACATTTAATCCATCAGGTTGACATTATGGGGTATTGTGTGTAGGCCAGTGACACAAAGTCTACATTTAATCCATCAGGTTGACATTATGCGGTATTGTGTAGGCCAGTGACACAAAGTCTACATTTAATCCATCAGGTTGCAATTACGGGGTATTATGTGTAGGCCAGTGACACATTTAATCCATCAGGTTGACATTATGGGGTATTGTGTGTAGGCCAGTGACACAAAGTCTACATTTAATCCATCAGGTTGACATTATGGGGTATTGTGTGTAGGCCAGTGACACAAAGTCTACATTTAATCCATCAGGTTGACATTATGGGGTATTGTGTGTAGGCCAGTGACACATTTAATCCATCAGGTTGACATTATGGGGTATTGTGTGTAGGCCAGTGACACAAAGTCTACATTTAATCCATTAGGTTGACATTATGGGGTATTGTGTGTAGGCCAGTGACACATTTAATCCATCAGGTTGACATTATGGGGTATTATGTGTAGGCCAGTGACACATTTAATCCATCAGGTTGACATTATGGGGTATTGTGTGTAGGCCAGTGACACATTTAATCCATCAGGTTGACATTATGGGGTATTGTGTTTAGGCCAGTGACACATTTAATCCATCAGGTTGACATTATGGGGTATTGTGTGTAGGCCAGTGACACAAAGTCTACATTTAATCCATCAGGTTGACATTATGGGGTATTGTGTGTAGGCCAGTGACACATTTAATCCATCAGGTTGACATTATGGGGTATTGTGTGTAGGCCAGTGACACAAAGTCTACATTTAATCCATCAGGTTGATATTATGGGGTATTGTGTGTAGGCCAGTGACACAAAGTCTACATTTAATCCATCAGGTTGACATTATGGGGTATTGTATGTAGGCCAGTGACACAAAGTCTACATTTAATCCATCAGGTTGACATTATGGGGTATTGTGTGTAGACCAGTGACACAAAGTCTACATTTAATCCATCAGGTTGACATTACGGGGTATTGTGTGTAGGCCAGTGACACATTTAATCCATCAGGTTGACATTATGGGGTATTGTGTGTAGGCCAGTGACACAAAGTCTACATTTAATCCATCAGGTTGACATTATGGGGTATTGTGTGTAGGCCAGTGATACAAAGTCTACATTTAATCCATCAGGTTGACATTATGGGGTATTGTGTGTAGGCCAGTGACACATTTAATCCATCAGGTTGACATTATGGGGTATTGTGTGTAGGCCAGTGACACAAAGTCTACATTTAATCCATCAGGTTGACATTATGGGGTATTGTGTGTAGGCCAGTGACACATTTAATCCCTCAGGTTGACATTATGGGGTATTGTGTGTAGGCCAGTGACACAAAGTCTACATTTAATCCATCAGGTTGACATTATGGGGTATTGTGTGTAGGCCAGTGACACATTTAATCCATCAGGTTGACATTATGGGGTATTGTGTGTAGGCCAGTGACACAAAGTCTACATTTAATCCATCAGGTTGACATTATGGGGTATTGTGTGTAGGCCAGTGACACATTTAATCCATCAGGTTGACATTATGGGGTATTGTGTGTAGGCCAGTGACACAAAGTCTACATTTAATCCATCAGGTTGACATTATGGGGTATTGTGTGTAGGCCAGTGACACATTTAATCCATCAGGTTGACATTATGGGGTATTGTGTGTAGGCCAGTGACACAAAGTCTACATTTAATCCATCAGGTTGACATTAAGGGGTATTGTGTGTAGGCCAGTGACACAAAGTCTACATTTAATCCATCAGGTTGACATTATGGGGTATTGTGTGTAGGCCAGTGACACAAAGTCTACATTTAATCCATCAGGTTGACATTATGGGGTATTGTGTGTAGGCCAGTGACACAAAGTCTACATTTAATCCATCAGGTTGACATTATGGGGTATTGTGTGTAGGCCAGTGACACAAAGTCTACATTTAATCCATCAGGTTGACATTATGGGGTATTGTGTGTAGGCCAGTGACACATTTAATCCATCAGGTTGACATTATCGGGTATTGTGTGTAGGCCAGTGACACAAAGTCTACATTTAATCCATCAGGTTGACATTATGGGGTATTGTGTGTAGGCCAGTGACACATTTAATCCATCAGGTTGACATTATGGGGTATTGTGTGTAGGCCAGTGACACAAAGTCTACATTTAATCCATCAGGTTGACATTATGGGGTATTGTGTGTAGGCCAGTGACACAAAGTCTACATTTAATCCATCAGGTTGACATTATGGGGTATTGTGTGTAGGCCAGTGACACATTTAATCCATCAGGTTGACATTATGGGGTATTGTGTGTAGGCCAGTGACACAAAGTCTACATTTAATCCATCAGGTTGACATTATGGGGTATTGTGTGTAGGCCAGTGACACATTTAATCCATCAGGTTGACATTATGGGGTATTGTGTGTAGGCCAGTGACACAAAGTCTACATTTAATCCATCAGGTTGACATTATGCGGTATTGTGTAGGCCAGTGACACAAAGTCTACATTTAATCCATCAGGTTGCAATTACGGGGTATTATGTGTAGGCCAGTGACACATTTAATCCATCAGGTTGACATTATGGGGTATTGTGTGTAGGCCAGTGACACAAAGTCTACATTTAATCCATCAGGTTGACATTATGGGGTATTGTGTGTAGGCCAGTGACACAAAGTCTACATTTAATCCATCAGGTTGACATTATGGGGTATTGTGTGTAGGCCAGTGACACATTTAATCCATCAGGTTGACATTATGGGGTATTGTGTGTAGGCCAGTGACACAAAGTCTACATTTAATCCATTAGGTTGACATTATGGGGTATTGTGTGTAGGCCAGTGACACATTTAATCCATCAGGTTGACATTATGGGGTATTATGTGTAGGCCAGTGACACATTTAATCCATCAGGTTGACATTATGGGGTATTGTGTGTAGGCCAGTGACACATTTAATCCATCAGGTTGACATTATGGGGTATTGTGTTTAGGCCAGTGACACATTTAATCCATCAGGTTGACATTATGGGGTATTGTGTGTAGGCCAGTGACACAAAGTCTACATTTAATCCATCAGGTTGACATTATGGGGTATTGTGTGTAGGCCAGTGACACATTTAATCCATCAGGTTGACATTATGGGGTATTGTGTGTAGGCCAGTGACACAAAGTCTACATTTAATCCATCAGGTTGATATTATGGGGTATTGTGTGTAGGCCAGTGACACAAAGTCTACATTTAATCCATCAGGTTGACATTATGGGGTATTGTATGTAGGCCAGTGACACAAAGTCTACATTTAATCCATCAGGTTGACATTATGGGGTATTGTGTGTAGACCAGTGACACAAAGTCTACATTTAATCCATCAGGTTGACATTACGGGGTATTGTGTGTAGGCCAGTGACACATTTAATCCATCAGGTTGACATTATGGGGTATTGTGTGTAGGCCAGTGACACAAAGTCTACATTTAATCCATCAGGTTGACATTATGGGGTATTGTGTGTAGGCCAGTGATACAAAGTCTACATTTAATCCATCAGGTTGACATTATGGGGTATTGTGTGTAGGCCAGTGACACATTTAATCCATCAGGTTGACATTATGGGGTATTGTGTGTAGGCCAGTGACACAAAGTCTACATTTAATCCATCAGGTTGACATTATGGGGTATTGTGTGTAGGCCAGTGACACATTTAATCCCTCAGGTTGACATTATGGGGTATTGTGTGTAGGCCAGTGACACAAAGTCTACATTTAATCCATCAGGTTGACATTATGGGGTATTGTGTGTAGGCCAGTGACACATTTAATCCATCAGGTTGACATTATCGGGTATTGTGTGTAGGCCAGTGACACAAAGTCTACATTTTATCCATCAGGATGACATTATGGGGTATTGTGTGTAGGCCAATGACACAAAGTCTACATTTAATCCATCAGGTTGACATTATGGGGTATTGTGTGTAGGCCAGTGACACAAAGTCTACATTTAATCCATCAGGTTGACATTATGGGGTATTGTGTGTAGGCCAGTGACACAAAGTCTACATTTAATCCATCAGGTTGACATTATGGGGTATTGTGTGTAGGCCAGTGACACAAAGTCTACATTTAATCCATCAGGTTGACATTACGGGGTATTGTGTGTAGGCCAGTGACACATTTAATCCATCAGGTTGACATTATCGGGTATTGTGTGTAGGCCAGTGACACAAAGTCTACATTTAATCCATAAGGTTGACATTATGGGGTATTGTGTGTAGGCCAGTGATACAAAGTCTACATTTAATCCATCAGGTTGACATTATGGGGTATTGTGTGTAGGCCAGTGACACATTTAATCCATCAGGTTGACATTATGGGGTATTGTGTGTAGGCCAGTGACACAAAGTCTACATTTAATCCATCAGGTTGACATTATGGGGTATTGTGTGTAGGCCAGTGACACATTTAATCCATCAGGTTGACATTATGGGGTATTGTGTGTAGGCCAGTGACACAAAGTCTACATTTAATCCATCAGGTTGACATTATGGGGTATTGTGTGTAGGCCAGTGACACATTTAATCCATCAGGTTGACATTATGGGGTATTGTGTGTAGGCCAGTGACACAAAGTCTACATTTAATCCATCAGGTTGACATTAAGGGGTATTGTGTGTAGGCCAGTGACACAAAGTCTACATTTAATCCATCAGGTTGACATTATGGGGTATTGTGTGTAGGCCAGTGACACATTTAATCCATCAGGTTGACATTATCGGGTATTGTGTGTAGGCCAGTGACACAAAGTCTACATTTAATCCATCAGGATGACATTATGGGGTATTGTGTGTAGGCCAATGACACAAAGTCTACATTTAATCCATCAGGTTGACATTATGGGGTATTGTGTGTAGGCCAGTGACACATTTAATCCATCAGGATGACATTATGGGGTATTGTGTGTAGGCCAGTGACACAAAGTCTACATTTAATCCATCAGGTTGACATTATGGGGTATTGTGTGTAGGCCAGTGACACAAAGTCTACATTATTCCATCAGGTTAACATTATGGGGTATTGTGTGTAGGCCAGTGACACAAAGTCTACATTTAATCCATCAGGTTGACATTATGGGGTATTGTGTGTAGGCCAGTGACACAAAGTCTACATTTAATCCATCAGGTTGACATTATGGGGTATTGTGTGTAGGCCAGTGACACATTTAATCCATCAGGTTGACATTATGGGGTATTGTGTGTAGGCCAGTGACACAAAGTCTACATTTAATCCATCAGGTTGACATTATGGGGTATTGTGTGTAGGCCAGTGACACATTTAATCCATCAGGTTGACATTATGGGGTATTGTGTGTAGGCCAGTGACACATTTAATCCATCAGGTTGACATTATGGGGTATTATGTTTAGGCCAGTGACACATTTAATCCATCAGGTTGACATAATGGGGTATTGTGTGTAGGCCAGTGACACATTTAATCCATCAGGTTGACATTATGGGGTATTGTGTGTAGGCCAGTGACACATTTAATCCATCAGGTTGACATTATGGGGGATTGTGTGTAGGCCAGTGACACAAAGTCTACATTTAATCCATCAGGTTGACATTATGGGGTATTGTGTGTAGGCCAGTGACACAAAGTCTACGTTTAATCCATCAGGTTGACATTATGGGGTATTGTGTGTAGGCCAGTGACACAAAGTCTACATTTAACACATCAGGTTGACATTATGGGGTATTGTGTGTAGGCCAGTGACACAAAGTCTACATTTAATCCATCAGGTTGACATTATGGGGTATTGTGTGTAGGCCAGTGACACAAAGTCTACATTTAATCCATCAGGTTGACATTATGGGGTATTGTGTGTAGGCCAGTGACACAAAGTCTACATTTAATCCATCAGGTTGACATTATGGGGTATTGTGTGTAGGCCAGTGACACAAAGTCTACATTTAATCCATCAGGTTGACATGATGGGGTATTGTGTGTAGGCCAGTGACACATTTAATCCATCAGGTTGACATTATGGGGTATTGTGTGTAGGCCAGTGACACAAAGTCTACATTTAATCCATCAGGTTGACATTATGGGGTATTGTGTGTAGGCCAGTGACACAAAGTCTACATTTAATCCATCAGGTTGACATTATGGGGTATTGTGTGTAGGCCAGTGACACATTTAATCCATCAGGTTGACATTATGGGGTATTGTGTGTAGGCCAGTGACACAAAGTCTACATTTAATCCATCAGGTTGACATTATGGGGTATTGTGTGTAGGCCAGTGACACAAAGTCTACATTTAATCCATCAGGTTGACATTATGGGGTATTGTGTGTAGGCCAGTGACACATTTAATCCATCAGGTTGACATTATGGGGTATTGTGTGTAGGCCAGTGACACAAAGTCTACATTTAATCCATCAGGTTGACATTATGGGGTATTGTGTGTAGGCCAGTGACACATTTAATCCATCAGGTTGACATTATGGGGTATTGTGTGTAGGCCAGTGACACAAAGTCTACATTTAATCCATCAGGTTGACATTATGGGGTATTGTGTGTAGGCCAGTGACACATTTAATCCATCAGGTTGACATTATGGGGTATTATGTGTAGGCCAGTGACACATTTAATCCATCAGGTTGACATAATGGGGTATTGTGTGTAGGCCAGTGACACATTTAATCCATCAGGTTGACATTATGGGGTATTGTGTGTAGACCAGTGACACAAAATCTACATTTAATCCATCAGGTTGACATTATGGGGTATTGTGTGTAGGCCAGTGACACAAAGTCTACGTTTAATCCATCAGGTTGACATTATGGGGTATTGTGTGTAGGCCAGTGACACAAAGTCTACATTTAACACATCAGGTTGACATTATGGGGTATTGTGTGTAGGCCAGTGACACAAAGTCTACATTTAATCCATCAGGTTGACATTATGGGGTATTGTGTGTAGGCCAGTGACACAAAGTCTACATTTAATCCATCAGGTTGACATTATGGGGTATTGTGTGTAGGCCAGTGACACATTTAATCCATCAGGTTGACATTATGGGGTATTGTGTGTAGGCCAGTGACACAAAGTCTACATTTAATCCATCAGGTTGACATTATGGGGTATTGTGTGTAGGCCAGTGACACATTTAATCCATCAGGTTGACATTATGGGGTATTGTGTGTAGGCCAGTGACACAAAGTCTACATTTAATCCATCAGGTTGACATTATGGGGTATTGTGTGTAGGCCAGTGACACATTTAATCCATCAGGTTGACATTATGGGGTATTGTGTGTAGGCCAGTGACACAAGGTCTACATTTAATCCATCAGGTTGACATTATGGGGTATTGTGTGTAGGCCAGTGACACAAAGTCTACATTTAATCCATCAGGTTGACATTATGGGGTATTGTGTGTAGGCCAGTGACACATTTAATCCATCAGGTTGACATTATGGGGTATTGTGTGTAGGCCAGTGACACAAAGTCTACATTTAATCCATCAGGTTGACATTATGGGGTATTGTGTGTAGGCCAGTGACACAAAGTCTACATTTAATCCATCAGGTTGACATTATGGGGTATTGTGTGTAGGCCAGTGACACAAAGTCTACATTTAATCCATCAGGTTGACATTATGGGGTATTGTGTGTAGGCCAGTGACACATTTAATCCATCAGGTTGACATTATCGGGTATTGTGTGTAGGCCAGTGACACAAAGTCTACATTTAATCCATCAGGATGACATTATGGGGTATTGTGTGTAGGCCAATGACACAAAGTCTACATTTAATCCATCAGGTTGACATTATGGGGTATTGTGTGTAGGCCAGTGATACAAAGTCTACATTTAATCCATCAGGTTGACATTATGGGGTATTGTGTGTAGGCCAGTGACACAAAGTCTACATTTAATCCATCAGGTTGACATTATGGGGTATTGTGTGTAGGCCAGTGACACAAAGTCTACATTTAATCCATCAGGTTGACATTATGGGGTATGTGTGTAGGCCAGTGACACATTTAATCCATCAGGTTGACATTATCGGGTATTGTGTGTAGGCCAGTGACACAAAGTCTACATTTAATCCATAAGGTTGACATTATGGGGTATTGTGTGTAGGCCAGTGATACAAAGTCTACATTTAATCCATCAGGTTGACATTATGGGGTATTGTGTGTAGGCCAGTGACACTTTTAATCCATCAGGTTGACATTATGGGGTATTGTGTGTAGGCCAGTGACACAAAGTCTACATTTAATCCATCAGGTTGACATTATGGGGTATTGTGTGTAGGCCAGTGACACATTTAATCCATCAGGTTGACATTGTGGGGTATTGTGTGTAGGCCAGTGACACAAAGTCTACATTTAATCCATCAGG
This sequence comes from Thymallus thymallus, assembly GCA_023634145.1. NCBI lineage: Eukaryota > Metazoa > Chordata > Actinopteri > Salmoniformes > Salmonidae > Thymallus > Thymallus thymallus. Next base: position 1,287,562 of record CM042397.1, read on the forward strand.
TTGACATTATGGGGTATTGTGTGTAGGCCAGTGATACAAAGTCTACATTTAATCCATCAGGTTGACATTATGGGGTATTGTGTGTAGGCCAGTGACACATTTAATCCATCAGGTTGACATTATGGGGTATTGTGTGTAGGCCAGTGACACAAAGTCTACATTTAATCCATCAGGTTGACATTATGGGGTATTGTGTGTAGGCCAGTGACACAAAGTCTACATTTAATCCATCAGGTTGACATTATGGGGTATTGTGTGTAGGCCAGTGACACATTTAATCCATCAGGTTGACATTATGGGGTATTGTGTGTAGGCCAGTGACACAAAGTCTACATTTAATCCATCAGGTTGATATTATGGGGTATTGTGTGTAGGCCAGTGACACAAAGTCTACATTTAATCCATCAGGTTGACATTATGGGGTATTGTATGTAGGCCAGTGACACAAAGTCTACATTTAATCCATCAGGTTGACATTATGGGGTATTGTGTGTAGACCAGTGACACAAAGTCTACATTTAATCCATCAGGTTGACATTACGGGGTATTGTGTGTAGGCCAGTGACACATTTAATCCATCAGGTTGACATTATGGGGTATTGTGTGTAGGCCAGTGACACAAAGTCTACATTTAATCCATCAGGTTGACATTATGGGGTATTGTGTGTAGGCCAGTGACACAAAGTCTACATTTAATCCATCAGGTTGACATTATGGGGTATTGTGTGTAGGCCAGTGACACAAAGTCTACATTTAATCCATCAGGTTGACATTATGGGGTATTGTGTGTAGGCCAGTGACACAAAGTCTACATTTAATCCATCAGGTTGACATTATGGGGTATTGTGTGTAGGCCAGTGACACAAAGTCTACATTTAATCCATCAGGTTGACATTATGGGGTATTGTGTGTAGGCCAGTGACACATTTAATCCATCAGGTTGACATTGTGGGGTATTGTGTGTAGGCCAGTGACACAAAGTCTACATTCAATCCATCAGGTTGACATTATGGGGTATTGTTTGTAGGCCAGTGATACAAAGTCTACATTTAATCCATCAGGTTGACATTATGGGGTATTGTGTGTAGGCCAGTGACACATTTAATCCATCAGGTTGACATTATGGGGTATTGTGCGTAGGCCAGTGACACAAAGTCTACATTTAATCCATCAGGTTGACATTATGGGGTATTGTGTGTAGGCCAGTGACACAAAGTCTACATTTAATCCATCAGGTTGACATTATGGGGTATTGTGTGTAGGCCAGTGACACATTTAATCCATCAGGTTGACATTATGGGGTATTGTGTGTAGGCCAGTGACACAAAGTCTACATTTAATCCATCAGGTTGACATTATGGGGTATTGTGTGTAGGCCAGTGACACATTTAATCCATCAGGTTGACATTATCGGGTATTGTGTGTAGGCCAGTGACACAAAGTCTACATTTAATCCATCAGGATGACATTATGGGGTATTGTGTGTAGGCCAATGACACAAAGTCTACATTTAATCCATCAGGTTGACATTATGGGGTATTGTGTGTAGGCCAGTGACACATTTAATCCATCAGGTTGACATTATGGGGTATTGTGTGTAGGCCAGTGACACAAAGTCTACATTTAATCCATCAGGTTGACATTATGGGGTATTGTGTGTAGGCCAGTGACACATTTAATCCATCAGGTTGACATTATGGGGTATTGTGTGTAGGCCAGTGACACAAGGTCTACATTTAATCCATCAGGTTGACATTATGGGGTATTGTGTGTAGGCCAGTGACACAAAGTCTACATTTAATCCATCAGGTTGACATTATGGGGTATTGTGTGTAGGCCAGTGACACAAAGTCTACATTTAATCCATCAGGTTGACATTATGGGGTATTGTGTGTAGGCCAGTGACACAAAGTCTACATTTAATCCATCAGGTTGACATTATGGGGTTTTGTGTGTAGGCCAGTGACACAAAGTCTACATTTAATCCATCAGGTTGACATTATGGGGTATTGTGTGTAGGCCAGTGACACATTTAATCCATCAGGTTGACATTATCGGGTATTGTGTGTAGGCCAGTGACACAAAGTCTACATTTAATCCATCAGGATGACATTATGGGGTATTGTGTGTAGGCCACTGACACAAAGTCTACATTTAATCCATCAGGTTGACATTATGGGGTATTGTGTGTAGGCCAGTGACACAAAGTCTACATTTAATCCATCAGGTTGACATTATGGGGTATTGTGTGTAGGCCAGTGACACAAAGTCTACATTTAATCCATCAGGTTGACATTATGGGGTATTGTGTGTAGGCCAGTGACACAAACTCTACATTTAATCCATCAGGTTGACATTATGGGGTATTGTGTGTAGGCCAGTGACACATTTAATCCATCAGGTTGACATTGTGGGGTATTGTGTGTAGGCCAGTGACACAAAGTCTACATTCAATCCATCAGGTTGACATTATGGGGTATTGTGTGTAGGCCAGTGATACAAAGTCTACATTTAATCCATCAGGTTGACATTATGGGGTATTGTGTGTAGGCCAGTGACACATTTAATCCATCAGGTTGACATTATGGGGTATTGTGCGTAGGCCAGTGACACAAAGTCTACATTTAATCCATCAGGTTGACATTATGGGGTATTGTGTGTAGGCCAGTGACACAAAGTCTACATTTAATCCATCAGGTTGACATTATGGGGTATTGTGTGTAGGCCAGTGACACATTTAATCCATCAGGTTGACATTATGGGGTATTGTGTGTAGGCCAGTGACACAAAGTCTACATTTAATCCATCAGGTTGACATTATGGGATATTGTGTGTAGGCCAGTGACACATTTAATCCATCAGGTTGACATTATCGGGTATTGTGTGTAGGCCAGTGACACAAAGTCTACATTTAATCCATCAGGATGACATTATGGGGTATTGTGTGTAGGCCAATGACACAAAGTCTACATTTAATCCATCAGGTTGACATTATGGGGTATTGTGTGTAGGCCAGTGACACATTTAATCCATCAGGTTGACATTATGGGGTATTGTGTGTAGGCCAGTGACACAAAGTCTACATTTAATCCATCAGGTTGACATTATGGGGTATTGTGTGTAGGCCAGTGATACAAAGTCTACATTTAATCCATCAGGTTGACATTATGCGGTATTGTGTGTAGGCCAGTGACACAAAGTCTACATTTAATCCATCAGGTTGACATTATGGGGTATTGTGTGTAGGCCAGTGACACAAAGTCTACATTTATTCCATCAGGTTGACATTATGGGGTATTGTGTGTAGGCCAGTGACACAAAGTCTACATTTAATCCATCAGGTTGACATTATGGGGTATTGTGTGTAGGCCAGTGACACATTTAATCCATCAGGTTGACATTATGGGGTATTGTGTGTAGGCCAGTGACACAAAGTCTACATTTAATCCATCAGGTTGACATTATGGGGTATTGTGTGTAGGCCAGTGACACAAAGTCTACATTTAATCCATCAGGTTGACATTATGGGGTATTGTGTGTAGGCCAGTGACACAAAGTCTACATTTAATCCATTAGGTTGACATTATGGGGTATTGTGTGTAGGCCAGTGACACATTTAATCCATCAGGTTGACATTATGGGGTATTATGTGTAGGCCAGTGACACATTTAATCCATCAGGTTGACATTATGGGGTATTGTGTGTAGGCCAGTGACACATTTAATCCATCAGGTTGACATTATGGGGTATTGTGTGTAGGCCAGTGACACATTTAATCCATCAGGTTGACATTATGGGGTATTGTGTGTAGGCCAGTGACACAAAGTCTACATTTAATCCATCAGGTTAACATTATGGGGTATTGTGTGTAGGCCAGTGACACAAAGTCTACATTTAATCCATCAGGTTGACATTATGGGGTATTGTGTGTAGGCCAGTGACACAAAGTCTACATTTAATCCATCAGGTTGACATTATGGGGTAATGTGTGTAGGCCAGTGACACAAAGTCTACATTTAATCCATCAGGTTGACATTATGGGGTATTGTGTGTAGGCCAGTGACACAAAGTCTACATTTAATCCATCAGGTTGACATTATGGGGTATTGTGTGTAGGCCAGTGACACAAAGTCTACATTTAATCCATCAGGTTGACATTATGGGGTATTGTGTGTAGGCCAGTGATACAAAGTCTACATTTAATCCATCAGGTTGACATTATGGGGTATTGTGTGTAGGCCAGTGACACATTTAATCCATCAGGTTGACATTATGGGGTATTGTGTGTAGGCCAGTGACACAAAGTCTACATTTAATCCATCAGGTTGACATTATGGGGTATTGTGTGTAGGCCAGTGACACAAAGTCTACATTTAATCCATCAGGTTGACATTATGGGGTTTTGTGTGTAGGCCAGTGACACAAAGTCTACATTTAATCCATCAGGTTGACATTATGGGGTATTGTGTGTAGGCCAGTGACACATTTAATCCATCAGGTTGACATTATCGGGTATTGTGTGTAGGCCAGTGACACAAAGTCTACATAATCCATCAGGATGACATTATGGGGTATTGTGTGTAGGCCAATGACACAAAGTCTACATTTAATCCATCAGGTTGACATTATGGGGTATTGTGTGTAGGCCAGTGACACAAAGTCTACATTTAATCCATCAGGTTGACATTATGGGGTATTGTGTGTAGGCCAGTGACACAAAGTCTACATTTAATCCATCAGGTTGACATTATGGGGTATTGTGTGTAGGCCAGTGACACAAAGTCTACATTTAATCCATCAGGTTGACATTATGGGGTATTGTGTGTAGGCCAGTGACACATTTAATCCATCAGGTTGACATTATCGGGTATTGTGTGTAGGCCAGTGACACAAAGTCTACATTTAATCCATCAGGATGACATTATGGGGTATTGTGTGTAGGCCAATGACACAAAGTCTACATTTAATCCATCAGGTTGACATTATGGGGTATTGTGTGTAGGCCAGTGACACAAAGTCTACATTTAATCCATCAGGTTGACATTATGGGGTATTGTGTGTAGGCCAGTGACACAAAGTCTACATTTAATCCATCAGGTTGACATTATGGGGTATTGTGTGTAGGCCAGTGACACAAAGTCTACATTTAATCCATCAGGTTGACATTATAGGGTATTGTGTGTAGGCCAGTGACACATTTAATCCATCAGGTTGACATTATCGGGTATTGTGTGTAGGCCAGTGACACAAAGTCTACATTTAATCCATAAGGTTGACATTATGGGGTATTGTGTGTAGGCCAGTGACACAAAGTCTACATTTAATCCATCAGGTTGACATTATAGGGTATTGTGTGTAGGCCAGTGACACATTTAATCCATCAGGTTGACATTATCGGGTATTGTGTGTAGGCCAGTGACACAAAGTCTACATTTAATCCATAAGGTTGACATTATGGGGTATTGTGTGTAGGCCAGTGACACAAAGTCTACATTTAATCCATCAGGTTGACATTATGGGGTATTGTGTGTAGGCCAGTGACACAAAGTCTACATTTAATCCATCAGGTTGACATTATGGGGTATTGTGTGTAGGCCAGTGATACAAAGTCTACATTTAATCCATCAGGTTGACATTATGTGGTATTGTGTTTAGGCCAGTGACACATTTAATCCATCAGGTTGACATTATGGGGTATTGTGTGTAGGCCAGTGACACAAAGTCTACATTTAATCCATCAGGTTGACATTATGGGGTATTGTGTGTAGGCCAGTGACACAAAGTCTACATTTAATCCATCAGGTTGACATTATGGGGTTTTGTGTGTAGGCCAGTGACACAAAGTCTACATTTAATCCATCAGGTTGACATTATGGGGTATTGTGTGTAGGCCAATGACACAAAGTCTACATTTAATCCATCAGGTTGACATTATGGGGTATTGTGTGTAGGCCAGTGACACAAAGTCTACATTTAATCCATCAGGTTGACATTATGGGGTATTGTGTGTAGGCCAGTGACACAAAGTCTAGATTTAATCCATCAGGTTGACATTATGGGGTATTGTGTGTAGGCCAGTGACACAAAGTCTACATTTAATCCATCAGGTTGACATTATGGGGTATTGTGTGTAGGCCAGTGACACATTTAATCCATCAGGTTGACATTATCGGGTATTGTGTGTAGGCCAGTGACACAAAGTCTACATTTAATCCATCAGGATGACATTATGGGGTATTGTGTGTAGGCCAATGACACAAAGTCTACATTTAATCCATCAGGTTGACATTATGGGGTATTGTGTGTAGGCCAGTGACACAAAGTCTACATTTAATCCATCAGGTTGACATTATGGGGTATTGTGTGTAGGCCAGTGACACAAAGTCTACATTTAATCCATCAGGTTGACATTATAGGGTATTGTGTGTAGGCCAGTGACACATTTAATCCATCAGGTTGACATTATCGGGTATTGTGTGTAGGCCAGTGACACAAAGTCTACATTTAATCCATAAGGTTGACATTATGGGGTATTGTGTGTAGGCCAGTGATACAAAGTCTACATTTAATCCATCAGGTTGACATTATGGGGTATTGTGTGTAGAACAGTGACACATTTAATCCATCAGGTTGACATTATGGGGTATTGTGTGTAGGCCAGTGACACAAAGTCTACATTTAATCCATCAGGTTGACATTATGGGGTATTGTGTGTAGGCCAGTGACACAAAGTCTACATTTAATCCATCAGGTTGACATTATGGGGTATTGTGTGTAGGCCAGTGACACATTTAATCCATCAGGTTGACATTATGGGGTATTGTGTGTAGGCCAGTGACACAAAGTCTACATTTAATCCATCAGGTTGACATTATGGGGTATTGTGTGTAGGCCAGTGACACATTTAATCCATCAGGTTGACATTATGGGGTATTGTGTGTAGGCCAGTGACACAAAGTCTACATTTAATCCATCAGGTTGACATTATGGGGTATTGTGTGTAGGCCAGTGATACAAAGTCTACATTTAATCCATCAGGTTGACATTATGCGGTATTGTGTGTAGGCCAGTGAAACAAAGTCTACATTTAATCCATCAGGTTGACATTACGGGGTATTATGTGTAGGCCAGTGACACATTTAATCCATCAGGTTGACATTATGGGGTATTGTGTGTAGGCCAGTGACACAAAGTCTACATTTAATCCATCAGGTTGACATTATGGGGTATTGTGTGTAGGCCAGTGACACATTTAATCCATCAGGTTGACATTATCGGGTATTGTGTGTAGGCCAGTGACACAAAGTCTACATTTAATCCATCAGGATGACATTATGGGGTATTGTGTGTAGGCCAATGACACAAAGTCTACATTTAATCCATCAGGTTGACATTATGGGGTATTGTGTGTAGGCCAGTGACACAAAGTCTACATTTAATCCATCAGGTTGACATTATGGGGTATTGTGTGTAGGCCAGTGACACAAAGTCTACATTTAATCCATCAGGTTGACATTATGGGGTATTGTGTGTAGGCCAGTGACACAAAGTCTACATTTAATCCATCAGGTTGACATTATAGGGTATTGTGTGTAGGCCAGTGACACATTTAATCCATCAGGTTGACATTATCGGGTATTGTGTGTAGGCCAGTGACACAAAGTCTACATTTAATCCATAAGGTTGACATTATGGGGTATTGTGTGTAGGCCAGTGACACAAAGTCTACATTTAATCCATCAGGTTGACATTATAGGGTATTGTGTGTAGGCCAGTGACACATTTAATCCATCAGGTTGACATTATCGGGTATTGTGTGTAGGCCAGTGACACAAAGTCTACATTTAATCCATAAGGTTGACATTATGGGGTATTGTGTGTAGGCCAGTGACACAAAGTCTACATTTAATCCATCAGGTTGACATTATGGGGTATTGTGTGTAGGCCAGTGACACAAAGTCTACATTTAATCCATCAGGTTGACATTATGGGGTATTGTGTGTAGGCCAGTGATACAAAGTCTACATTTAATCCATCAGGTTGACATTATGTGGTATTGTGTTTAGGCCAGTGACACATTTAATCCATCAGGTTGACATTATGGGGTATTGTGTGTAGGCCAGTGACACAAAGTCTACATTTAATCCATCAGGTTGACATTATGGGGTATTGTGTGTAGGCCAGTGACACAAAGTCTACATTTAATCCATCAGGTTGACATTATGGGGTTTTGTGTGTAGGCCAGTGACACAAAGTCTACATTTAATCCATCAGGTTGACATTATGGGGTATTGTGTGTAGGCCAATGACACAAAGTCTACATTTAATCCATCAGGTTGACATTATGGGGTATTGTGTGTAGGCCAGTGACACAAAGTCTACATTTAATCCATCAGGTTGACATTATGGGGTATTGTGTGTAGGCCAGTGACACAAAGTCTAGATTTAATCCATCAGGTTGACATTATGGGGTATTGTGTGTAGGCCAGTGACACAAAGTCTACATTTAATCCATCAGGTTGACATTATGGGGTATTGTGTGTAGGCCAGTGACACATTTAATCCATCAGGTTGACATTATCGGGTATTGTGTGTAGGCCAGTGACACAAAGTCTACATTTAATCCATCAGGATGACATTATGGGGTATTGTGTGTAGGCCAATGACACAAAGTCTACATTTAATCCATCAGGTTGACATTATGGGGTATTGTGTGTAGGCCAGTGACACAAAGTCTACATTTAATCCATCAGGTTGACATTATGGGGTATTGTGTGTAGGCCAGTGACACAAAGTCTACATTTAATCCATCAGGTTGACATTATAGGGTATTGTGTGTAGGCCAGTGACACATTTAATCCATCAGGTTGACATTATCGGGTATTGTGTGTAGGCCAGTGACACAAAGTCTACATTTAATCCATAAGGTTGACATTATGGGGTATTGTGTGTAGGCCAGTGATACAAAGTCTACATTTAATCCATCAGGTTGACATTATGGGGTATTGTGTGTAGAACAGTGACACATTTAATCCATCAGGTTGACATTATGGGGTATTGTGTGTAGGCCAGTGACACAAAGTCTACATTTAATCCATCAGGTTGACATTATGGGGTATTGTGTGTAGGCCAGTGACACAAAGTCTACATTTAATCCATCAGGTTGACATTATGGGGTATTGTGTGTAGGCCAGTGACACATTTAATCCATCAGGTTGACATTATGGGGTATTGTGTGTAGGCCAGTGACACAAAGTCTACATTTAATCCATCAGGTTGACATTATGGGGTATTGTGTGTAGGCCAGTGACACATTTAATCCATCAGGTTGACATTATGGGGTATTGTGTGTAGGCCAGTGACACAAAGTCTACATTTAATCCATCAGGTTGACATTATGGGGTATTGTGTGTAGGCCAGTGATACAAAGTCTACATTTAATCCATCAGGTTGACATTATGCGGTATTGTGTGTAGGCCAGTGAAACAAAGTCTACATTTAATCCATCAGGTTGACATTACGGGGTATTATGTGTAGGCCAGTGACACATTTAATCCATCAGGTTGACATTATGGGGTATTGTGTGTAGGCCAGTGACACAAAGTCTACATTTAATCCATCAGGTTGACATTATGGGGTATTGTGTGTAGGCCAGTGACACAAAGTCTACATTTAATCCATCAGGTTGACATTATGGGGTATTGTGTGTAGGCCAGTGACACATTTAATCCATCAGGTTGACATTATGGGGTATTGTGTGTAGGCCAGTGACACAAAGTCTACATTTAATCCATTAGGTTGACATTATGGGGTATTGTGTGTAGGCCAGAGACACATTTAATCCATCAGGTTGACATTATGGGGTATTATGTGTAGGCCAGTGACACATTTAATCCATCAGGTTGACATTATGGGGTATTGTGTGTAGGCCAGTGACACATTTAATCCATCAGGTTGACATTATGGGGTATTGTGTTTAGGCCAGTGACATTTTTAATCCATCAGGTTGACATTATGGGGTATTGTGTGTAGGCCAGTGACACAAAGTCTACATTTAATCCATCAGGTTGACATTATGGGGTATTGTGTGTAGGCCAGTGACACAAAGTCTACATTTAATCCATCAGGATGACATTATGGGGTATTGTGTGTAGGCCAATGATACAAAGTCTACATTTAATCCATCAGGTTGACATTATGGGGTATTGTGTGTAGGCCAGTGACACAAAGTCTACATTTAATCCATCAGGTTGACATTATGGGGTATTGTGTGTAGGCCAGTGACACAAAGTCTACATTTAATCCATCAGGTTGACATTATGGGGTATTGTGTGTAGGCCAGTGACACAAAGTCTACATTTAATCCATCAGGTTGACATTATGGGGTATTGTGTGTAGGCCAGTGACACATTTAATCCATCAGGTTGACATTATCGGGTATTGTGTGTAGGCCAGTGACACAAAGTCTACATTTAATCCATCAGGATGACATTATGGGGTATTGTGTGTAGGCCAATGACACAAAGTCTACATTTAATCCATCAGGTTGACATTATGGGGTATTGTGTGTAGGCCAGTGACACAAAGTCTACATTTAATCCATCAGGTTGACATTATGGGGTATTGTGTGTAGGCCAGTGACACAAAGTCTACATTTAATCCATCAGGTTGACATTATGGGGTATTGTGTGTAGGCCAGTGACACAAAGTCTACATTTAATCCATCAGGTTGACATTATAGGGTATTGTGTGTAGGCCAGTGACACATTTAATCCATCAGGTTGACATTATCGGGTATTGTGTGTAGGCCAGTGACACAAAGTCTACATTTAATCCATAAGGTTGACATTATGGGGTATTGTGTTTAGGCCAGTGACACAAAGTCTACATTTAATCCATCAGGTTGACATTATAGGGTATTGTGTGTAGGCCAGTGACACATTTAATCCATCAGGTTGACATTATCGGGTATTGTGTGTAGGCCAGTGACACAAAGTCTACATTTAATCCATAAGGTTGACATTATGGGGTATTGTGTGTAGGCCAGTGACACAAAGTCTACATTTAATCCATCAGGTTGACATTATGGGGTATTGTGTGTAGGCCAGTGACACAAAGTCTACATTTAATCCATCAGGTTGACATTATGGGGTATTGTGTGTAGGCCAGTGATACAAAGTCTACATTTAATCCATCAGGTTGACATTATGGGGTATTGTGTGTAGGCCAGTGACACATTTAATCCATCAGGTTGACATTATGGGGTATTGTGTGTAGGCCAGTGACACAAAGTCTACATTTAATCCATCAGGTTGACATTATGGGGTATTGTGTGTAGGCCAGTGACACAAAGTCTACATTTAATCCATCAGGTTGACATTATGGGGTTTTGTGTGTAGGCCAGTGACACAAAGTCTACATTTAATCCATCAGGTTGACATTATGGGGTATTGTGTGTAGGCCAGTGACACATTTAATCCATCAGGTTGACATTATCGGGTATTGTGTGTAGGCCAGTGACACAAAGTCTACATTTAATCCATCAGGATGACATTATGGGGTATTGTGTGTAGGCCAATGACACAAAGTCTACATTTAATCCATCAGGTTGACATTATGGGGTATTGTGTGTAGGCCAGTGACACAAAGTCTACATTTAATCCATCAGGTTGACATTATGGGGTATTGTGTGTAGGCCAGTGACACAAAGTCTACATTTAATCCATCAGGTTGACATTATGGGGTATTGTGTGTAGGCCAGTGACACAAAGTCTACATTTAATCCATCAGGTTGACATTATGGGGTATTTTGTGTAGGCCAGTGACACATTTAATCCATCAGGTTGACATTATCGGGTATTGTGTGTAGGCCAGTGACACAAAGTCTACATTTAATCCATCAGGATGACATTATGGGGTATTGTGTGTAGGCCAATGACACAAAGTCTACATTTAATCCATCAGGTTGACATTATGGGGTATTGTGTGTAGGCCAGTGACACAAAGTCTACATTTAATCCATCAGGTTGACATTATGGGGTATTGTGTGTAGGCCAGTGACACAAAGTCTACATTTAATCCATCAGGTTGACATTATGGGGTATTGTGTGTAGGCCAGTGACACAAAGTCTACATTTAATCCATCAGGTTGACATTATAGGGTATTGTGTGTAGGCCAGTGACATATTTAATCCATCAGGTTGACATTATCGGGTATTGTGTGTAGGCCAGTGACACAAAGTCTACATTTAATCCATAAGGTTGACATTATGGGGTATTGTGTGTAGGCCAGTGATACAAAGTCTACATTTAATCCATCAGGTTGACATTATGGGGTATTGTGTGTAGAACAGTGACACATTTAATCCATAAGGTTGACATTATGGGGTATTGTGTGTAGGCCAGTGACACAAAGTCTACATTTAATCCATCAGGTTGACATTATGGGGTATTGTGTGTAGGCCAGTGACACAAAGTCTACATTTAATCCATCAGGTTGACATTATGGGGTATTGTGTGTAGGCCAGTGACACATTTAATCCATCAGGTTGACATTATGGGGTATTGTGTGTAGGCCAGTGACACAAAGTCTACATTTAATCCATCAGGTTGACATTATGGGGTATTGTGTGTAGGCCAGTGACACATTTAATCCATCAGGTTGACATTATGGGGTATTGTGTGTAGGCCAGTGACACAAAGTCTACATTTAATCCATCAGGTTGACATTATGGGGTATTGTGTGTAGGCCAGTGATACAAAGTCTACATTTAATCCATCAGGTTGACATTATGCGGTATTGTGTGTAGGCCAGTGAAACAAAGTCTACATTTAATCCATCAGGTTGACATTACGGGGTATTATGTGTAGGCCAGTGACACATTTAATCCATCAGGTTGACATTATGGGGTATTGTGTGTAGGCCAGTGACACAAAGTCTACATTTAATCCATCAGGTTGACATTATGGGGTATTGTGTGTAGGCCCGTGACACAAAGTCTACATTTAATCCATTAGGTTGACATTATGGGGTATTGTGTGTAGGCCAGTGACACATTTAATCCATCAGGTTGACATTATGGGGTATTGTGTGTAGGCCAGTGACACAAAGTCTACATTTAATCCATTAGGTTGACATTATGGGGTATTGTGTGTAGGCCAGAGACACATTTAATCCATCAGGTTGACATTATGGGGTATTATGTGTAGGCCAGTGACACATTTAATCCATCAGGTTGACATTATGGGGTATTGTGTGTAGGCCAGTGACACATTTAATCCATCAGGTTGACATTATGGGGTATTGTGTTTAGGCCAGTGACATTTTTAATCCATCAGGTTGACATTATGGGGTATTGTGTGTAGGCCAGTGACACAAAGTCTACATTTAATCCATCAGGTTGACATTATGGGGTATTGTGTGTAGGCCAGGGACACAAAGTCTACATTTAATCCATCAGGTTGACATTATGGGGTATTGTGTGTAGGCCAGTGACACAAAGTCTACATTTAATCCATCAGGTTGACATTATGGGGTATTGTGTGTAGGCCAGTGACACATTTAATCCATCAGGTTGACATTATCGGGTATTGTGTGTAGGCCAGTGACACAAAGTCTACATTTAATCCATCAGGATGACATTATGGGGTATTGTGTGTAGGCCAATGACACAAAGTCTACATTTAATCCATCAGGTTGACATTATGGGGTATTGTGTGTAGGCCAGTGACACAAAGTCTACATTTAATCCATCAGGTTGACATTATGGGGTATTGTGTGTAGGCCAGTGACACAAAGTCTACATTTAATCCATCAGGTTGACATTATGGGGTATTGTGTGTAGGCCAGTGACACAAAGTCTACATTTAATCCATCAGGTTGACATTATAGGGTATTGTGTGTAGGCCAGTGACACATTTAATCCATCAGGTTGACATTATCGGGTATTGTGTGTAGGCCAGTGACACAAAGTCTACATTTAATCCATAAGGTTGACATTATGGGGTATTGTGTGTAGGCCAGTGATACAAAGTCTACATTTAATCCATCAGGTTGACATTATGGGGTATTGTGTGTAGGCCAGTGACACATTTAATCCATCAGGTTGACATTATGGGGTATTGTGTGTAGGCCAGTGACACAAAGTCTACATTTAATCCATCAGGTTGACATTATGGGGTATTGTGTGTAGGCCAGTGACACAAAGTCTACATTTAATCCATCAGGTTGACATTATGGGGTATTGTGTGTAGGCCAGTGACACATTTAATCCATCAGGTTGACATTATGGGGTATTGTGTGTAGGCCAGTGACACAAAGTCTACATTTAATCCATCAGGTTGACATTATGGGGTATTGTGTGTAGGCCAGTGATACAAACTCTACATTTAATCCATCAGGTTGACATTATGCGGTATTGTGTGTAGGCCAGTGACACAAAGTCTACATTTAATCCATCAGGTTGACATTACGGGGTATTATGTGTAGGCCAGTGACACATTTAATCCATCAGGTTGACATTATGGGTTATTGTGTGTAGGCCAGTGACACAAAGTCTACATTTAATCCATCAGGTTGACATTATGGGGTATTGTGTGTAGGCCAGTGACACAAAGTCTACATTTAATCCATCAGGTTGACATTATGGGGTATTGTGTGTAGGCCAGTGACACATTTAATCCATCAGGTTGACATTATGGGGTATTGTGTGTAGGCCAGTGACACAAAGTCTACATTTAATCCATTAGGTTGACATTATGGGGTATTGTGTGTAGGCCAGAGACACATTTAATCCATCAGGTTGACATTATGGGGTATTATGTGTAGGCCAGTGACACATTTAATCCATCAGGTTGACATTATGGGGTATTGTGTGTAGGCCAGTGACACATTTAATCCATCAGGTTGACATTATGGGGTATTGTGTTTAGGCCAGTGACATTTTTAATCCATCAGGTTGACATTATGGGGTATTGTGTGTAGGCCAGTGACACAAAGTCTACATTTAATCCATCAGGTTGACATTATGGGGTATTGTGTGTAGGCCAGTGACACATTTAATCCATCAGGTTGACATTATGGGGTATTGTGTGTAGGCCAGTGACACAAAGTCTACATTTAATCCATCAGGTTGATATTATGGGGTATTGTGTGTAGGCCAGTGACACAAAGTCTACATTTAATCCATCAGGTTGACATTATGGGGTATTGTATGTAGGCCAGTGACACAAAGTCTACATTTAATCCATCAGGTTGACATTATGGGGTATTGTGTGTAGACCAGTGACACAAAGTCTACATTTAATCCATCAGGTTGACATTACGGGGTATTGTGTGTAGGCCAGTGACACATTTAATCCATCAGGTTGACATTGTGGGGTATTGTGTGTAGGCCAGTGACACAAAGTCTACATTCAATCCATCAGGTTGACATTATGGGGTATTGTGTGTAGGCCAGTGATACAAAGTCTACATTTAATCCATCAGGTTGACATTATGGGGTATTGTGTGTAGGCCAGTGACACATTTAATCCATCAGGTTGACATTATGGGGTATTGTGTGTAGGCCAGTGACACAAAGTCTACATTTAATCCATCAGGTAGACATTATGGGGTATTGTGTGTAGGCCAGTGACACAAAGTCTACATTTAATCCATCAGGTTGACATTATGGGGTATTGTGTGTAGGCCAGTGACACAAAGTCTACATTTAATCCATCAGGTTGACATTATGGGGTATTGTGTGTAGGCCAGTAACACATTTAATCCATCAGGTTGACATTATCGGGTATTGTGTGTAGGCCAGTGACACAAAGTCTACATTTAATCCATCAGGATGACATTATGGGGTATTGTGTGTAGGCCAATGACACAAAGTCTACATTTAATCCATCAGGTTGACATTATGGGGTATTGTGTGTAGGCCAGTGACACATTTAATCCATCAGGTTGACATTATGGGGTATGTGTGTAGGCCAGTAACACAAAGTCTACATTTAATCCATCAGGTTGACATTATGGGGTATTGTGTGTAGGCCAGTGACACAAAGTCTACATTTAATCCATCAGGTTGACATTATGGGGTATTGTGTGTAGGCCAGTGATACAAAGTCTACATTTAATCCATCAGGTTGACATTATGCGGTATTGTGTGTAAGCCAGTGACACAAAGTCTACATTTAATCCATCAGGTTAACATTATGGGGTATTGTGTGTAGGCCAGTGACACAAAGTCTACATTTAATTCATCAGGTTGACATTATGGGGTATTGTGTGTAGGCCAGTGACACAAAGTCTACATTTAATCCATCTGGTTGACATTATGGGGTATTGTGTGTAGGCCAGTGACACATTTAATCCATCAGGTTGACATTATGGGGTATTGTGTGTAGGCCAGTGACACAAAGTCTACATTTAATCCATCAGGTTGACATTATGGGGTATTGTGTGTAGGCCAGTGACACAAAGTCTACATTTAATCCATCAGGTTGACATTATGGGGTATTGTGTGTAGGCCAGTGACACAAAGTCTACATTTAATCCATCAGGTTGACATTATGGGGTATTGTGTGTAGGCCAGTGACACAAAGTCTACATTTAATCCATCAGGTTGACATTATGGGGTATTGTGTGTAGGCCAGTAACACATTTAATCCATCAGGTTGACATTATCGGGTATTGTGTGTAGGCCAGTGACACAAAGTCTACATTTAATCCATCAGGATGACATTATGGGGTATTGTGTGTAGGCCAATGACACAAAGTCTACATTTAATCCATCAGGTTGACATTATGGGGTATTGTGTGTAGGCCAGTGACACATTTAATCCATCAGGTTGACATTATGGGGTATGTGTGTAGGCCAGTAACACAAATTCTACATTTAATCCATCAGGTTGACATTATGGGGTATTATGTGTAGGCCAGTGACACAAAGTCTACATTTAATCCATCAGGTTGACATTATGGGGTATTGTGTGTAGGCAAGTGATACAAAGTCTACATTTAATCCATCAGGTTGACATTATGCGGTATTGTGTGTAAGCCAGTGACACAAAGTCTACATTTAATCCATCAGGTTAACATTATGGGGTATTGTGTGTAGGCCAGTGACACAAAGTCTACATTTAATTCATCAGGTTGACATTATGGGGTATTGTGTGTAGGCCAGTGACACAAAGTCTACATTTAATCCATCTGGTTGACATTATGGGGTATTGTGTGTAGGCCAGTGACACATTTAATCCATCAGGTTGACATTATGGGGTATTGTGTGTAGGCCAGTGACACAAAGTCTACATTTAATCCATCAGGTTGACATTATGGGGTATTGTGTGTAGGCCAGTGACACAAAGTCTACATTTAATTCATCAGGTTGACATTATGGGGTATTGTGTGTAGGCCAGTGACACAAAGTCTACATTTAATCCATCTGGTTGACATTATGTGGTATTGTGTGTAGGCCAGTGACACATTTAATCCATCAGGTTGACATTATGGGGTATTGTGTGTAGGCCAGTGACACAAAGTCTACATTTAATCCATCAGGTTGACATTATGGGGTATTGTGTGTAGGCCAGTGACACAAAGTCTACATTTAATCCATCAGGTTGATATTATGGGGTATTGTGTGTAGGCCAGTGATACAAAGTCTACATTTAATCCATCAGGTTGACATTATGCGGTATTGTGTGTAAGCCAGTGACACAAAGTCTACATTTAATCCATCAGGTTAACATTATGGGGTATTGTGTGTAGGCCAGTGACACAAAGTCTACATTTAATTCATCAGGTTGACATTATGGGGTATTGTGTGTAGGCCAGTGACACAAAGTCTACATTTAATCCATCTGGTTGACATTATGGGGTATTGTGTGTAGGCCAGTGACACATTTAATCCATCAGGTTGACATTATGGGGTATTGTGTGTAGGCCAGTGACACAAAGTCTACATTTAATCCATCAGGTTGACATTACGGGGTATTGTGTGTAGGCCAGTGACACAAAGTCTACATTTAATCCATCAGGTTGATATTATGGGGTATTGTGTGTAGGCCAGTGACACAAAGTCTACATTTAATCCATTAGGTTGACATTATGGGGTATTGTGTGTAGGCCAGTGACACATTTAATCCATCAAGTTGACATTATGGGGTATTATGTGTAGGCCAGTGACACATTTAATCCATCAGGTTGACATTATGGGGTATTGTGTGTAGGCCAGTGACACATTTAATCCATCAGGTTGACATTATGGGGTATTGTGTGTAGGCCAGTGACACATTTAATCCATCAGGTTGACATTATGGGGTATTGTGTGTAGGCCAGTGACACAAAGTCTACATTTAATCCATCAGGTTGACATTATGGGGTATTGTGTGTAGGCCAGTGACACAAAGTCTACATTTAATCCATCAGGTTGACATTATGGGGTATTGTGTGTAGGCCAGTGACACAAAGTCTACATTTAACACATCAGGTTGACATTATGGGGTATTGTGTGTAGGCCAGTGACACAAAGTCTATATTTAATCCATCAGGTTGACATTATGGGGTATTGTGTGTAGGCCAGTGACACAAAGTCTACATTTAATCCATCAGGTTGACATTATGGGGTATTGTGTGTAGGCCAGTGACACAAAGTCTACATTTAATCCATCAGGTTGACATTACGGGGTATTGTGTGTAGGCCAGTGACACATTTAATCCATCAGGTTGACATTATGGGGTATTGTGTGTAGGCCAGTGACACAAAGTCTACATTTAATCCATCAGGTTGACATTATGGGGTATTGTGTGTAGGCCAGTGATACAAAGTCTACATTTAATCCATCAGGTTGACATTATGGGGTATTGTGTGTAGGCCAGTGACACATTTAATCCATCAGGTTGACATTATGGGGTATTGTGTGTAGGCCAGTGACACAAAATCTACATTTAATCCATCAGGTTGACATTATGGGGTATTGTATGTAGGCCAGTGACACAAAGTCTACATTTAATCCATCAGGTTGACATTATGGGGTATTGTGTGTAGACCAGTGACACAAAGTCTACATTTAATCCATCAGGTTGACATTATGGGGTATTGTGTGTAGGCCAGTGACACAAAGTCTACATTTAATCCATCAGGTTGACATTATGGGGTATTGTGTGTAGGCCAGTGACACATTTAATCCATCAGGTTGACATTATGGGGTATTGTGTGTAGGCCAGTGACACAAAGTCTACATTTAATCCATCAGGTTGACATTATGGGGTATTGTGTGTAGGCCAGTGATACAAAGTCTACATTTAATCCATCAGGTTGACATTATGCGGTATTGTGTGTAGGCCAGTGACACAAAGTCTACATTTAATCCATCAGGTTGACATTACGGGGTATTATGTGTAGGCCAGTGACACATTTAATCCATCAGGTTGACATTATGGGGTATTGTGTGTAGGCCAGTGACACAAAGTCTACATTTAATCCATTAGGTTGACATTATGGGGTATTGTGTGTAGGCCAGAGACACATTTAATCCATCAGGTTGACATTATGGGGTATTATGTGTAGGCCAGTGACACATTTAATCCATCAGGTTGACATTATGGGGTATTGTGTGTAGGCCAGTGACACATTTAATCCATCAGGTTGACATTATGGGGTATTGTGTGTAGGCCAGTGACACATTTAATCCATCAGGTTGACATTATGGGGTATTGTGTGTAGGCCAGTGACACAAAGTCTACATTTAATCCATCAGGTTGATATTATGGGGTATTGTGTGTAGGCCAGTGACACAAAGTCTACATTTAATCCATCAGGTTGACATTATGGGGTATTGTATGTAGGCCAGTGACACAAAGTCTACATTTAATCCATCAGGTAGACATTATGGGGTATTGTGTGTAGGCCAGTGACACAAAGTCTACATTTAATCCATCAGGTTGACATTATGGGGTATTGTGTGTAGGCCAGTGACACAAAGTCTACATTTAATCCATCAGGTTGACATTATGGGGTATTGTGTGTAGGCCAGTAACACATTTAATCCATCAGGTTGACATTATCGGGTATTGTGTGTAGGCCAGTGACACAAAGTCTACATTTATTCCATCAGGATGACATTATGGGGTATTGTGTGTAGGCCAATGACACAAAGTCTACATTTAATCCATCAGGTTGACATTATGGGGTATTGTGTGTAGGCCAGTGACACATTTAATCCATCAGGTTGACATTATGGGGTATGTGTGTAGGCCAGTAACACAAAGTCTACATTTAATCCATCAGGTTGACATTATGGGGTATTGTGTGTAGGCCAGTGACACAAAGTCTACATTTAATCCATCAGGTTGACATTATGGGGTATTGTGTGTAGGCCAGTGATACAAAGTCTACATTTAATCCATCAGGTTGACATTATGCGGTATTGTGTGTAAGCCAGTGACACAAAGTCTACATTTAATCCATCAGGTTAACATTATGGGGTATTGTGTGTAGACCAGTGACACAAAGTCTACATTTAATTCATCAGGTTGACATTATGGGGTATTGTGTGTAGGCCAGTGACACAAAGTCTACATTTAATCCATCTGGTTGACATTATGGGGTATTGTGTGTAGGCCAGTGACACATTTAATCCATCAGGTTGACATTATGGGGTATTGTGTGTAGGCCAGTGACACAAAGTCTACATTTAATCCATCAGGTTGACATTATGGGGTATTGTGTGTAGGCCAGTGACACAAAGTCTACATTTAATCCATCAGGTTGACATTATGGGGTATTGTGTGTAGGCCAGTAACACATTTAATCCATCAGGTTGACATTATCGGGTATTGTGTGTAGGCCAGCGACACAAAGTCTACATTTAATCCATCAGGATGACATTATGGGGTATTGTGTGTAGGCCAATGACACAAAGTCTACATTTAATCCATCAGGTTGACATTATGGGGTATTGTGTGTAGGCCAGTGACACATTTAATCCATCAGGTTGACATTATGGGGTATGTGTGTAGGCCAGTAACACAAAGTCTACATTTAATCCATCAGGTTGACATTATGGGGTATTGTGTGTAGGCCAGTGACACAAAGTCTACATTTAATCCATCAGGTTGACATTATGGGGTATTGTGTGTAGGCCAGTGATACAAAGTCTACATTTAATCCATCAGGTTGACATTATGCGGTATTGTGTGTAAGCCAGTGACACAAAGTCTACATTTAATCCATCAGGTTAACATTATGGGGTATTGTGTGTAGGCCAGTGACACAAAGTCTACATTTAATTCATCAGGTTGACATTATGGGGTATTGTGTGTAGGCCAGTGACACAAAGTCTACATTTAATCCATCTGGTTGACATTATGGGGTATTGTGTGTAGGCCAGTGACACATTTAATCCATCAGGTTGACATTATGGGGTATTGTGTGTAGGCCAGTGACACAAAGTCTACATTTAATCCATCAGGTTGACATTATGGGGTATTGTGTGTAGGCCAGTGACACAAAGTCTACATTTAATCCATCAGGTTGATATTATGGGGTATTGTGTGTAGGCCAGTGACACAAAGTCTACATTTAATCCATTAGGTTGACATTATGGGGTATTGTGTGTAGGCCAGTGACACATTTAATCCATCAAGTTGACATTATGGGGTATTATGTGTAGGCCAGTGACACATTTAATCCATCAGGTTGACATTATGGGGTATTGTGTGTAGGCCAGTGACACATTTAATCCATCAGGTTGACATTATGGGGTATTGTGTGTAGGCCAGTGACACATTTAATCCATCAGGTTGACATTATGGGGTATTGTGTGTAGGCCAGTGACACAAAGTCTACATTTAATCCATCAGGTTGACATTATGGGGTATTGTGTGTAGGCCAGTGACACAAAGTCTACATTTAATCCATCAGGTTGACATTATGGGGTATTGTGTGTAGGCCAGTGACACAAAGTCTACATTTAACACATCAGGTTGACATTATGGGGTATTGTGTGTAGGCCAGTGACACAAAGTCTATATTTAATCCATCAGGTTGACATTATGGGGTATTGTGTGTAGGCCAGTGACACAAAGTCTACATTTAATCCATCAGGTTGACATTATGGGGTATTGTGTGTAGGCCAGTGACACAAAGTCTACATTTAATCCATCAGGTTGACATTACGCGGTATTGTGTGTAGGCCAGTGACACATTTAATCCATCAGGTTGACATTATGGGGTATTGTGTGTAGGCCAGTGACACAAAGTCTACATTTAATCCATCAGGTTGACATTATGGGGTATTGTGTGTAGGCCAGTGATACAAAGTCTACATTTAATCCATCAGGTTGACATTATGGGGTATTGTGTGTAGGCCAGTGACACATTTAATCCATCAGGTTGACATTATGGGGTATTGTGTGTAGGCCAGTGACACAAAATCTACATTTAATCCATCAGGTTGACATTATGGGGTATTGTATGTAGGCCAGTGACACAAAGTCTACATTTAATCCATCAGGTTGACATTATGGGGTATTGTGTGTAGACCAGTGACACAAAGTCTACATTTAATCCATCAGGTTGACATTATGGGGTATTGTGTGTAGGCCAGTGACACATTTAATCCATCAGGTTGACATTATGGGGTATTGTGTGTAGGCCAGTGACACAAAGTCTACATTTAATCCATCAGGTTGACATTATGGGGTATTGTGTGTAGGCCAGTGACACATTTAATCCATCAGGTTGACATTATGGGGTATTGTGTGTAGGCCAGTGACACAAAGTCTACATTTAATCCATCAGGTTGACATTATGGGGTATTGTGTGTAGGCCAGTGATACAAAGTCTACATTTAATCCATCAGGTTGACATTATGCGGTATTGTGTGTAGGCCAGTGACACAAAGTCTACATTTAATCCATCAGGTTGACATTACGGGGTATTATGTGTAGGCCAGTGACACATTTAATCCATCAGGTTGACATTATGGGGTATTGTGTGTAGGCCAGTGACACAAAGTCTACATTTAATCCATCAGGTTGACATTATGGGGTATTGTGTGTAGGCCAGTGACACAAAGTCTACATTTAATCCATCAGGTTGACATTATGGGGTATTGTGTGTAGGCCAGTGACACATTTAATCCATCAGGTTGACATTATGGGGTATTGTGTGTAGGCCAGTGACACAAAGTCTACATTTAATCCATTAGGTTGACATTATGGGGTATTGTGTGTAGGCCAGAGACACATTTAATCCATCAGGTTGACATTATGGGGTATTATGTGTAGGCCAGTGACACATTTAATCCATCAGGTTGACATTATGGGGTATTGTGTGTAGGCCAGTGACACATTTAATCCATCAGGTTGACATTATGGGGTATTGTGTGTAGGCCAGTGACACATTTAATCCATCAGGTTGACATTATGGGGTATTGTGTGTAGGCCAATGACACAAAGTCTACATTTAATCCATCAGGTTGATATTATGGGGTATTGTGTGTAGGCCAGTGACACAAAGTCTACATTTAATCCATCAGGTTGACATTATGGGGTATTGTATGTAGGCCAGTGACACAAAGTCTACATTTAATCCATCAGGTTGACATTATGGGGTATTGTGTGTAGACCAGTGACACAAAGTCTACATTTAATCCATCAGGTTGACATTACGGGGTATTGTGTGTAGGCCAGTGACACATTTAATCCATCAGGTTGACATTGTGGGGTATTGTGTGTAGGCCAGTGACACAAAGTCTACATTCAATCCATCAGGTTGACATTATGGGGTATTGTGTGTAGGCCAGTGATACAAAGTCTACATTTAATCCATCAGGTTGACATTATGGGGTATTGTGTGTAGGCCAGTGACACATTTAATCCATCAGGTTGACATAATGGGGTATTGTGTGTAGGCCAGTGACACAAAGTCTACATTTAATCCATCAGGTTGACATTATGGGGTATTGTGTGTAGGCCAGTGACACAAAGTCTACATTTAATCCATCAGGTTGACATTATGGGGTATTGTGTGTAGGCCAGTGACACAAAGTCTACATTTAATCCATCAGGTTGACATTATGGGGTATTGTGTGTAGGCCAGTAACACATTTAATCCATCAGGTTGACATTATCGGGTATTGTGTGTAGGCCAGTGACACAAAGTCTACATTTAATCCATCAGGATGACATTATGGGGTATTGTGTGTAGGCCAATGACACAAAGTCTACATTTAATCCATCAGGTTGACATTATGGGGTATTGTGTGTAGGCCAGTGACACATTTAATCCATCAGGTTGACATTATGGGGTATGTGTGTAGGCCAGTGACACAAAGTCTACATTTAATCCATCAGGTTGACATTATGGGGTATTGTGTGTAGGCCAGTGACACAAAGTCTACATTTAATCCATCAGGTTGACATTATGGGGTATTGTGTGTAGGCCAGTGATACAAAGTCTACATTTAATCCATCAGGTTGACATTATGCGGTATTGTGTGTAGGCCAGTGACACAAAGTCTACATTTAATCCATCAGGTTAACATTATGGGGTATTGTGTGTAGGCCAGTGACACAAAGTCTACATTTAATTCATCAGGTTGACATTATGGGGTATTGTGTGTAGGCCAGTGACACAAAGTCTACATTTAATCCATCTGGTTGACATTATGGGGTATTGTGTGTAGGCCAGTGACACATTTAATCCATCAGGTTAACATTATGGGGTATTGTGTGTAGGCCAGTGACACAAAGTCTACATTTAATCCATCAGGTTGACATTATGGGGTATTGTGTGTAGGCCAGTGACACAAAGTCTACATTTAATCCATCAGGTTGACATTATGGGGTATTGTGTGTAGGCCAGTGACACAAAGTCTACATTTAATCCATTAGGTTGACATTATGGGGTATTGTGTGTAGGCCAGTGACACATTTAATCCATCAAGTTGACATTATGGGGTATTATGTGTAGGCCAGTGACACATTTAATCCATCAGGTTGACATTATGGGGTATTGTGTGTAGGCCAGTGACACATTTAATCCATCAGGTTGACATTATGGGGTATTGTGTGTAGGCCAGTGACACATTTAATCCATCAGGTTGACATTATGGGGTATTGTGTGTAGGCCAGTGACACAAAGTCTACATTTAATCCATCAGGTTGACATTATGGGGTATTATGTGTAGGCCAGTGACACAAAGTCTACATTTAATCCATCAGGTTGACATTATGGGGTATTGTGTGTAGGCCAGTGACACAAAGTCTACATTTAACACATCAGGTTGACATTATGGGGTATTGTGTGTAGGCCAGTGACACAAAGTCTATATTTAATCCATCAGGTTGACATTATGGGGTATTGTGTGTAGGCCAGTGACACAAAGTCTACATTTAATCCATCAGGTTGACATTATGGGGTATTGTGTGTAGGCCAGTGACACAAAGTCTACATTTAATCCATCAGGTTGACATTATGGGGTATTGTGTGTAGGCCAGTGACACAAAGTCTACATTTAATCCATCAGGTTGACATTATGGGGTATTGTGTGTAGGCCAGTGACACAAAGTCTACATTTAATCCATCAGGTTGACATTATGGGGTATTGTGTGTAGGCCAGTGACACAAAGTCTACATTTAATCCATCATGTTGACATTATGGGGTATTGTGTGTAGGCCAGTGACACAAAGACTACATTTAATCCATCAGGTTTACATCATGGGGTATTGTGTGTAGGCCAGTGACACATTTAATCCATTAGGTTGATATTATGGGGTATTGTGTGTAGGCCAGTGACACAAAGTCTACATTTAATCCATCAGGTTGACATTATGGGGTATTGTGTGTAGGCCAGTGACACAAAGTCTACATTTAATCCATCAGGTTGACATTATGGGGTATTGTGTGTAGGCCAGTGACACATTTAATCCATCAGGTTGACATTATGGGGTATTATGTGTAGGCCAGTGACACAAAGTCTATATTTAATCCATCAGGTTGACATTATGGGGTATTGTGTGTAGGCCAGTGACACATTTAATCCATCAGGTTGACATTATCGGGTATTGTGTGTAGGCCAGTGACACAAAGTCTATATTTAATCCATCAGGATGACATTATGGGGTATTGTGTGTAGGCCAGTGACACAAAGTCTACATTTAATCCATCAGGTTGACATTATGGGGTATTGTGTGTAGGCCAGTGACACAAAGTCTACATTTAATCCATCAGGTTGACATTATGGGGTATTGTGTGTAGGCCAGTGACACAAAGTCTACATTTAATCCATCAGGTTGACATTATGGGGTATTGTGTGTAGGCCAGTGACACAAAGTCTACATTTAATCCATCAGGTTGACATTATGGGGTATTGTGTGTAGGCCAGTGACACAAAGTCTATATTTAATCCATCAGGTTGACATTATGGGGTATTGTGTGTAGGCCAGTGACACAAAGTCTACATTTAATCCATCAGGTTGACATTATGGGGTATTGTGTGTAGGCCAGTGACACAAAGTCTACATTTAATCCATCAGGTTGACATTATGGGGTATTGTGTGTAGGCCAGTGACACAAAGTCTACATTTAATCCATCAGGTTGACATTATGGGGTATTGTGTGTAGGCCAGTGACACAAAGTCTACATTTAATCCATCAGGTTGACATTATGGGGTATTGTGTGTAGGCCAGTGACACAAAGTCTACATTTAATCCATCATGTTGACATTATGGGGTATTGTGTGTAGGCCAGTGACACAAAGACTACATTTAATCCATCAGGTTTACATCATGGGGTATTGTGTGTAGGCCAGTGACACATTTAATCCATTAGGTTGATATTATGGGGTATTGTGTGTAGGCCAGTGACACAAAGTCTACATTTAATCCATCAGGTTGACATTATGGGGTATTGTGTGTAGGCCAGTGACACAAAGTCTACATTTAATCCATCAGGTTGACATTATGGGGTATTGTGTGTAGGCCAGTGACACATTTAATCCATCAGGTTGACATTATGGGGTATTATGTGTAGGCCAGTGACACAAAGTCTATATTTAATCCATCAGGTTGACATTATGGGGTATTGTGTGTAGGCCAGTGACACATTTAATCCATCAGGTTGACATTATCGGGTATTGTGTGTAGGCCAGTGACACAAAGTCTACATTTAATCCATCAGGATGACATTATGGGGTATTGTGTGTAGGCCAGTGACACAAAGTCTACATTTAATCCATCAGGTTGACATTATGGGGTATTGTGTGTAGGCCAGTGACACAAAGTCTACATTTAATCCATCAGGTTGACATTATGGGGTATTGTGTGTAGGCCAGTGACACATTTAATCCATCAGGTTGACATTATGGGGTATTGTGTGTAGGCCAGTGACACATTTAATCCATCAGGTTGACATTATGGGGTATTGTGTGTAGGCCAGTGACACAAAGTCTACATTTAATCCATCAGGTTGACATTATGGGGTATTGTGTGTAGGCCAGTGACACAAAGTCTACATTTAATCCATCAGGTTGACATTATGGGGTATTGTGTGTAGGCCAGTGACACAAAGTCTACATTTAATCCATTAGGTTGACATTTTGGGGTATTGTGTGTAGGCCAGTGACACATTTAATCCATCAGGTTGACATTATGGGGTATTATGTGTAGGCCAGTGACACATTTAATCCATCAGGTTGACATTATGGGGTATTGTGTGTAGGCCAGTGACACATTTAATCCATCAGGTTGACATTATGGGGTATTGTGTGTAGGCCAGTGACACATTTAATCCATCAGGTTGACATTATGGGGTATTGTGTGTAGGCCAGTGACACAAAGTCTACATTTAATCCATCAGGTTGACATTATGGGGTATTGTGTGTAGGCCAGTGGCACAAAGTCTACATTTAATCCATCAGGTTGACATTATGGGGTATTGTGTGTAGGCCAGTGACACAAAGTCTACATTTAATCCATCAGGTTGACATTATGGGGTATTGTGTGTAGGCCAGTGACACAAAGTCTACATTTAATCCATCAGGTTGACATTATGGGGTATTGTGTGTAGGCCAGTGACACATTTAATCCATTAGGTTGACATTATGGGGTATTGTGTGTAGGCCAGTGACACATTTAATCCATTAGGTTGACATTATGGGGTATTGTGTGTAGGCCAGTGACACAAAGTCTACATTTAATCCATCAGGTTGACATTATGGGGTATTGTGTGTAGGCCAGTGATACAAAGTCTACATTTAATCCATCAGGTTGACATTATGGGGTATTGTGTGTAGGCCAGTGACACAAAGTCTACATTTAATCCATCAGGTTGACATTATCGGGTATTGTGTGTAGGCCAGTGACACAAAGTCTACATTTAATCCATCAGGTTGACATTATGGGGTATTGTGTGTAGGCCAGTGACACAAAGTCTACATTTAATCCATCAGGTTGACATTATGGGGTATTGTGTGTAGGCCAGTGACACAAAGACTACATTTAATCCATCAGGTTTACATCATGGGGTATTGTGTGTAGGCCAGTGACACAAAGTCTACATTTAATCCATCAGGTTGACATTATGGGGTATTGTGTGTAGGCCAGTGACACATTTAATCCATCAGGTTGACATTATGGGGTATTATGTGTAGGCCAGTGACACAAAGTCTATATTTAATCCATCAGGTTGACATTATGGGGTATTGTGTGTAGGCCAGTGACACATTTAATCCATCAGGTTGACATTATCGGGTATTGTGTGTAGGCCAGTGACACAAAGTCTACATTTAATCCATCAGGATGACATTATGGGGTATTGTGTGTAGGCCAGTGACACAAAGTCTACATTTAATCCATCAGGTTGACATTATGGGGTATTGTGTGTAGGCCAGTGACACAAAGTCTACATTTAATCCATTAGGTTGACATTATGGGGTATTGTGTGTAGGCCAGTGACACATTTAATCCATCAGGTTGACATTATGGGGTATTATGTGTAGGCCAGTGACACATTTAATCCATCAGGTTGACATTATGGGGTATTGTGTGTAGGCCAGTGACACATTTAATCCATCAGGTTGACATTATGGGGTATTGTGTGTAGGCCAGTGACACATTTAATCCATCAGGTTGACATTATGGGGTATTGTGTGTAGGCCAGTGACACAAAGTCTACATTTAATCCATCAGGTTGACATTATGGGGTATTGTGTGTAGGCCAGTGGCACAAAGTCTACATTTAATCCATCAGGTTGACATTATGGGGTATTGTGTGTAGGCCAGTGACACAAAGTCTACATTTAATCCATCAGGTTGACATTATGGGGTGTTGTGTGTAGGCCAGTGACACAAAGTCTACATTTAATCCATCAGGTTGACATTATGGGGTATTGTGTGTAGGCCAGTGACACATTTAATCCATTAGGTTGATATTATGGGGTATTGTGTGTAGGCCAGTGACACAAAGTCTACATTTAATCCATCAGGTTGACATTATGGGGTATTGTGTGTAGGCCAGTGACACAAAGTCTACATTTAATCCATCAGGTTGACATTATGGGGTATTGTGTGTAGGCCAGTGACACATTTAATCCATCAGGTTGACATTATGGGGTATTATGTGTAGGCCAGTGACACAAAGTCTATATTTAATCCATCAGGTTGACATTATGGGGTATTGTGTGTAGGCCAGTGACACATTTAATCCATCAGGTTGACATTATCGGGTATTGTGTGTAGGCCAGTGACACAAAGTCTACATTTAATCCATCAGGATGACATTATGGGGTATTGTGTGTAGGCCAGTGATACAAAGTCTACATTTAATCCATCAGGTTGACATTATGGGGTATTGTGTGTAGGCCAGTGACACAAAGTCTACATTTAATCCATCAGGTTGACATTATGGGGTATTGTGTGTAGGCCAGTGACACATTTAATCCATCAGGTTGACATTATGGGGTATTGTGTGTAGGCCAGTGACACATTTAATCCATCAGGTTGACATTATGGGGTATTGTGTGTAGGCCAGTGACACAAAGTCTACATTTAATCCATCAGGTTGACATTATGGGGTATTGTGTGTAGGCCAGTGACATATTTAATCCATCAGGTTGACATTATGGGGTATTGTGTGTAGGCCAGTGACACAAAGTCTACATTTAATCCATCAGGTTGACATTATGGGGTATTGTGTGTAGGCCAGTGATACAAAGTCTACATTTAATCCATCAGGTTGACATTATGCGGTATTGTGTGTAGGCCAGTGACACAAAGTCTACATTTAATCCATCAGGTTAACATTATGGGGTATTGTGTGTAGGCCAGTGACACAAAGTCTACATTTAATCCATCAGGTTGACATTATGGGGTATTGTGTGTAGGCCAGTGACACAAAGTCTACATTTAATCCATCAGGTTGACATTATGGGGTATTGTGTGTAGGCCAGTGACACATTTAATCCATCAGGTTGACATTATGGGGTATTGTGTGTAGGCCAGTGACACAAAGTCTACATTTAATCCATCAGGTTGACATTATGGGGTATTGTGTGTAGGCCAGTGACACAAAGTCTACATTTAATCCATCAGGTTGACATTATGGGGTATTGTGTGTATGCCAGTGACACAAAGTCTACATTTAATCCATCAGGTTGACATTATGGGGTATTATGTGTAGGCCAGTGACACAAAGTCTATATTTAATCCATCAGGTTGACATTATGGGGTATTGTGTGTAGGCCAGTGACACATTTAATCCATCAGGTTGACATTATCGGGTATTGTGTGTAGGCCAGTGACACAAAGTCTACATTTAATCCATCAGGATGACATTATGGGGTATTGTGTGTAGGCCAGTGATACAAAGTCTACATTTAATCCATCAGGTTGACATTATGGGGTATTGTGTGTAGGCCAGTGACACAAAGTCTACATTTAATCCATCAGGTTGACATTATGGGGTATTGTGTGTAGGCCAGTGACACATTTAATCCATCAGGTTGACATTATGGGGTATTGTGTGTAGGCCAGTGACACATTTAATCCATCAGGTTGACATTATGGGGTATTGTGTGTAGGCCAGTGACACAAAGTCTACATTTAATCCATCAGGTTGACATTATGGGGTATTGTGTGTAGGCCAGTGACATATTTAATCCATCAGGTTGACATTATGGGGTATTGTGTGTAGGCCAGTGACACAAAGTCTACATTTAATCCATCAGGTTGACATTATGGGGTATTGTGTGTAGGCCAGTGATACAAAGTCTACATTTAATCCATCAGGTTGACATTATGCGGTATTGTGTGTAGGCCAGTGACACAAAGTCTACATTTAATCCATCAGGTTAACATTATGGGGTATTGTGTGTAGGCCAGTGACACAAAGTCTACATTTAATCCATCAGGTTGACATTATGGGGTATTGTGTGTAGGCCAGTGACACAAAGTCTACATTTAATCCATCAGGTTGACATTATGGGGTATTGTGTGTAGGCCAGTGACACATTTAATCCATCAGGTTGACATTATGGGGTATTGTGTGTAGGCCAGTGACACAAAGTCTACATTTAATCCATCAGGTTGACATTATGGGGTATTGTGTGTAGGCCAGTGACACAAAGTCTACATTTAATCCATCAGGTTGACATTATGGGGTATTGTGTGTATGCCAGTGACACAAAGTCTACATTTAATCCATTAGGTTGACATTATGGGGTATTGTGTGTAGGCCAGTGACACATTTAATCCATCAGGTTGACCTTATGGGGTATTATGTGTAGGCCAGTGACACATTTAATCCATCAGGTTGACATTATGGGGTATTGTGTGTAGGCCAGTGACACATTTAATCCATCAGGTTGACATTATGGGGTATTGTGTGTAGGCCAGTGACACATTTAATCCATCAGGTTGACATTATGGGGTATTGTGTGTAGGCCAGTGACACAAAGTCTACATTTAATCCATCAGGTTGACATTATGGGGTATTGTGTGTAGGCCAGTGACACAAAGTCTACATTTAATCCATCAGGTTGACATTATGGGGTATTGTGTGTAGGCCAGTGACACAAAGTCTACATTTAACACATCAGGTTGACATTATGGGGTATTGTGTGTAGGCCAGTGGCACAAAGTCTACATTTAATCCATCAGGTTGACATTATGGGGTATTGTGTGTAGGCCAGTGACACAAAGTCTACATTTAATCCATTAGGTTGACATTATGGGGTATTGTGTGTAGGCCAGTGACACATTTAATCCATCAGGTTGACATTATGGGGTATTATGTGTAGGCCAGTGACACATTTAATCCATCAGGTTGACATTATGGGGTATTGTGTGTAGGCCAGTGACACATTTAATCCATCAGGTTGACATTATGGGGTATTGTGTGTAGGCCAGTTACACATTTAATCCATCAGGTTGACATTATGGGGTATTGTGTGTAGGCCAGTGACACAAAGTCTACATTTAATCCATCAGGTTGACATTATGGGGTATTGTGTGTAGGCCAGTGGCACAAAGTCTACATTTAATCCATCAGGTTGACAATATGGGGTATTGTGTGTAGGCCAGTGACACAAAGTCTACATTTAATCCATCAGGTTGACATTATGGGGTATTGTGTGTAGGCCAGTGACACAAAGTCTACATTTAATCCATCAGGTTGACATTATGGGGTATTGTGTGTAGGCCAGTGACACATTTAATCCATTAGGTTGACATTATGGGGTATTGTGTGTAGGCCAGTGACACATTTAATCCATTAGGTTGACATTATGGGGTATTGTGTGTAGGCCAGTGACACAAAGTCTACATTTAATCCATCAGGTTGACATTATGGGGTATTGTGTGTAGGCCAGTGATACAAAGTCTACATTTAATCCATCAGGTTGACATTATGGGGTATTGTGTGTAGGCCAGTGACACAAAGTCTACATTTAATCCATCAGGTTGACATTATCGGGTATTGTGTGTAGGCCAGTGACACAAAGTCTACATTTAATCCATCAGGTTGACATTATGGGGTATTGTGTGTAGGCCAGTGACACAAAGTCTAAATTTAATCCATCAGGTTGACATTATGGGGTATTGTGTGTAGGCCAGTGACACATTTAATCCATCAGGTTGACATTATGGGGTATTGTGTGTAGGCCAGTGACACATTTAATCCATCAGGTTGACATTATGGGGTATTGTGTGTAGGCCAGTGACACAAAGTCTACATTTAATCCATCAGGTTGACATTATGGGGTATTGTGTGTAGGCCAGTGACATATTTAATCCATCAGGTTGACATTATGGGGTATTGTGTGTAGGCCAGTGACACAAAGTCTACATTTAATCCATCAGGTTGACATTATGGGGTATTGTGTGTAGGCCAGTGATACAAAGTCTACATTTAATCCATCAGGTTGACATTATGCGGTATTGTGTGTAGGCCAGTGACACAAAGTCTACATTTAATCCATCAGGTTAACATTATGGGGTATTGTGTGTAGGCCAGTGACACAAAGTCTACATTTAATCCATCAGGTTGACATTATGGGGTATTGTGTGTAGGCCAGTGACACAAGTCTACATTTAATCCATCAGGTTGACATTATGGGGTATTGTGTGTAGGCCAGTGACACATTTAATCCATCAGGTTGACATTATGGGGTATTGTGTGTAGGCCAGTGACACAAAGTCTACATTTAATCCATCAGGTTGACATTATGGGGTATTGTGTGTAGGCCAGTGACACAAAGTCTACATTTAATCCATCAGGTTGACATTATGGGGTATTGTGTGTATGCCAGTGACACAAAGTCTACATTTAATCCATCAGGTTGACATTATGGGGTATTGTGTGTATGCCAGTGACACAAAGTCTACATTTAATCCATTAGGTTGACATTATGGGGTATTGTGTGTAGGCCAGTGACACATTTAATCCATCAGGTTGACATTATCGGGTATTGTGTGTAGGCCAGTGACACAAAGTCTACATTTAATCCATCAGGATGACATTATGGGGTATTGTGTGTAGGCCAGTGACACAAAGTCTACATTTAATCCATCAGGTTGACATTATGGGGTATTGTGTGTAGGCCAGTGACACAAAGTCTACATTTAACCCATCAGGTTGACATTATGGGGTATTGTGTGTAGGCCAGTGACACATTTAATCCATCAGGTTGACATTATGGGGTATTGTGTGTAGGCCAGTGACACATTTAATCCATCAGGTTGACATTATGGGGTATTGTGTGTAGGCCAGTGACACAAAGTCTACATTTAATCCATCAGGTTGACATTATGGGGTATTGTGTGTAGGCCAGTGACATATTTAATCCATCAGGTTGACATTATGGGGTATTGTGTGTAGGCCAGTGACACAAAGTCTACATTTAATCCATCAGGTTGACATTATGGGGTATTGTGTGTAGGCCAGTGATACAAAGTCTACATTTAATCCATCAGGTTGACATTATGCGGTATTGTGTGTAGGCCAGTGACACAAAGTCTACATTTAATCCATCAGGTTAACATTATGGGGTATTGTGTGTAGGCCAGTGACACAAAGTCTACATTTAATCCATCAGGTTGACATTATGGGGTATTGTGTGTAGGCCAGTGACACAAAGTCTACATTTAATCCATCAGGTTGACATTATGGGGTATTGTGTGTAGGCCAGTGACACATTTAATCCATCAGGTTGACATTATGGGGTATTGTGTGTAGGCCAGTGACACAAAGTCTACATTTAATCCATCAGGTTGACATTATGGGGTATTGTGTGTAGGCCAGTGACACAAAGTCTACATTTAATCCATCAGGTTGACATTATGGGGTATTGTGTGTAGGCCAGTGACACATTTAATCCATCAGGTTGACATTATGGGGTATTGTGTGTAGGCCAGTGACACATTTAATCCATCAGGTTGACATTATGGGGTATTGTGTGTAGGCCAGTGACACAAAGTCTACATTTAATCCATCAGGTTGACATTATGGGGTATTGTGTGTAGGCCAGTGACATATTTAATCCATCAGGTTGACATTATGGGGTATTGTGTGTAGGCCAGTGACACAAAGTCTACATTTAATCCATCAGGTTGACATTATGGGGTATTGTGTGTAGGCCAGTGATACAAAGTCTACATTTAATCCATCAGGTTGACATTATGCGGTATTGTGTTGTAGGCCAGTGACACAAAGTCTACATTTAATCCATCAGGTTGACATTATGGGGTATTGTGTGTAGGCCAGTGATACAAAGTCTACATTTAATCCATCAGGTTGACATTATGCGGTATTGTGTGTAGGCCAGTGACACAAAGTCTACATTTAATCCATCAGGTTAACATTATGGGGTATTGTGTGTAGGCCAGTGACACAAAGTCTACATTTAATCCATCAGGTTGACATTATGGGGTATTGTGTGTAGGCCAGTGACACAAAGTCTACATTTAATCCATCAGGTTGACATTATGGGGTATTGTGTGTAGGCCAGTGACACATTTAATCCATCAGGTTGACATTATGGGGTATTGTGTGTAGGCCAGTGACACAAAGTCTACATTTAATCCATCAGGTTGACATTATGGGGTATTGTGTGTAGGCCAGTGACACAAAGTCTACATTTAATCCATCAGGTTGACATTATGGGGTATTGTGTGTAGGCCAGTGACACATTTAATCCATCAGGTTGACATTATGGGGTATTGTGTGTAGGCCAGTGACACATTTAATCCATCAGGTTGACATTATGGGGTATTGTGTGTAGGCCAGTGACACAAAGTCTACATTTAATCCATCAGGTTGACATTATGGGGTATTGTGTGTAGGCCAGTGACATATTTAATCCATCAGGTTGACATTATGGGGTATTGTGTGTAGGCCAGTGACACAAAGTCTACATTTAATCCATCAGGTTGACATTATGGGGTATTGTGTGTAGGCCAGTGATACAAAGTCTACATTTAATCCATCAGGTTGACATTATGCGGTATTGTGTGTAGGCCAGTGACACAAAGTCTACATTTAATCCATCAGGTTGACATTATGGGGTATTGTGTGTAGGCCAGTGACACATTTAATCCATCAGGTTGACATTATGGGGTATTGTGTGTAGGCCAGTGACACAAAGTCTACATTTAATCCATCAGGTTGACATTATGGGGTATTGTGTGTAGGCCAGTGACACAAAGTCTACATTTAATCCATCAGGTTGACATTATGGGGTATTGTGTGTATGCCAGTGACACAAAGTCTACATTTAATCCATTAGGTTGACATTATGGGGTATTGTGTGTAGGCCAGTGACACATTTAATCCATCAGGTTGACATTATGGGGTATTATGTGTAGGCCAGTGACACATTTAATCCATCAGGTTGACATTATGGGGTATTGTGTGTAGGCCAGTGACACATTTAATCCAACAGGTTGACATTATGGGGTATTGTGTGTAGGCCAGTGACACATTTAATCCATCAGGTTGACATTATGGGGTATTGTGTGTAGGCCAGTGACACAAAATCTACATTTAATCCATCAGGTTGACATTATGGGGTATTGTGTGTAGGCCAGTGACACAAAGTCTACATTTAATCCATCAGGTTGACATTATGGGGTATTGTGTGTAAACCAGTGACACAAAGTCTACATTTAACATATCAGGTTGACATTATGGGGTATTGTGTGTAGGCCAGTGACACATTTAATCCATTAGGTTGACATTATGGGGTATTGTGTGTAGGCCAGTGACACAAAGTCTACATTTAATCCATCAGGTTGACATTATGGGGTATTGTGTGTAGGCCAGTGATACAAAGTCTACATTTAATCCATCAGGTTGACATTATGGGGTATTGTGTGTAGGCCAGTGACACATTTAATCCATCAGGTTGACATTATGGGGTATTGTGTGTAGGCCAGTGACACATTTAATCCATCAGGTTGACATTATGGGGTATTGTGTGTAGGCCAGTGACACAAAGTCTACATTTAATCCATCAGGTTGACATTATGGGGTATTGTGTGTAGGCCAGTGACATATTTAATCCATCAGGTTGACATTATGGGGTATTGTGTGTAGGCCAGTGACACAAAGTCTACATTTAATCCATCAGGTTGACATTATGGGGTATTGTGTGTAGGCCAGTGATACAAAGTCTACATTTAATCCATCAGGTTGACATTATGCGGTATTGTGTGTAGGCCAGTGACACAAAGTCTACAT
The DNA here is from genome assembly GCA_023634145.1 of Thymallus thymallus. Taxonomy (NCBI): domain Eukaryota; kingdom Metazoa; phylum Chordata; class Actinopteri; order Salmoniformes; family Salmonidae; genus Thymallus; species Thymallus thymallus. The sequence goes on from CM042397.1 coordinate 1,324,793, forward strand.
TTAATCCATCAGGTTAACATTATGGGGTATTGTGTGTAGGCCAGTGACACAAAGTCTACTTTTAATCCATCAGGTTGACATTATGGGGTATTGTGTGTAGGCCAGTGACACAAAGTCTACATTTAATCCATCAGGTTGACATTATGGGGTATTGTGTGTAGGCCAGTGACACATATAATCCATCAGGTTGACATTATGGGGTATTGTGTGTAGGCCAGTGACACAAAGTCTACATTTAATCCATCAGGTTGACATTATGGGGTATTGTGTGTAGGCCAGTGACACAAAGTCTACATTTAATCCATCAGGTTGACATTATGGGGTATTGTGTGTAGGCCAGTGACACATTTAATCCATCAGGTTGACATTATGGGGTATTGTGTGTAGGCCAGTGACACATTTAATCCATCAGGTTGACATTATGGGGTATTGTGTGTAGGCCAGTGACACAAAGTCTACATTTAATCCATCAGGTTGACATTATGGGGTATTGTGTGTAGGCCAGTGACATATTTAATCCATCAGGTTGACATTATGGGGTATTGTGTGTAGGCCAGTGACACAAAGTCTACATTTAATCCATCAGGTTGACATTATGGGGTATTGTGTGTAGGCCAGTGATACAAAGTCTACATTTAATCCATCAGGTTGACATTATGCGGTATTGTGTGTAGGCCAGTGACACAAAGTCTACATTTAATCCATCAGGTTGACATTATGGGGTATTGTGTGTAGGCCAGTGATACAAAGTCTACATTTAATCCATCAAGTTGACATTATGCGGTATTGTGTGTAGGCCAGTGACACAAAGTCTACATTTAATCCATCAGGTTAACATTATGGGGTATTGTGTGTAGGCCAGTGACACAAAGTCTACATTTAATCCATCAGGTTGACATTATGGGGTATTGTGTGTAGGCCAGTGACACAAAGTCTACATTTAATCCATCAGGTTGACATTATGGGGTATTGTGTGTAGGCCAGTGACACATTTAATCCATCAGGTTGACATTATGGGGTATTGTGTGTAGGCCAGTGACACAAAGTCTACATTTAATCCATCAGGTTGACATTATGGGGTATTGTGTGTAGGCCAGTGACACAAAGTCTACATTTAATCCATCAGGTTGATATTATGGGGTATTGTGTGTAGGCCAGTGACACATTTAATCCATCAGGTTGACATTATGGGGTATTGTGTGTAGGCCAGTGACACATTTAATCCATCAGGTTGACATTATGGGGTATTGTGTGTTGGCCAGTGACACAAAGTCTACATTTAATCCATCAGGTTGACATTATGGGGTATTGTGTGTAGGCCAGTGACATATTTAATCCATCAGGTTGACATTATGGGGTATTGTGTGTAGGCCAGTGACACAAAGTCTACATTTAATCCATCAGGTTGACATTATGGGGTATTGTGTGTAGGCCAGTGATACAAAGTCTACATTTAATCCATCAGGTTGACATTATGCGGTATTGTGTGTAGGCCAGTGACACAAAGTCTACATTTAATCCATCAGGTTAACATTATGGGGTATTGTGTGTAGGCCAGTGACACAAAGTCTACATTTAATCCATCAGGTTGACATTATGGGGTATTGTGTGTAGGCCAGTGACACAAAGTCTACATTTAATCCATCAGGTTGACATTATGGGGTATTGTGTGTAGGCCAGTGACACATTTAATCCATCAGGTTGACATTATGGGGTATTGTGTGTAGGCCAGTGACACAAAGTCTACATTTAATCCATCAGGTTGACATTATGGGGTATTGTGTGTAGGCCAGTGACACAAAGTCTACATTTAATCCATCAGGTTGACATTATGGGGTATTGTGTGTATGCCAGTGACACAAAGTCTACATTTAATCCATTAGGTTGACATTATGGGGTATTGTGTGTAGGCCAGTGACACATTTAATCCATCAGGTTGACATTATGGGGTATTATGTGTAGGCCAGTGACACATTTAATCCATCAGGTTGACATTATGGGGTATTGTGTGTAGGCCAGTGACACATTTAATCCAACAGGTTGACATTATGGGGTATTGTGTGTAGGCCAGTGACACATTTAATCCATCAGGTTGACATTATGGGGTATTGTGTGTAGGCCAGTGACACAAAGTCTACATTTAATCCATCAGGTTGACATTATGGGGTATTGTGTGTAGGCCAGTGACACAAAGTCTACATTTAATCCATCAGGTTGACATTATGGGGTATTGTGTGTAAGCCAGTGACACAAAGTCTACATTTAATCCATCAGGTTAACATTATGGGGTATTGTGTGTAGGCCAGTGACACAAAGTCTACATTTAATCCATCAGGTTGACATTATGGGGTATTGTGTGTAGGCCAGTGACACAAAGTCTACATTTAATCCATCAGGTTGACATTATGGGGTATTGTGTGTAGGCCAGTGACACATTTAATCCATCAGGTTGACATTATGGGGTATTGTGTGTAGGCCAGTGACACAAAGTCTACATTTAATCCATCAGGTTGACATTATGGGGTATTGTGTGTAGGCCAGTGACACAAAGTCTACATTTAATCCATCAGGTTGACATTATGGGGTATTGTGTGTAGGCCAGTGACACATTTAATCCATCAGGTTGACATTATGGGGTATTGTGTGTAGGCCAGTGACACATTTAATCCATCAGGTTGACATTATGGGGTATTGTGTGTAGGCCAGTGACACAAAGTCTACATTTAATCCATCAGGTTGACATTATGGGGTATTGTGTGTAGGCCAGTGACATATTTAATCCATCAGGTTGACATTATGGGGTATTGTGTGTAGGCCAGTGACACAAAGTCTACATTTAATCCATCAGGTTGACATTATGGGGTATTGTGTGTAGGCCAGTGATACAAAGTCTACATTTAATCCATCAGGTTGACATTATGCGGTATTGTGTTGTAGGCCAGTGACACAAAGTCTACATTTAATCCATCAGGTTGACATTATGGGGTATTGTGTGTAGGCCAGTGATACAAAGTCTACATTTAATCCATCAGGTTGACATTATGCGGTATTGTGTGTAGGCCAGTGACACAAAGTCTACATTTAATCCATCAGGTTAACATTATGGGGTATTGTGTGTAGGCCAGTGACACAAAGTCTACATTTAATCCATCAGGTTGACATTATGGGGTATTGTGTGTAGGCCAGTGACACAAAGTCTACATTTAATCCATCAGGTTGACATTATGGGGTATTGTGTGTAGGCCAGTGACACATTTAATCCATCAGGTTGACATTATGGGGTATTGTGTGTAGGCCAGTGACACAAAGTCTACATTTAATCCATCAGGTTGACATTATGGGGTATTGTGTGTAGGCCAGTGACACAAAGTCTACATTTAATCCATCAGGTTGACATTATGGGGTATTGTGTGTAGGCCAGTGACACATTTAATCCATCAGGTTGACATTATGGGGTATTGTGTGTAGGCCAGTGACACATTTAATCCATCAGGTTGACATTATGGGGTATTGTGTGTAGGCCAGTGACACAAAGTCTACATTTAATCCATCAGGTTGACATTATGGGGTATTGTGTGTAGGCCAGTGACATATTTAATCCATCAGGTTGACATTATGGGGTATTGTGTGTAGGCCAGTGATACAAAGTCTACATTTAATCCATCAGGTTGACATTATGCGGTATTGTGTGTAGGCCAGTGACACAAAGTCTACATTTAATCCATCAGGTTGACATTATGGGGTATTGTGTGTAGGCCAGTGACACAAAGTCTACATTTAATCCATCAGGTTGACATTATGGGGTATTGTGTGTAGGCCAGTGACACAAAGTCTACATTTAATCCATCAGGTTGACATTATGGGGTATTGTGTGTAGGCCAGTGACACAAAGTCTACATTTAATCCATCAGGTTGACATTATGGGGTATTGTGTGTATGCCAGTGACACAAAGTCTACATTTAATCCATTAGGTTGACATTATGGGGTATTGTGTGTAGGCCAGTGACACATTTAATCCATCAGGTTGACATTATGGGGTATTATGTGTAGGCCAGTGACACATTTAATCCATCAGGTTGACATTATGGGGTATTGTGTGTAGGCCAGTGACACATTTAATCCAACAGGTTGACATTATGGGGTATTGTGTGTAGGCCAGTGACACATTTAATCCATCAGGTTGACATTATGGGGTATTGTGTGTAGGCCAGTGACACAAAGTCTACATTTAATCCATCAGGTTGACATTATGGGGTATTGTGTGTAGGCCAGTGACACAAAGTCTACATTTAATCCATCAGGTTGACATTATGGGGTATTGTGTGTAAGCCAGTGACACAAAGTCTACATTTAACATATCAGGTTGACATTATGGGGTATTGTGTGTAGGCCAGTGACACATTTAATCCATTAGGTTGACATTATGGGGTATTGTGTGTAGGCCAGTGACACAAAGTCTACATTTAATCCATCAGGTTGACATTATGGGGTATTGTGTGTAGGCCAGTGATACAAAGTCTACATTTAATCCATCAGGTTGACATTATGGGGTATTGTGTGTAGGCCAGTGACACATTTAATCCATCAGGTTGACATTATGGGGTATTGTGTGTAGGCCAGTGACACATTTAATCCATCAGGTTGACATTATGGGGTATTGTGTGTAGGCCAGTGACACAAAGTCTACATTTAATCCATCAGGTTGACATTATGGGGTATTGTGTGTAGGCCAGTGACATATTTAATCCATCAGGTTGACATTATGGGGTATTGTGTGTAGGCCAGTGACACAAAGTCTACATTTAATCCATCAGGTTGACATTATGGGGTATTGTGTGTAGGCCAGTGATACAAAGTCTACATTTAATCCATCAGGTTGACATTATGCGGTATTGTGTGTAGGCCAGTGACACAAAGTCTACATTTAATCCATCAGGTTAACATTATGGGGTATTGTGTGTAGGCCAGTGACACAAAGTCTACTTTTAATCCATCAGGTTGACATTATGGGGTATTGTGTGTAGGCCAGTGACACAAAGTCTCCATTTAATCCATCAGGTTGACATTATGGGGTATTGTGTGTAGGCCAGTGACACATTTAATCCATCAGGTTGACATTATGGGGTATTGTGTGTAGGCCAGTGACACAAAGTCTACATTTAATCCATCAGGTTGACATTATGGGGTATTGTGTGTAGGCCAGTGACACAAAGTCTACATTTAATCCATCAGGTTGACATTATGGGGTATTGTGTGTAGGCCAGTGACACATTTAATCCATCAGGTTGACATTATGGGGTATTGTGTGTAGGCCAGTGACACATTTAATCCATCAGGTTGACATTATGGGGTATTGTGTGTAGGCCAGTGACACAAAGTCTACATTTAATCCATCAGGTTGACATTATGGGGTATTGTGTGTAGGCCAGTGACATATTTAATCCATCAGGTTGACATTATGGGGTATTGTGTGTAGGCCAGTGACACAAAGTCTACATTTAATCCATCAGGTTGACATTATGGGGTATTGTGTGTAGGCCAGTGATACAAAGTCTACATTTAATCCATCAGGTTGACATTATGCGGTATTGTGTGTAGGCCAGTGACACAAAGTCTACATTTAATCCATCAGGTTGACATTATGGGGTATTGTGTGTAGGCCAGTGATACAAAGTCTACATTTAATCCATCAAGTTGACATTATGCGGTATTGTGTGTAGGCCAGTGACACAAAGTCTACATTTAATCCATCAGGTTAACATTATGGGGTATTGTGTGTAGGCCAGTGACACAAAGTCTACATTTAATCCATCAGGTTGACATTATGGGGTATTGTGTGTAGGCCAGTGACACAAAGTCTACATTTAATCCATCAGGTTGACATTATGGGGTATTGTGTGTAGGCCAGTGACACATTTAATCCATCAGGTTGACATTATGGGGTATTGTGTGTAGGCCAGTGACACAAAGTCTACATTTAATCCATCAGGTTGACATTATGGGGTATTGTGTGTAGGCCAGTGACACATTTAATCCATCAGGTTGACATTATGGGGTATTGTGTGTAGGCCAGTGACACATTTAATCCATCAGGTTGACATTATGGGGTATTGTGTGTTGGCCAGTGACACAAAGTCTACATTTAATCCATCAGGTTGACATTATGGGGTATTGTGTGTAGGCCAGTGACATATTTAATCCATCAAGTTGACATTATGGGGTATTGTGTGTAGGCCAGTGACACAAAGTCTACATTTAATCCATCAGGTTGACATTATGGGGTATTGTGTGTAGGCCAGTGATACAAAGTCTACATTTAATCCATCAGGTTGACATTATGCGGTATTGTGTGTAGGCCAGTGACACAAAGTCTACATTTAATCCATCAGGTTAACATTATGGGGTATTGTGTGTAGGCCAGTGACACAAAGTCTACATTTAATCCATCAGGTTGACATTATGGGGTATTGTGTGTAGGCCAGTGACACAAAGTCTACATTTAATCCATCAGGTTGACATTATGGGGTATTGTGTGTAGGCCAGTGACACATTTAATCCATCAGGTTGACATTATGGGGTATTGTGTGTAGGCCAGTGACACAAAGTCTACATTTAATCCATCAGGTTGACATTATGGGGTATTGTGTGTAGGCCAGTGACACAAAGTCTACATTTAATCCATCAGGTTGACATTATGGGGTATTGTGTGTATGCCAGTGACACAAAGTCTACATTTAATCCATTAGGTTGACATTATGGGGTATTGTGTGTAGGCCAGTGACACATTTAATCCATCAGGTTGACATTATGGGGTATTATGTGTAGGCCAGTGACACATTTAATCCATCAGGTTGACATTATGGGGTATTGTGTGTAGGCCAGTGACACATTTAATCCAACAGGTTGACATTATGGGGTATTGTGTGTAGGCCAGTGACACATTTAATCCATCAGGTTGACATTATGGGGTATTGTGTGTAGGCCAGTGACACAAAGTCTACATTTAATCCATCAGGTTGACATTATGGGGTATTGTGTGTAGGCCAGTGACACAAAGTCTACATTTAATCCATCAGGTTGACATTATGGGGTATTGTGTGTAAGCCAGTGACACAAAGTCTACATTTAACACATCAGGTTGACATTATGGGGTATTGTGTGTAGGCCAGTTGCACAAAGTCTACATTTAATCCATCAGGTTGACATTATGGGGTATTGTGTGTAGGCCAGTGACACAAAGTCTACATTTAATCCATTAGGTTGACATTATGGGGTATTGTGTGTAGGCCAGTGACACATTTAATCCATCAGGTTGACATTATGGGGTATTATGTGTAGGCCAGTGACACATTTAATCCATCAGGTTGACATTATGGGGTATTGTGTGTAGGCCAGTGACACATTTAATCCATCAGGTTGACATTATGGGGTATTGTGTGTAGGCCAGTGACACAAAGTCTACATTTAATCCATCAGGTTGACATTATGGGGTATTGTGTGTAGGCCAGTGGCACAAAGTCTACATTTAATCCATCAGGTTGACATTATGGGGTATTGTGTGTAGGCCAGTGACACATTTAATCCATCAGGTTGACATTATGGGGTATTATGTGTAGGCCAGTGACACATTTAATCCATCAGGTTGACATTATGGGGTATTGTGTGTAGGCCAGTGACACATTTAATCCATCAGGTTGACATTATGGGGTATTGTGTGTAGGCCAGTGACACAAAGTCTACATTTAATCCATCAGGTTGACATTATGGGGTATTGTGTGTAGGCCAGTGGCACAAAGTCTACATTTAATCCATCAGGTTGACATTATGGGGTATTGTGTGTAGGCCAGTGACACAAAGTCTACATTTAATCCATCAGGTTGACATTATGGGGTATTGTGTGTAGGCCAGTGACACAAAGTCTACATTTAATCCATCAGGTTGACATTATGGGGTATTGTGTGTAGGCCAGTGACACATTTAATCCATTAGGTTGACATTATGGGGTATTGTGTGTAGGCCAGTGACACAAAGTCTACATTTAATCCATCAGGTTGACATTATGGGGTATTGTGTGTAGGCCAGTGATACAAAGTCTACATTTAATCCATCAGGTTGACATTATGGGGTATTGTGTGTAGGCCAGTGACACAAAGTCTACATTTAATCCATCAGGTTGACATTATCGGGTATTGTGTGTAGGCCAGTGACACAAAGTCTACATTTAATCCATCAGGTTGACATTATGGGGTATTGTGTGTAGGCCAGTGACACAAAGTCTAAATTTAATCCATCAGGTTGACATTATGGGGTATTGTGTGTAGGCCAGTGACACATTTAATCCATCAGGTTGACATTATGGGGTATTGTGTGTAGGCCAGTGACACATTTAATCCATCAGGTTGACATTATGGGGTATTGTGTGTAGGTCAGTGACACAAAGTCTACATTTAATCCATCAGGTTGACATTATGGGGTATTGTGTGTAGGCCAGTGACATATTTAATCCATCAGGTTAACATTATGGGGTATTGTGTGTAGGCCAGTGACACAAAGTCTACATTTAATCCATCAGGTTGACATTATGGGGTATTGTGTGTAGGCCAGTGATACAAAGTCTACATTTAATCCATCAGGTTGACATTATGCGGTATTGTGTGTAGGCCAGTGACACAAAGTCTACATTTAATCCATCAGGTTAACATTATGGGGTATTGTGTGTAGGCCAGTGACACAAAGTCTACATTGAATCCATCAGGTTGACATTATGGGGTATTGTGTGTAGGCCAGTGACACAAGTCTACATTTAATCCATCAGGTTGACATTATGGGGTATTGTGTGTAGGCCAGTGACACATTTAATCCATCAGGTTGACATTATGGGGTATTGTGTGTAGGCCAGTGACACAAAGTCTACATTTAATCCATCAGGTTGACATTATGGGGTATTGTGTGTAGGCCAGTGACACAAAGTCTACATTTAATCCATCAGGTTGACATTATGGGGTATTGTGTGTATGCCAGTGACACAAAGTCTACATTTAATCCATCAGGTTGACATTATGGGGTATTGTGTGTATGCCAGTGACACAAAGTCTACATTTAATCCATTAGGTTGACATTATGGGGTATTGTGTGTAGGCCAGTGACACATTTAATCCATCAGGTTGACATTATGGGGTATTATGTGTAGGCCAGTGACACATTTAATCCATCAGGTTGACATTATGGGGTATTGTGTGTAGGCCAGTGACACATTTAATCCATCAGGTTGATATTATGGGGTATTGTGTGTAGGCCAGTGACACATTTAATCCATCAGGTTGACATTATGGGGTATTGTGTGTAGGCCAGTGACACAAAGTCTACATTTAATCCATCAGGTTGACATTATGGGGTATTGTGTGTAGGCCAGTGATACAAAGTCTACATTTAATCCATCAGGTTGACATTATGGGGTATTGTGTGTAGGCCAGTGACACAAAGTCTACATTTAATCCATCAAGTTGACATTATCGGGTATTGTGTGTAGGCCAGTGACACAAAGTCTACATTTAATCCATCAGGTTGACATTATGGGGTATTGTGTGTAGGCCAGTGACACAAAGTCTACATTTAATCCATCAGGTTGACATTATGGGGTATTGTGTGTAGGCCAGTGACACAAAGACTACATTTAATCCATCAGGTTGACATTATGGGTTATTGTGTGTAGGCCAGTGACACATTTAATCCATTAGGTTGATATTATGGGGTATTGTGTGTAGGCCAGTGACACAAAGTCTACATTTAATCCATCAGGTTGACATTATGGGGTATTGTGTGTAGGCCAGTGACACAAAGTCTACATTTAATCCATCAGGTTGACATTATGGGGTATTGTGTGTAGGCCAGTGACACATTTAATCCATTAGGTTGATATTATGGGGTATTGTGTGTAGGCCAGTGACACAAAGTCTACATTTAATCCATCAGGTTGACATTATGGGGTATTGTGTGTAGGCCAGTGACACAAAGTCTACATTTAATCCATCAGGTTGACATTATGGGGTATTGTGTGTAGGCCAGTGACACATTTAATCCATCAGGTTGACATTATGGGGTATTATGTGTAGGCCAGTGACACAAAGTCTATATTTAATCCATCAGGTTGACATTATGGGGTATTGTGTGTAGGCCAGTGACACATTTAATCCATCAGGTTGACATTATCGGGTATTGTGTGTAGGCCAGTGACACAAAGTCTACATTTAATCCATCAGGATGACATTATGGGTTATTGTGTGTAGGCCAGTGACACAAAGTCTACATTTAATCCATCAGGTTGACATTATGGGGTATTGTGTGTAGGCCAGTGACACAAAGTCTACATTTAATCCATCAGGTTGACATTATGGGGTATTGTGTGTAGGCCAGTGACACATTTAATCCATCAGGTTGACATTATGGGGTATTGTGTGTAGGCCAGTGACACATTTAATCCATCAGGTTGACATTATGGGGTATTGTGTGTAGGCCAGTGACACAAAGTCTACATTTAATCCATCAGGTTGACATTATGGGGTATTGTGTGTAGGCCAGTGACACATTTAATCCATCAGGTTGACATTATGGGGTATTGTGTGTAGGCCAGTGACACAAAGTCTACATTTAATCCATCAGGTTGACATTATGGGGTATTGTGTGTAGGCCAGTGACACAAAGTCCACATTTAATCCATCAGGTTGACATTATGCGGTATTGTGTGTAGGCCAGTGACACAAAGTCTACATTTAATCCATCAGGATGACATTATGGGGTATTGTGTGAAGGCCAGTGACACAAAGTCTACATTTAATCCATCAGGTTGACATTATGGGGTATTGTGTGTAGGCCAGTGACACAAAGTCTACATTTAATCCATCAGGTTGACATTATGGGGTATTGTGTGTAGGCCAGTGACACAAAGTCTACATTTAATACATCAAGTTTACATTATGAGGTATTGTGTGTAGGCCAGTGACACATTTAATGCATCAGGTTGACATTATGGGGTATTGTGTGTAGGCCAGTGACACAAAGTCTACATTTAATCCATCAGGTTGACATTATGGGGTATTGTGTGTAGGCCAGTGACACAAAGTCTACATTTAATCCATCAGGTTGACATTATGGGGTATTGTGTGTAGGCCAGTGACACATTTAATCCATCAGGTTGACATTATGGGGTATTGTGTGTAGGCCAGTGACACAAAGTCTACATTTAACCCATCAGGTTAACATTATGGGGTATTGTGTGTAGGCCAGTGACACAAAGTCTCCATTTAATCCATCAGGTTGACATTATGGGGTATTGTGTGTAGGCCAGTGACACATTTAATCCATCAGGTTGACATTATTGGGTATTGTGTGTAGGCCAGTGACACAAAGTCTACATTTAATCCATCAGGTTGACATTATGGGGTATTGCGTGTAGGCCAGTGACACATTTAATCCATCAGGTTGACATTATGGGGTATTGTTTGTAGGCCAGTGACAAAAAGTCTACATTTAATCCATCAGGTTGACATTATGGGGTATTGTGTGTAGGCCAGTGACACATTTAATCCATCAGGTTGACATTATCGGGTATTGTGTGTAGGCCAGTGACACAAAGTCTACATTTAATCCATCAGGATGAAATTATGGGTTATTGTGTGTAGGCCAGTGACACAAAGTCTACATTTAATCCATCAGGTTGACATTATGGGGTATTGTGTGTAGGCCAGTGACACAAAGTCTACATTTAATCCATCAGGTTGACATTATGGGGTATTGTGTGTAGGCCAGTGACACATTTAATCCATCAGGTTGACATTATGGTGTATTGTGTGTAGGCCAGTGACACATTTAATCCATCAGGTTGACATTATGGGGTATTGTGTGTAGGCCAGTGACACAAAGTCTACATTTAATCCATCAGGTTGACATTATGGGGTATTGTGTGTAGGCCAGTGACACAAAGTCCACATTTAATCCATCAGGTTGACATTATGCGGTATTGTGTGTAGGCCAGTGACACAAAGTCTACATTTAATCCATCAGGATGACATTATGGGGTATTGTGTGAAGGCCAGTGACACAAAGTCTACATTTAATCCATCAGGTTGACATTATGGGGTATTGTGTGTAGGCCAGTGACACAAAGTCTACATTTAATCCATCAGGTTGACATTATGGGGTATTGTGTGTAGGCCAGTGACACAAAGTCTACATTTAATACATCAAGTTGACATTATGGGGTATTTTGTGTAGGCCAGTGACACATTTAATGCATCAGGTTGACATTATGGGGTATTGTGTGTAGGCCAGTGACACAAAGTCTACATTTAATCCATCAGGTTGACATTATGGGGTATTGTGTGTAGGCCAGTGACACAAAGTCTACATTTAATCCATCAGGTTGACATTATGGGGTATTGTGTGTAGGCCAGTGACACATTTAATCCATCAGGTTGACATTATGGGGTATTGTGTGTAGGCCAGTGACACAAAGTCTACATTTAACCCATCAGGTTAACATTATGGGGTATTGTGTGTAGGCCAGTGACACAAAGTCTACATTTAATCCTTCAGGTTGACATTATGGGGTATTGTGTGTAGGCCAGTGACACATTTAATCCATCAGGTTGACATTATTGGGTATTGTGTGTAGGCCAGTGACACAAAGTCTACATTTAATCCATCAGGTTGACATTATGGGGTATTGTGTGTAGGCCAGTGACACATTTAATCCATCAGGTTGACATTATGGGGTATTGTTTGTAGGCCAGTGACAAAAAGTCTACATTTAATCCATCAGGTTGACATTATGGGGTATTGTGTGTAGGCCAGTGACACATTTAATCCATTAGGTTGATATTATGGGGTATTGTGTGTAGGCCAGTGACACAAAGTCTACATTTAATCCATCAGGTTGACATTATGGGGTATTGTGTGTAGGCCAGTGACACAAAGTCTACATTTAATCCATCAGGTTGACATTATGGGGTATTGTGTGTAGGCCAGTGACACATTTAATCCATCAGGTTGACATTATGGGGTATTATGTGTAGGCCAGTGACACAAAGTCTATATTTAATCCATCAGGTTGACATTATGGGGTATTGTGTGTAGGCCAGTGACACATTTAATCCATCAGGTTGACATTATCGGGTATTGTGTGTAGGCCAGTGACACAAAGTCTACATTTAATCCATCAGGTTGACATTATGGGGTATTGTGTGTAGGCCAGTGACACAAAGTCTACATTTAATCCATCAGGTTGACATTATGGGGTATTGTGTGTAGGCCAGTGACACATTTAATCCATCAGGTTGACATTATGGGGTATTGTGTGTAGGCCAGTGACACATTTAATCCATCAGGTTGACATTATGGGGTATTGTGTGTAGGCCAGTGACACAAAGTCTACATTTAATCCATCAGGTTGACATTATGGGGTATTGTGTGTAGGCCAGTGACACATTTAATCCATCAGGTTGACATTATGGGGTATTGTGTGTAGGCCAGTGACACAAAGTCTACATTTAATCCATCAGGTTGACATTATGGGGTATTGTGTGTAGGCCAGTGACACAAAGTCCACATTTAATCCTTCAGGTTGACATTATGCGGTATTGTGTGTAGGCCAGTGACACAAAGTCTACATTTAATCCATCAGGATGACATTATGGGGTATTGTGTGAAGGCCAGTGACACAAAGTCTACATTTAATCCATCAGGTTGACATTATGGGGTATTGTGTGTAGGCCAGTGACACAAAGTCTACATTTAATCCATCAGGTTGACATTATGGGGTATTGTGTGTAGGCCAGTGACACAAAGTCTACATTTAATACATCAAGATTACATTATGGGGTATTGTGTGTAGGCCAGTGACACATTTAATGCATCAGGTTGACATTATGGGGTATTGTATGTAGGCCAGTGACACAAAGTCTACATTTAATCCATCAGGTTGACATTATGGGGTATTGTGTGTAGGCCAGTGACACAAAGTCTACATTTAATCCATCATGTTGACATTATGGGGTATTGTGTGTAGGCCAGTGACACATTTAATCCATCAGGTTGACATTATGGGGTATTGTGTGTAGGCCAGTGACACAAAGTCTACATTTAACCCATCAGGTTAACATTATGGGGTATTGTGTGTAGGCCAGTGACACAAAGTCTACATTTAATCCTTCAGGTTGACATTATGGGGTATTGTGTGTAGGCCAGTGACACATTTAATGCATCAGGTTGACATTATGGGGTATTGTGTGTAGGCCAGTGACACAAAGTCTACATTTAATCCATCAGGTTGACATTATGGGGTATTGTGTGTAGGCCAGTGACACAAAGTCTACATTTAATCCATCAGGTTGACATAATGGGGTATTGTGTGTAGTCCAGTGACACATTTAATCCATCAGGTTGACATTATGGGGTATTGTGTGTAGGCCAGTGACACAAAGTCTACATTTAACCCATCAGGTTAACATTATGGGGTATTGTGTGTAGGCCAGTGACACAAAGTCTACATTTAATCCTTCAGGTTGACATTATGGGGTATTGTGTGTAGGCCAGTGACACATTTAATCCATCAGGTTGACATTATTGGGTATTGTGTGTAGGCCAGTGACACAAAGTCTACATTTAATCCATCAGGTTGACATTATGGGGTATTGTGTGTAGGCCAGTGACACATTTAATCCATCAGGTTGACATTATGGGGTATTGTTTGTAGGCCAGTGACAAAAAGTCTACATTTAATCCATCAGGTTGACATTATGGGGTATTGTGTGTAGGCCAGTGACACATTTAATCCATTAGGTTGATATTATGGGGTATTGTGTGTAGGCCAGTGACACAAAGTCTACATTTAATCCATCAGGTTGACATTATGGGGTATTGTGTGTAGGCCAGTGACACAAAGTCTACATTTAATCCATCAGGTTGACATTATGGGGTATTGTGTGTAGGCCAGTGACACATTTAATCCATCAGGTTGACATTATGGGGTATTATGTGTAGGCCAGTGACACAAAGTCTATATTTAATCCATCAGGTTGACATTATGGGGTATTGTGTGTAGGCCAGTGACACATTTAATCCATCAGGTTGACATTATCGGGTATTGTGTGTAGGCCAGTGACACAAAGTCTACATTTAATCCATCAGGTTGACATTATGGGGTATTGTGTGTAGGCCAGTGACACAAAGTCTACATTTAATCCATCAGGTTGACATTATGGGGTATTGTGTGTAGGCCAGTGACACATTTAATCCATCAGGTTGACATTATGGGGTATTGTGTGTAGGCCAGTGACACATTTAATCCATCAGGTTGACATTATGGGGTATTGTGTGTAGGCCAGTGACACAAAGTCTACATTTAATCCATCAGGTTGACATTATGGGGTATTGTGTGTAGGCCAGTGACACAAAGTCCACATTTAATCCTTCAGGTTGACATTATGCGGTATTGTGTGTAGGCCAGTGACACAAAGTCTACATTTAATCCATCAGGATGACATTATGGGGTATTGTGTGAAGGCCAGTGACACAAAGTCTACATTTAATCCATCAGGTTGACATTATGGGGTATTGTGTGTAGGCCAGTGACACAAAGTCTACATTTAATCCATCAGGTTGACATTATGGGGTATTGTGTGTAGGCCAGTGACACAAAGTCTACATTTAATACATCAAGATTACATTATGGGGTATTGTGTGTAGGCCAGTGACACATTTAATGCATCAGGTTGACATTATGGGGTATTGTATGTAGGCCAGTGACACAAAGTCTACATTTAATCCATCAGGTTGACATTATGGGGTATTGTGTGTAGGCCAGTGACACAAAGTCTACATTTAATCCATCATGTTGACATTATGGGGTATTGTGTGTAGGCCAGTGACACATTTAATCCATCAGGTTGACATTATGGGGTATTGTGTGTAGGCCAGTGACACAAAGTCTACATTTAACCCATCAGGTTAACATTATGGGGTATTGTGTGTAGGCCAGTGACACAAAGTCTACATTTAATCCTTCAGGTTGACATTATGGGGTATTGTGTGTAGGCCAGTGACACATTTAATGCATCAGGTTGACATTATGGGGTATTGTGTGTAGGCCAGTGACACAAAGTCTACATTTAATCCATCAGGTTGACATTATGGGGTATTGTGTGTAGGCCAGTGACACAAAGTCTACATTTAATCCATCAGGTTGACATAATGGGGTATTGTGTGTAGTCCAGTGACACATTTAATCCATCAGGTTGACATTATGGGGTATTGTGTGTAGGCCAGTGACACAAAGTCTACATTTAACCCATCAGGTTAACATTATGGGGTATTGTGTGTAGGCCAGTGACACAAAGTCTACATTTAATCCTTCAGGTTGACATTATGGGGTATTGTGTGTAGGCCAGTGACACATTTAATCCATCAGGTTGACATTATTGGGTATTGTGTGTAGGCCAGTGACACAAAGTCTACATTTAATCCATCAGGTTGACATTATGGGGTATTGTGTGTAGGCCAGTGACACATTTAATCCATCAGGTTGACATTATGGGGTATTGTTTGTAGGCCAGTGACAAAAAGTCTACATTTAATCCATCAGGTTGACATTATGGGGTATTGTGTGTAGGCCAGTGACACAAAGTCTACATTTAATCCATTAGGTTGACATTATGGGGTATTGTGTGTAGACCAGCGACACAAAGTCTACATTTAATCCATCAGGTTGACATTATGGGGTATTGTGTGTAGGCCAGTGACACAAAGTCTACATTTAATCCATCAGGTTGACATTATGGGGTATTGTGTGTAGGCCAGTGACACAAAGTCTACATTTAATCCATCAGGTTGACATTATGGGGTATTGTGTGTTGGCCAGTGACACAAAGTCTACATTTAATCCATCAGGTTGACATTATGGGGTATTGTGTGTAGGCCAGTGACACATTTAATCCATCAGGTTGACATTATGGGGTATTGTGTGTAGGCCAGTGACACATTTAATCCATCAGGTTGACATTATGGGGTATTGTGTGTAGGCCAGTGACACAAAGTCTACATTTAATCCATCAGGTTGACATTATGGGGTATTGTGTGTAGGCCAGTGACACATTTAATCCATCAGGTTGACATTATCGGGTATTGTGTGTAGGCCAGTGACACAAAGTCTACATTTAATCCATCAGGTTGACATTATGGGGTATTGTGTGTAGGCCAGTGACACATTTAATGCATCAGGTTGACATTATGGGGTATTGTGTGTAGGCCAGTGACACAAAGTCTACATTTAATCCATCAGGTTGACATTATGGGGTATTGTGTGTAGGCCAGTGACACAAAGTCTACATTTAATCCATCAGGTTGACATTATGGGGTATTGTGTGTAGGCCAGTGACACATTTAATCCATCAGGTTGACATTATGGGGTATTGTGTGTAGGCCAGTGACACAAAGTCTACATTTAACCCATCAGGTTAACATTATGGGGTATTGTGTGTAGGCCAGTGACACAAAGTCTACATTTAATCCATCAGGTTGACATTATGGGGTATTGTGTGTAAGCCAGTGACACATTTAATCCATCAGGTTGACATTATTGGGTATTGTGTGTAGGCCAGTGACACAAAGTGTACATTTAATCCATCAGGTTGACATTATGGGGTATTGTGTGTAGGCCAGTGACACAAAGTCTACATTTAATCCATCAGGTTGACATTATGGGGTATTGTGTGTAGGCCAGTGACACATTTAATCCATCAGGTTGACATTATGGGGTATTGTTTGTAGGCCAGTGACAAAAAGTCTACATTTAATCCATCAGGTTGACATTATTGGGTATTGTGTGTAGGCCAGTGACACAAAGTCTACATTTAATCCATTAGGTTGACATTATGGGGTATTGTGTGTAGGCCAGTGACACATTTAATCCATCAGGTTGACATTATGGGGTATTGTGTGTAGGCCAGTGACACAAAGTCTACATTTAATCCATCAGGTTGACATTATGGGGTATTGTGTGTAGGCCAGTGACACAAAGTCTACATTTAATACATCAGGTTGACATTATGGGGTATTGTATGTAGGCCAGTGACACAAAGTCTACATTTAATCCATCAGGTTGACATTATGGGGTATTGTGTGTAGACCAGTGACACAAAGTCTACATTTAATCCATCAGGTTGACATTACGGGGTATTGTGTGTAGGCCAGTGACACATTTAATCCATCAGGTTGACATTATGGGGTATTGTGTGTAGG
Organism: Thymallus thymallus; assembly: GCA_023634145.1. Taxonomy (NCBI): domain Eukaryota; kingdom Metazoa; phylum Chordata; class Actinopteri; order Salmoniformes; family Salmonidae; genus Thymallus; species Thymallus thymallus. The sequence continues at coordinate 1,343,085 of CM042397.1, forward strand.
CCAGTGACACAAAGTCTACATTTAATCCATCAGGTTGACATTATGGGGTATTGTGTGTAGGCCAGTGACACAAAGTCTACATTTAATCCATCAGGTTGACATTATGGGGTATTGTATGTAGGCCAGTGACACAAAGTCTACATTTAATCCATCAGGTTGACATTATGGGGTATTGTGTGTAGACCAGTGACACAAAGTCTACATTTAATCCATCAGGTTGACATTACGGGGTATTGTGTGTAGGCCAGTGACACATTTAATCCATCAGGTTGACATTATGGGGTATTGTGTGTAGGCCAGTGACACAAAGTCTACATTTAATCCATCAGGTTGACATTATGGGGTATTGTGTGTAGGCCAGTGATACAAAGTCTACATTTAATCCATCAGGTTGACATTATGGGGTATTGTGTGTAGGCCAGTGACACATTTAATCCATCAGGTTGACATTATGGGGTATTGTGTGTAGGCCAGTGACACAAAGTCTACATTTAATCCATCAGGTTGACATTATGGGGTATTTTGTGTAGGCCAGTGACACAAAGTCTACATTTAATCCATCAGGTTGACATTATGGGGTATTGTGTGTAGGCCAGTGACACAAATTTATGAAATTTCCCCCCCGGGGGATCAATAAAGTACCTATCTATCTATCTATCTATCTAAAGTCTACATTTAATCCATCAGGTTGACATTATGGGGTATTGTGTGTAGGCCAGTGACACATTTAATCCATCAGGTTGACATTATGGGGTATTGTTTGTAGGCCAGTGATACAAAGTCTACATTTAATCCATCAGGTTGACATTATGCGGTATTGTGTGTAGGCCAGTGACACAAAGTCTACATTTAATCCATCAGGTTAACATTATGGGGTATTGTGTGTAGGCCAGTGACACAAAGTCTACATTTAATCCATCAGGTTGACATTATGGGGTATTGTGTGTAGGCCAGTGACACAAAGTCTACATTTAATCCATCAGGTTGACATTATGGGGTATTGTGTGTAGGCCAGTGACACATTTAATCCATCAGGTTGACATTATGGGGTATTGTGTGTAGGCCAGTGACACAAAGTCTACATTTAATCCATCAGGTTGACATTATGGGGTATTGTGTGTAGGCCAGTGACACAAAGTCTACATTTAATCCATCAGGTTGACATTATGGGGTATTGTGTGTATGCCAGTGACACAAAGTCTACATTTAATCCATTAGGTTGACATTATGGGGTATTGTGTGTAGGCCAGTGACACATTTAATCCATCAGGTTGACATTATGGGGTATTATGTGTAGGCCAGTGACACATTTAATCCATCAGGTTGACATTATGGGGTATTGTGTGTAGGCCAGTGACACATTTAATCCAACAGGTTGACATTATGGGGTATTGTGTGTAGGCCAGTGACACATTTAATCCATCAGGTTGACATTATGGGGTATTGTGTGTAGGCCAGTGACACAAAGTCTACATTTAATCCATCAGGTTGACATTATGGGGTATTGTGTGTAGGCCAGTGACACAAAGTCTACATTTAATCCATCAGGTTGACATTATGGGGTATTGTGTGTAAGCCAGTGACACAAAGTCTACATTTAACACATCAGGTTGACATTATGGGGTATTGTGTGTAGGCCAGTTGCACAAAGTCTACATTTAATCCATCAGGTTGACATTATGGGGTATTGTGTGTAGGCCAGTGACACAAAGTCTACATTTAATCCATTAGGTTGACATTATGGGGTATTGTGTGTAGGCCAGTGACACATTTAATCCATCAGGTTGACATTATGGGGTATTATGTGTAGGCCAGTGACACATTTAATCCATCAGGTTGACATTATGGGGTATTGTGTGTAGGCCAGTGACACATTTAATCCATCAGGTTGACATTATGGGGTATTGTGTGTAGGCCAGTGACACAAAGTCTACATTTAATCCATCAGGTTGACATTATGGGGTATTGTGTGTAGGCCAGTGGCACAAAGTCTACATTTAATCCATCAGGTTGACATTATGGGGTATTGTGTGTAGGCCAGTGACACATTTAATCCATCAGGTTGACATTATGGGGTATTATGTGTAGGCCAGTGACACATTTAATCCATCAGGTTGACATTATGGGGTATTGTGTGTAGGCCAGTGACACATTTAATCCATCAGGTTGACATTATGGGGTATTGTGTGTAGGCCAGTGACACAAAGTCTACATTTAATCCATCAGGTTGACATTATGGGGTATTGTGTGTAGGCCAGTGGCACAAAGTCTACATTTAATCCATCAGGTTGACATTATGGGGTATTGTGTGTAGGCCAGTGACACAAAGTCTACATTTAATCCATCAGGTTGACATTATGGGGTATTGTGTGTAGGCCAGTGACACAAAGTCTACATTTAATCCATCAGGTTGACATTATGGGGTATTGTGTGTAGGCCAGTGACACATTTAATCCATTAGGTTGACATTATGGGGTATTGTGTGTAGGCCAGTGACACAAAGTCTACATTTAATCCATCAGGTTGACATTATGGGGTATTGTGTGTAGGCCCGTGATACAAAGTCTACATTTAATCCATCAGGTTGACATTATGGGGTATTGTGTGTAGGCCAGTGACACAAAGTCTACATTTAATCCATCAGGTTGACATTATCGGGTATTGTGTGTAGGCCAGTGACACAAAGTCTACATTTAATCCATCAGGTTGACATTATGGGGTATTGTGTGTAGGCCAGTGACACAAAGTCTAAATTTAATCCATCAGGTTGACATTATGGGGTATTGTGTGTAGGCCAGTGACACATTTAATCCATCAGGTTGACATTATGGGGTATTGTGTGTAGGCCAGTGACACATTTAATCCATCAGGTTGACATTATGGGGTATTGTGTGTAGGTCAGTGACACAAAGTCTACATTTAATCCATCAGGTTGACATTATGGGGTATTGTGTGTAGGCCAGTGACATATTTAATCCATCAGGTTAACATTATGGGGTATTGTGTGTAGGCCAGTGACACAAAGTCTACATTTAATCCATCAGGTTGACATTATGGGGTATTGTGTGTAGGCCAGTGATACAAAGTCTACATTTAATCCATCAGGTTGACATTATGCGGTATTGTGTGTAGGCCAGTGACACAAAGTCTACATTTAATCCATCAGGTTAACATTATGGGGTATTGTGTGTAGGCCAGTGACACAAAGTCTACATTGAATCCATCAGGTTGACATTATGGGGTATTGTGTGTAGGCCAGTGACACAAGTCTACATTTAATCCATCAGGTTGACATTATGGGGTATTGTGTGTAGGCCAGTGACACATTTAATCCATCAGGTTGACATTATGGGGTATTGTGTGTAGGCCAGTGACACAAAGTCTACATTTAATCCATCAGGTTGACATTATGGGGTATTGTGTGTAGGCCAGTGACACAAAGTCTACATTTAATCCATCAGGTTGACATTATGGGGTATTGTGTGTATGCCAGTGACACAAAGTCTACATTTAATCCATCAGGTTGACATTATGGGGTATTGTGTGTATGCCAGTGACACAAAGTCTACATTTAATCCATTAGGTTGACATTATGGGGTATTGTGTGTAGGCCAGTGACACATTTAATCCATCAGGTTGACATTATGGGGTATTATGTGTAGGCCAGTGACACATTTAATCCATCAGGTTGACATTATGGGGTATTGTGTGTAGGCCAGTGACACATTTAATCCATCAGGTTGATATTATGGGGTATTGTGTGTAGGCCAGTGACACATTTAATCCATCAGGTTGACATTATGGGGTATTGTGTGTAGGCCAGTGACACAAAGTCTACATTTAATCCATCAGGTTGACATTATGGGGTATTGTGTGTAGGCCAGTGATACAAAGTCTACATTTAATCCATCAGGTTGACATTATGGGGTATTGTGTGTAGGCCAGTGACACAAAGTCTACATTTAATCCATCAAGTTGACATTATCGGGTATTGTGTGTAGGCCAGTGACACAAAGTCTACATTTAATCCATCAGGTTGACATTATGGGGTATTGTGTGTAGGCCAGTGACACAAAGTCTACATTTAATCCATCAGGTTGACATTATGGGGTATTGTGTGTAGGCCAGTGACACAAAGACTACATTTAATCCATCAGGTTGACATTATGGGTTATTGTGTGTAGGCCAGTGACACATTTAATCCATTAGGTTGATATTATGGGGTATTGTGTGTAGGCCAGTGACACAAAGTCTACATTTAATCCATCAGGTTGACATTATGGGGTATTGTGTGTAGGCCAGTGACACAAAGTCTACATTTAATCCATCAGGTTGACATTATGGGGTATTGTGTGTAGGCCAGTGACACATTTAATCCATTAGGTTGATATTATGGGGTATTGTGTGTAGGCCAGTGACACAAAGTCTACATTTAATCCATCAGGTTGACATTATGGGGTATTGTGTGTAGGCCAGTGACACAAAGTCTACATTTAATCCATCAGGTTGACATTATGGGGTATTGTGTGTAGGCCAGTGACACATTTAATCCATCAGGTTGACATTATGGGGTATTATGTGTAGGCCAGTGACACAAAGTCTATATTTAATCCATCAGGTTGACATTATGGGGTATTGTGTGTAGGCCAGTGACACATTTAATCCATCAGGTTGACATTATCGGGTATTGTGTGTAGGCCAGTGACACAAAGTCTACATTTAATCCATCAGGATGACATTATGGGTTATTGTGTGTAGGCCAGTGACACAAAGTCTACATTTAATCCATCAGGTTGACATTATGGGGTATTGTGTGTAGGCCAGTGACACAAAGTCTACATTTAATCCATCAGGTTGACATTATGGGGTATTGTGTGTAGGCCAGTGACACATTTAATCCATCAGGTTGACATTATGGGGTATTGTGTGTAGGCCAGTGACACATTTAATCCATCAGGTTGACATTATGGGGTATTGTGTGTAGGCCAGTGACACAAAGTCTACATTTAATCCATCAGGTTGACATTATGGGGTATTGTGTGTAGGCCAGTGACACATTTAATCCATCAGGTTGACATTATGGGGTATTGTGTGTAGGCCAGTGACACAAAGTCTACATTTAATCCATCAGGTTGACATTATGGGGTATTGTGTGTAGGCCAGTGACACAAAGTCCACATTTAATCCATCAGGTTGACATTATGCGGTATTGTGTGTAGGCCAGTGACACAAAGTCTACATTTAATCCATCAGGATGACATTATGGGGTATTGTGTGAAGGCCAGTGACACAAAGTCTACATTTAATCCATCAGGTTGACATTATGGGGTATTGTGTGTAGGCCAGTGACACAAAGTCTACATTTAATCCATCAGGTTGACATTATGGGGTATTGTGTGTAGGCCAGTGACACAAAGTCTACATTTAATACATCAAGTTTACATTATGAGGTATTGTGTGTAGGCCAGTGACACATTTAATGCATCAGGTTGACATTATGGGGTATTGTGTGTAGGCCAGTGACACAAAGTCTACATTTAATCCATCAGGTTGACATTATGGGGTATTGTGTGTAGGCCAGTGACACAAAGTCTACATTTAATCCATCAGGTTGACATTATGGGGTATTGTGTGTAGGCCAGTGACACATTTAATCCATCAGGTTGACATTATGGGGTATTGTGTGTAGGCCAGTGACACAAAGTCTACATTTAACCCATCAGGTTAACATTATGGGGTATTGTGTGTAGGCCAGTGACACAAAGTCTCCATTTAATCCATCAGGTTGACATTATGGGGTATTGTGTGTAGGCCAGTGACACATTTAATCCATCAGGTTGACATTATTGGGTATTGTGTGTAGGCCAGTGACACAAAGTCTACATTTAATCCATCAGGTTGACATTATGGGGTATTGCGTGTAGGCCAGTGACACATTTAATCCATCAGGTTGACATTATGGGGTATTGTTTGTAGGCCAGTGACAAAAAGTCTACATTTAATCCATCAGGTTGACATTATGGGGTATTGTGTGTAGGCCAGTGACACATTTAATCCATTAGGTTGATATTATGGGGTATTGTGTGTAGGCCAGTGACACAAAGTCTACATTTAATCCATCAGGTTGACATTATGGGGTATTGTGTGTAGGCCAGTGACACAAAGTCTACATTTAATCCATCAGGTTGACATTATGGGGTATTGTGTGTAGGCCAGTGACAAATTTAATCCATCAGGTTGACATTATGGGGTATTATGTGTAGGCCAGTGACACAAAGTCTATATTTAATCCATCAGGTTGACATTATGGGGTATTGTGTGTAGGCCAGTGACACATTTAATCCATCAGGTTGACATTATCGGGTATTGTGTGTAGGCCAGTGACACAAAGTCTACATTTAATCCATCAGGATGAAATTATGGGTTATTGTGTGTAGGCCAGTGACACAAAGTCTACATTTAATCCATCAGGTTGACATTATGGGGTATTGTGTGTAGGCCAGTGACACAAAGTCTACATTTAATCCATCAGGTTGACATTATGGGGTATTGTGTGTAGGCCAGTGACACATTTAATCCATCAGGTTGACATTATGGTGTATTGTGTGTAGGCCAGTGACACATTTAATCCATCAGGTTGACATTATGGGGTATTGTGTGTAGGCCAGTGACACAAAGTCTACATTTAATCCATCAGGTTGACATTATGGGGTATTGTGTGTAGGCCAGTGACACAAAGTCCACATTTAATCCATCAGGTTGACATTATGCGGTATTGTGTGTAGGCCAGTGACACAAAGTCTACATTTAATCCATCAGGATGACATTATGGGGTATTGTGTGAAGGCCAGTGACACAAAGTCTACATTTAATCCATCAGGTTGACATTATGGGGTATTGTGTGTAGGCCAGTGACACAAAGTCTACATTTAATCCATCAGGTTGACATTATGGGGTATTGTGTGTAGGCCAGTGACACAAAGTCTACATTTAATACATCAAGTTGACATTATGGGGTATTTTGTGTAGGCCAGTGACACATTTAATGCATCAGGTTGACATTATGGGGTATTGTGTGTAGGCCAGTGACACAAAGTCTACATTTAATCCATCAGGTTGACATTATGGGGTATTGTGTGTAGGCCAGTGACACAAAGTCTACATTTAATCCATCAGGTTGACATTATGGGGTATTGTGTGTAGGCCAGTGACACATTTAATCCATCAGGTTGACATTATGGGGTATTGTGTGTAGGCCAGTGACACAAAGTCTACATTTAACCCATCAGGTTAACATTATGGGGTATTGTGTGTAGGCCAGTGACACAAAGTCTACATTTAATCCTTCAGGTTGACATTATGGGGTATTGTGTGTAGGCCAGTGACACATTTAATCCATCAGGTTGACATTATTGGGTATTGTGTGTAGGCCAGTGACACAAAGTCTACATTTAATCCATCAGGTTGACATTATGGGGTATTGTGTGTAGGCCAGTGACACATTTAATCCATCAGGTTGACATTATGGGGTATTGTTTGTAGGCCAGTGACAAAAAGTCTACATTTAATCCATCAGGTTGACATTATGGGGTATTGTGTGTAGGCCAGTGACACATTTAATCCATTAGGTTGATATTATGGGGTATTGTGTGTAGGCCAGTGACACAAAGTCTACATTTAATCCATCAGGTTGACATTATGGGGTATTGTGTGTAGGCCAGTGACACAAAGTCTACATTTAATCCATCAGGTTGACATTATGGGGTATTGTGTGTAGGCCAGTGACACATTTAATCCATCAGGTTGACATTATGGGGTATTATGTGTAGGCCAGTGACACAAAGTCTATATTTAATCCATCAGGTTGACATTATGGGGTATTGTGTGTAGGCCAGTGACACATTTAATCCATCAGGTTGACATTATCGGGTATTGTGTGCAGGCCAGTGAGACAAAGTCTACATTTAATCCATCAGGTTGACATTATGGGGTATTGTGTGTAGGCCAGTGACACAAAGTCTACATTTAATCCATCAGGTTGACATTATGGGGTATTGTGTGTAGGCCAGTGACACATTTAATCCATCAGGTTGACATTATGGGGTATTGTGTGTAGGCCAGTGACACATTTAATCCATCAGGTTGACATTATGGGGTATTGTGTGTAGGCCAGTGACACAAAGTCTACATTTAATCCATCAGGTTGACATTATGGGGTATTGTGTGTAGGCCAGTGACACATTTAATCCATCAGGTTGACATTATGGGGTATTGTGTGTAGGCCAGTGACACAAAGTCTACATTTAATCCATCAGGTTGACATTATGGGGTATTGTGTGTAGGCCAGTGACACAAAGTCCACATTTAATCCTTCAGGTTGACATTATGCGGTATTGTGTGTAGGCCAGTGACACAAAGTCTACATTTAATCCATCAGGATGACATTATGGGGTATTGTGTGAAGGCCAGTGACACAAAGTCTACATTTAATCCATCAGGTTGACATTATGGGGTATTGTGTGTAGGCCAGTGACACAAAGTCTACATTTAATCCATCAGGTTGACATTATGGGGTATTGTGTGTAGGCCAGTGACACAAAGTCTACATTTAATACATCAAGATTACATTATGGGGTATTGTGTGTAGGCCAGTGACACATTTAATGCATCAGGTTGACATTATGGGGTATTGTATGTAGGCCAGTGACACAAAGTCTACATTTAATCCATCAGGTTGACATTATGGGGTATTGTGTGTAGGCCAGTGACACAAAGTCTACATTTAATCCATCATGTTGACATTATGGGGTATTGTGTGTAGGCCAGTGACACATTTAATCCATCAGGTTGACATTATGGGGTATTGTGTGTAGGCCAGTGACACAAAGTCTACATTTAACCCATCAGGTTAACATTATGGGGTATTGTGTGTAGGCCAGTGACACAAAGTCTACATTTAATCCTTCAGGTTGACATTATGGGGTATTGTGTGTAGGCCAGTGACACATTTAATGCATCAGGTTGACATTATGGGGTATTGTGTGTAGGCCAGTGACACAAAGTCTACATTTAATCCATCAGGTTGACATTATGGGGTATTGTGTGTAGGCCAGTGACACAAAGTCTACATTTAATCCATCAGGTTGACATAATGGGGTATTGTGTGTAGTCCAGTGACACATTTAATCCATCAGGTTGACATTATGGGGTATTGTGTGTAGGCCAGTGACACAAAGTCTACATTTAACCCATCAGGTTAACATTATGGGGTATTGTGTGTAGGCCAGTGACACAAAGTCTACATTTAATCCTTCAGGTTGACATTATGGGGTATTGTGTGTAGGCCAGTGACACATTTAATCCATCAGGTTGACATTATTGGGTATTGTGTGTAGGCCAGTGACACAAAGTCTACATTTAATCCATCAGGTTGACATTATGGGGTATTGTGTGTAGGCCAGTGACACATTTAATCCATCAGGTTGACATTATGGGGTATTGTTTGTAGGCCAGTGACAAAAAGTCTACATTTAATCCATCAGGTTGACATTATGGGGTATTGTGTGTAGGCCAGTGACACATTTAATCCATTAGGTTGATATTATGGGGTATTGTGTGTAGGCCAGTGACACAAAGTCTACATTTAATCCATCAGGTTGACATTATGGGGTATTGTGTGTAGGCCAGTGACACAAAGTCTACATTTAATCCATCAGGTTGACATTATGGGGTATTGTGTGTAGGCCAGTGACACATTTAATCCATCAGGTTGACATTATGGGGTATTATGTGTAGGCCAGTGACACAAAGTCTATATTTAATCCATCAGGTTGACATTATGGGGTATTGTGTGTAGGCCAGTGACACATTTAATCCATCAGGTTGACATTATCGGGTATTGTGTGTAGGCCAGTGACACAAAGTCTACATTTAATCCATCAGGTTGACATTATGGGGTATTGTGTGTAGGCCAGTGACACAAAGTCTACATTTAATCCATCAGGTTGACATTATGGGGTATTGTGTGTAGGCCAGTGACACATTTAATCCATCAGGTTGACATTATGGGGTATTGTGTGTAGGCCAGTGACACATTTAATCCATCAGGTTGACATTATGGGGTATTGTGTGTAGGCCAGTGACACAAAGTCTACATTTAATCCATCAGGTTGACATTATGGGGTATTGTGTGTAGGCCAGTGACACATTTAATCCATCAGGTTGACATTATGGGGTATTGTGTGTAGGCCAGTGACACAAAGTCTACATTTAATCCATCAGGTTGACATTATGGGGTATTGTGTGTAGGCCAGTGACACAAAGTCCACATTTAATCCTTCAGGTTGACATTATGCGGTATTGTGTGTAGGCCAGTGACACAAAGTCTACATTTAATCCATCAGGATGACATTATGGGGTATTGTGTGAAGGCCAGTGACACAAAGTCTACATTTAATCCATCAGGTTGACATTATGGGGTATTGTGTGTAGGCCAGTGACACAAAGTCTACATTTAATCCATCAGGTTGACATTATGGGGTATTGTGTGTAGGCCAGTGACACAAAGTCTACATTTAATACATCAAGATTACATTATGGGGTATTGTGTGTAGGCCAGTGACACATTTAATGCATCAGGTTGACATTATGGGGTATTGTATGTAGGCCAGTGACACAAAGTCTACATTTAATCCATCAGGTTGACATTATGGGGTATTGTGTGTAGGCCAGTGACACAAAGTCTACATTTAATCCATCATGTTGACATTATGGGGTATTGTGTGTAGGCCAGTGACACATTTAATCCATCAGGTTGACATTATGGGGTATTGTGTGTAGGCCAGTGACACAAAGTCTACATTTAACCCATCAGGTTAACATTATGGGGTATTGTGTGTAGGCCAGTGACACAAAGTCTACATTTAATCCTTCAGGTTGACATTATGGGGTATTGTGTGTAGGCCAGTGACACATTTAATGCATCAGGTTGACATTATGGGGTATTGTGTGTAGGCCAGTGACACAAAGTCTACATTTAATCCATCAGGTTGACATTATGGGGTATTGTGTGTAGGCCAGTGACACAAAGTCTACATTTAATCCATCAGGTTGACATAATGGGGTATTGTGTGTAGTCCAGTGACACATTTAATCCATCAGGTTGACATTATGGGGTATTGTGTGTAGGCCAGTGACACAAAGTCTACATTTAACCCATCAGGTTAACATTATGGGGTATTGTGTGTAGGCCAGTGACACAAAGTCTACATTTAATCCTTCAGGTTGACATTATGGGGTATTGTGTGTAGGCCAGTGACACATTTAATCCATCAGGTTGACATTATTGGGTATTGTGTGTAGGCCAGTGACACAAAGTCTACATTTAATCCATCAGGTTGACATTATGGGGTATTGTGTGTAGGCCAGTGACACATTTAATCCATCAGGTTGACATTATGGGGTATTGTTTGTAGGCCAGTGACAAAAAGTCTACATTTAATCCATCAGGTTGACATTATGGGGTATTGTGTGTAGGCCAGTGACACAAAGTCTACATTTAATCCATTAGGTTGACATTATGGGGTATTGTGTGTAGACCAGCGACACAAAGTCTACATTTAATCCATCAGGTTGACATTATGGGGTATTGTGTGTAGGCCAGTGACACAAAGTCTACATTTAATCCATCAGGTTGACATTATGGGGTATTGTGTGTAGGCCAGTGACACAAAGTCTACATTTAATCCATCAGGTTGACATTATGGGGTATTGTGTGTTGGCCAGTGACACAAAGTCTACATTTAATCCATCAGGTTGACATTATGGGGTATTGTGTGTAGGCCAGTGACACATTTAATCCATCAGGTTGACATTATGGGGTATTGTGTGTAGGCCAGTGACACATTTAATCCATCAGGTTGACATTATGGGGTATTGTGTGTAGGCCAGTGACACAAAGTCTACATTTAATCCATCAGGTTGACATTATGGGGTATTGTGTGTAGGCCAGTGACACATTTAATCCATCAGGTTGACATTATCGGGTATTGTGTGTAGGCCAGTGACACAAAGTCTACATTTAATCCATCAGGTTGACATTATGGGGTATTGTGTGTAGGCCAGTGACACATTTAATGCATCAGGTTGACATTATGGGGTATTGTGTGTAGGCCAGTGACACAAAGTCTACATTTAATCCATCAGGTTGACATTATGGGGTATTGTGTGTAGGCCAGTGACACAAAGTCTACATTTAATCCATCAGGTTGACATTATGGGGTATTGTGTGTAGGCCAGTGACACATTTAATCCATCAGGTTGACATTATGGGGTATTGTGTGTAGGCCAGTGACACAAAGTCTACATTTAACCCATCAGGTTAACATTATGGGGTATTGTGTGTAGGCCAGTGACACAAAGTCTACATTTAATCCATCAGGTTGACATTATGGGGTATTGTGTGTAAGCCAGTGACACATTTAATCCATCAGGTTGACATTATTGGGTATTGTGTGTAGGCCAGTGACACAAAGTGTACATTTAATCCATCAGGTTGACATTATGGGGTATTGTGTGTAGGCCAGTGACACAAAGTCTACATTTAATCCATCAGGTTGACATTATGGGGTATTGTGTGTAGGCCAGTGACACATTTAATCCATCAGGTTGACATTATGGGGTATTGTTTGTAGGCCAGTGACAAAAAGTCTACATTTAATCCATCAGGTTGACATTATTGGGTATTGTGTGTAGGCCAGTGACACAAAGTCTACATTTAATCCATTAGGTTGACATTATGGGGTATTGTGTGTAGGCCAGTGACACATTTAATCCATCAGGTTGACATTATGGGGTATTGTGTGTAGGCCAGTGACACAAAGTCTACATTTAATCCATCAGGTTGACATTATGGGGTATTGTGTGTAGGCCAGTGACACAAAGTCTACATTTAATACATCAGGTTGACATTATGGGGTATTGTATGTAGGCCAGTGACACAAAGTCTACATTTAATCCATCAGGTTGACATTATGGGGTATTGTGTGTAGACCAGTGACACAAAGTCTACATTTAATCCATCAGGTTGACATTACGGGGTATTGTGTGTAGGCCAGTGACACATTTAATCCATCAGGTTGACATTATGGGGTATTGTGTGTAGGCCAGTGACACAAAGTCTACATTTAATCCATCAGGTTGACATTATGGGGTATTGTGTGTAGGCCAGTGACACAAAGTCTACATTTAATCCATCAGGTTGACATTATGGGGTATTGTATGTAGGCCAGTGACACAAAGTCTACATTTAATCCATCAGGTTGACATTATGGGGTATTGTGTGTAGACCAGTGACACAAAGTCTACATTTAATCCATCAGGTTGACATTACGGGGTATTGTGTGTAGGCCAGTGACACATTTAATCCATCAGGTTGACATTATGGGGTATTGTGTGTAGGCCAGTGACACAAAGTCTACATTTAATCCATCAGGTTGACATTATGGGGTATTGTGTGTAGGCCAGTGATACAAAGTCTACATTTAATCCATCAGGTTGACATTATGGGGTATTGTGTGTAGGCCAGTGACACATTTAATCCATCAGGTTGACATTATGGGGTATTGTGTGTAGGCCAGTGACACAAAGTCTACATTTAATCCATCAGGTTGACATTATGGGGTATTTTGTGTAGGCCAGTGACACAAAGTCTACATTTAATCCATCAGGTTGACATTATGGGGTATTGTGTGTAGGCCAGTGACACAAATTTATGAAATTTCCCCCCCGGGGGATCAATAAAGTACCTATCTATCTATCTATCTATCTAAAGTCTACATTTAATCCATCAGGTTGACATTATGGGGTATTGTGTGTAGGCCAGTGACACATTTAATCCATCAGGTTGACATTATGGGGTATTGTTTGTAGGCCAGTGACAAAAAGTCTACATTTAATCCATCAGGTTGACATTATTGGGTATTGTGTGTAGGCCAGTGACACAAAGTCTACATTTAATCCATTAGGTTGACATTATGGGGTATTGTGTGTAGGCCAGTGACACAAAGTCTACATTTAATCCATCAGGTTGACATTATGGGGTATTGTGTGTAGGCCAGTGACACATTTAATCCATCAGGTTGACATTATGGGGTATTGTGTGTAGGCCAGTGACACAAAGTCTACATTTAATCCATCAGGTTGACATTATGGGGTATTGTGTGTAGGCCAGTGACACAAAGTCTACATTTAATCCATCAGGTTGACATTATGGGGTATTGTATGTAGGCCAGTGACACAAAGTCTACATTTAATCCATCAGGTTGACATTATGGGGTATTGTGTGTAGACCAGTGACACAAAGTCTACATTTAATCCATCAGGTTGACATTACAGGGTATTGTGTGTAGGCCAGTGACACATTTAATCCATCAGGTTGACATTATGGGGTATTGTGTGTAGGCCAGTGACACAAAGTCTACATTTAATCCATCAGGTTGACATTATGGGGTATTGTGTGTAGGCCAGTGATACAAAGTCTACATTTAATCCATCAGGTTGACATTATGGGGTATTGTGTGTAGGCCAGTGACACATTTAATCCATCAGGTTGACATTATGGGGTATTGTGTGTAGGCCAGTGACACAAACTCTACATTTAATCCATCAGGTTGACATTATGGGGTATTTTGTGTAGGCCAGTGACACAAAGTCTACATTTAATCCATCAGGTTGACATTATGGGGTATTGTGTGTAGGCCAGTGACACAAATTTATGAAATTTCCCCCCCGGGGGATCAATAAAGTACCTATCTATCTATCTATCCATCTATCTATCTATCTATCTATCTATCTATCTATCTAAAGTCTACATTTAATCCATCAGGTTGACATTATGGGGTATTGTGTGTAGGCCAGTGACACATTTAATCCATCAGGTTGACATAATGGGGTATTGTGTGTAGGCCAGTGAAACAAAGTCTACATTTAATCCATCAGGTTGACATTATGGGGTATTGTGTGTAGGCCAGTGACACAAAGTCTACATTTAATCCATCAGGTTGACATTATGGGGTATTGTATGTATGCCAGTGACACAAAGTCTACATTTAATCCATCAGGTTGACATTATGGGGTATTGTGTGTAGGCCAGTGACACAAAGTCTACATTTAATCCATCAGGTTGACATTACGGGGTATTGTGTGTAGGCCAGTGACACATTTAATCCATCAGGTTGACATTATGGGTTATTGTGTGTAGGCCAGTGACACAAAGTCTACATTTAATCCATCAGCTTGACATTATGGGGTATTGTGTGTAGGCCAGTGATACAAAGTCTACATTTAATCCATCAGGATGACATTATGGGGTATTGTGTGTAGAACAGTGACACATTTAATCCATCAGGTTGACATTATGGGGTATTGTGTGTAGGCCAGTGACACAAAGTCTACATTTAATCCATCAGGTTGACATTATGGGGTATTGTGTGTAGGCCAGTGACACAAAGTCTACATTTAATCCATCAGGTTGACATTATGGGGTATTGTGTGTAGGCCAGTGACACATTTAATCCATCAGGTTGACATTATCAGGTATTGTGTGTAGGCCAGTGACACAAAGTCTACATTTAATCCATCAGGATGACATTATGGGGTATTGTGTGTAGGCCAGTGACACAAAGTCTACATTTAATCCATCAGGTTGACATTATGGGGTATTGTGTGTAGGCCAGTGACACAAAGTCTACATTTAATCCATCAGGTTGACATTATTGGGTATTGTGTGTAGGCCAGTGACACAAAGTCTACATTTAATCCATCAGGTTGACATTATGGGGTATTGTGTGTAGGCCAGTGACACAAAGTCTACATTTAATCCATCAGGTTGACATTATGCGGTATTGTGTGTTGACACAAAGTCTACATTTAATCCATCAGGTTAACATTATGGGGTATTGTGTGTAGGCCAGTGACACAAAGTCTACATTTAATCCATCAGGTTAACATTATGGGGTATTGTGTGTAGGCCAGTGACACAAAGTCTACATTTAATCCATCAGGTTGACATTATGGGGAATTGTGTGTAGGCCAGTGACACAAAGTCTACATTTAATCCATTAGGTTGACATTATGGGGTATTGTGTGTAGGCCAGTGACACATTTAATCCATCAGGTTGACATTATGGGGTATTATTTGTAGGCCAGTGACAAATTTAATCCATCAGGTTGACATTATGGGGTATTGTGTGTAGGCCAGTGACACATTTAATCCATCAGGTTGACATTATGGGGTATTGTGTGTAGGCCAGTGACACATTTAATCCATCAGGTTGACATTATGGGGTATTGTGTGTAGGCCAGTGACATAAAGTCTACATTTAATCCATTAGGTTGACATTATGGGGTATTGTGTGTAGTCCAGTGACACATTTAATCCATCAGGTTGACATTATGGGGTATTATGTGTAGGCCAGTGACAAATTTAATCCATCAGGTTGACATTATGGGGTATTGTGTGTAGGCCAGTGACACATTTAATCCATCAGGTTGACATTATCAGGTATTGTGTGTAGGCCAGTGACACAAAGTCTACATTTAATCCATCAGGTTGACATTATGGGGTATTGTGTGTAGGCCAGTGATACAAAGTCTACATTTAATCCATCAGGTTGACATTATGGGGTATTGTGTGTAGGCCAGTGACACATTTAATCCATCAGGTTGACATTATGGGGTATTGTCTGTAGGCCAGTGACACAAAGTCTACATTTAATCCATTAGGTTGACATTATGGGGTATTGTGTGTAGGCCAGTGACACATTTAATCCATCAGGTTGACATTATGGGGTATTATGTGTAGGCCAGTGACAAATTTAATCCATCAGGTTGACATTATGGGGTATTGTGTGTAGGCCAGTGACACCTTTAATCCATCAGGTTGACATTATGGGGTATTGTGTGTAGGCCAGTGACACATTTAATCCATCAGGTTGACATTATGGGGTATTGTGTGTAGGCCAGTGACATAAAGTCTACATTTAATCCATTAGGTTGACATTATGGGGTATTGTGTGTAGTCCAGTGACACATTTAATCCATCAGGTTGACATTATGGGGTATTATGTGTAGGCCAGTGACAAATTTAATCCATCAGGTTGACATTATGGGGTATTGTGTGTAGGCCAGTGACACATTTAATCCATCAGGTTGACATTATGGGGTATTGTGTGTAGGCCAGTGACACATTTAATCCATCAGGTTGACATTATGGGGTATTGTGTGTAGGCCAGTGACACAAAGTCTACATTTAATCATCAGGTTGACATTATGGGGTATTGTGTGTAGGCCAGTGACACAAAGTCTACATTTAATCCATCAGGTTGACATTATGGGGTATTGTGTGTAGGCCAGTGACACAAAGTCTACATTTAATCCATTAGGTTGACATTATGGGGTATTGTGTGTAGGCCAGTGACACATTTAATCCATCAGGTTGACATTATCGGGTATTGTGTGTAGGCCAGTGACACAAAGTCTACATTTAATCCATCAGGTTGACATTATGGGGTATTGTGTGTAGGCCAGTGACACATTTAATCCATCAGGTTGACATTATGGGGTATTGTGTGTAGGCCAGTGACACAAAGTCTACATTTAACCCATCAGGTTAACATTATGGGGTATTGTGTGTAGGCCAGTGACACAAAGTCTACATTTAATCCTTCAGGTTGACATTATGGGGTATTGTGTGTAGGCCAGTGACACATTTAATCCATCAGGTTGACATTATTGGGTATTGTGTGTAGGCCAGTGACACAAAGTCTACATTTAATCCATCAGGTTGACATTATGGGGTATTGTGTGTAGGCCAGTGACACATTTAATCCATCAGGTTGACATTATGGGGTATTGTTTGTAGGCCAGTGACAAAAAGTCTACATTTAATCCATCAGGTTGACATTATGGGGTATTGTGTGTAGGCCAGTGACACATTTAATCCATTAGGTTGATATTATGGGGTATTGTGTGTAGGCCAGTGACACAAAGTCTACATTTAATCCATCAGGTTGACATTATGGGGTATTGTGTGTAGGCCAGTGACACAAAGTCTACATTTAATCCATCAGGTTGACATTATGGGGTATTGTGTGTAGGCCAGTGACACATTTAATCCATCAGGTTGACATTATGGGGTATTATGTGTAGGCCAGTGACACAAAGTCTATATTTAATCCATCAGGTTGACATTATGGGGTATTGTGTGTAGGCCAGTGACACATTTAATCCATCAGGTTGACATTATCGGGTATTGTGTGTAGGCCAGTGACACAAAGTCTACATTTAATCCATCAGGTTGACATTATGGGGTATTGTGTGTAGGCCAGTGACACAAAGTCTACATTTAATCCATCAGGTTGACATTATGGGGTATTGTGTGTAGGCCAGTGACACATTTAATCCATCAGGTTGACATTATGGGGTATTGTGTGTAGGCCAGTGACACAAAGTCTACATTTAATCCATCAGGTTGACATTATGGGGTATTGTGTGTAGGCCAGTGACACAAAGTCTACATTTAATCCATCAGGTTGACATTATGGGGTATTGTGTGTAGGCCAGTGACACAAAGTCTACATTTAATCCATCAGGTTGACATTATGGGGTATTGTGTGTAGGCCAGTGACACATTTAATCCATCAGGTTGACATTATGGGGTATTGTGTGTAGGCCAGTGACACATTTAATCCATCAGGTTGACATTATGGGGTATTGTGTGTAGGCCAGTGACACAAAGTCTACATTTAATCCATCAGGTTGACATTATGGGGTATTGTGTGTAGGCCAGTGACACATTTAATCCATCAGGTTGACATTATGGGGTATTGTGTGTAGGCCAGTGACACAAAGTCTACATTTAATCCATCAGGTTGACATTATGGGGTATTGTGTGTAGGCCAGTGACACAAAGTCCACATTTAATCCATCAGGTTGACATTATGGGGTATTGTGTGTAGGCCAGTGACACATTTAATCCATCAGGTTGACATTATGGGGTATTGTGTGTAGGCCAGTGACACAAAGTCTACATTTAATCCATCAGGTTGACATTATGGGGTATTGTGTGTAGGCCAGTGACACATTTAATCCATCAGGTTGACATTATGGGGTATTGTGTGTAGGCCAGTGACACAAAGTCTACATTTAATCCATCAGGTTGACATTATGGGGTATTGTGTGTAGGCCAGTGACACAAAGTCCACATTTAATCCATCAGGTTGACATTATGCGGTATTGTGTGTAGGCCAGTGTCACAAAGTCTACATTTAATCCATCAGGTTGACATTATGGGGTATTGTGTGTAGGCCAGTGACACATTTAATGCATCAGGTTGACATTATGGGGTATTGTATGTAGGCCAGTGACACAAAGTCTACATTTAATCCATCAGGTTGACATTATGGGGTATTGTGTGTAGGCCAGTGACACAAAGTCTACATTTAATCCATCAGGTTGATATTATGGGGTATTGTGTGTAGGCCAGTGACACATGTAATCCATCAGGTTGACATTATGGGGTATTGTGTGTAGGCCAGTGACACAAAGTCTACATTTAACCCATCAGGTTAACATTATGGGGTATTGTGTGTAGGCCAGTGACACAAAGTCTACATTTAATCCTTCAGGTTGACATTATGGGGTATTGTGTGTAGGCCAGTGACACATTTAATGCATCAGGTTGACATTATGGGGTATTGTGTGTAGGCCAGTGACACAAAGTCTACATTTAATCCATCAGGTTGACATTATGGGGTATTGTGTGTAGGCCAGTGACACAAAGTCTACATTTAATCCATCAGGTTGACATTATGGGGTATTGTGTGTAGGCCAGTGACACATTTAATCAATCAGGTTGACATTATGGGGTATTGTGTGTAGGCCAGTGACACAAAGTCTACATTTAACCCATCAGGTTAACATTATGGGGTATTGTGTGTAGGCCAGTGACACAAAGTCTACATTTAATCCTTCAGGTTGACATTATGGGGTATTGTGTGTAGGCCAGTGACACATTTAATCAATCAGGTTGACATTATTGGGTATTGTGTGTAGGCCAGTGACACAAAGTCTACATTTAATCCATCAGGTTGACATTATGGGGTATTGTTTGTAGGCCAGTGACAAAAAGTCTACATTTAATCCATTAGGTTGACATTATGGGGTATTGTTTGTAGACCAGTGACACAAAGTCTACATTTAATCCATCAGGTTGACATTATGGGGTATTGTGTGTAGGCCAGTGACACAAAGTCTACATTTAATCCATCAGGTTGACATTATGGGGTATTGTGTGTAGGCCAGTGACACAAAGTCTACATTTAATCCATCAGGTTGACATTATGGGGTATTGTGTTTGCCAGTGACACAAAGTCTACATTTAATCCATCAGGTTGACATTATGTGGTATTGTGTGTAGGCCAGTGACACATTTAATCCATCAGGTTGACATTATGGGGTATTGTGTGTAGGCCAGTGACACATTTAATCCATCAGGTTGACATTATGGGGTATTGTGTGTAGGCCAGTGACACAAAGTCTACATTTAATCCATCAGGTTGACATTATGGGGTATTGTGTGTAGGCCAGTGACACATTTAATCCATCAGGTTGACATTATGGGGTATTGTGTGTAGGCCAGTGACACAAAGTCTACATTTAATCTATCAGGTTGACATTATGGGGTATTGTGTGTAGGCCAGTGACACAAAGTCTACATTTAATACATCAAGTTTACATTATGGGGTATTGTGTGTAGGCCAGTGACACATTTAATGCATCAGGTTGACATTATGGGGTATTGTGTGTAGGCCAGTGACACAAAGTCTACATTTAATCCATCAGGTTGACATTATGGGGTATTGTGTGTAGGCCAGTGACACAAAGTCTACATTTAATCCATCAGGTTGACATTATGGGGTATTGTGTGTAGGCCAGTGACACATTTAATCCATCAGGTTGACATTATGCGGTATTGTGTGTAGGCCAGTGACAAAGAGTCTACATTTAACCCATCAGGTTAACATTATGGGGTATTGTGTGTAGGCCAGTGACACAAAGTCTACATTTAATCCATCAGGTTGACATTATGGGGTATTGTGTGTAGGCCAGTGACACATTTAATCCATCAGGTTGACATTATTGGGTATTGTGTGTAGGCCAGTGACACAAAGTGTACATTTAATCCATCAGGTTGACATTATGGGGTATTGTGTGTAGGCCAGTGACACATTTAATCCATCAGGTTGACATTATGGGGTATTGTTTGTAGGCCAGTGACAAAAAGTCTACATTTAATCCATCAGGTTGACATTATGGGGTATTGTGTGTAGGCCAGTGACACAAAGTCTACATTTAATCCATTAGGTTGACATTATGGGGTATTGTGTGTAGGCCAGTGACACAAAGTCTACATTTAATCCATCAGGTTGACATTATGGGGTATTGTGTGTAGGCCAGTGACACATTTAATCCATCAGGTTGACATTATGGGGTATTGTGTGTAGGCCAGTGACACATTTAATCCATCAGGTTGACATTATGGGGTATTGTGTGTAGGCCAGTGACACAAAGTCTACATTTAATCCATCAGGTTGACATTATGGGGTATTGTATGTAGGCCAGTGACACAAAGTCTACATTTAATCCATCAGGTTGACATTATGGGGTATTGTGTGTAGACCAGTGACACAAAGTCTACATTTAATCCATCAGGTTGACATTACGGGGTATTGTGTGTAGGCCAGTGACACATTTAATCCATCAGGTTGACATTATGGGGTATTGTGTGTAGGCCAGTGATACAAAGTCTACATTTAATCCATCAGGTTGACATTATGGGGTATTGTGTGTAGGCCAGTGATACAAAGTCTACATTTAATCCATCAGGTTGACATTATGGGGTATTGTGTGTAGGCCAGTGACACATTTAATCCATCAGGTTGACATTATGGGGTATTGTGTGTAGGCCAGTGACACAAAGTCTACATTTAATCCATCAGGTTGACATTATGGGGTATTGTGTGTAGGCCAGTGACACAAAGTCTACATTTAATCCATCAGGTTGACATTATGGGGTATTGTGTGTAGGCCAGTGACACAAATTTATGAAATTTCCCCATCGGGGGATCAATAAAGTACCTATCTATCTATCTATCTATCTATCTATCTATCTAAAGTCTACATTTAATCCATCAGGTTGACATTATGGGGTATTGTGTGCAGGCCAGTGACACATTTAATCCATCAGGTTGACATGATGGGGTATTGTGTGTAGGCCAGTGAAACAAAGTCTACATTTAATCCATCAGGTTGACATTATGGGGTATTGTGTGTAGGCCAGTGACACAAAGTCTACATTTAATCCATCAGGTTGACATTATGGGGTATTGTATGTAGGCCAGTGACACAAAGTCTACATTTAATCCATCAGGTTGACATTATGGGGTATTGTGTGTAGGCCAGTGACACAAAGTCTACATTTAATCCATCAGGTTGACATTACGGGGTATTGTGTGTAGGCCAGTGACACATTTAATCCATCAGGTTGACATTATGGGTTATTGTGTGTAGGCCAGTGACACAAAGTCTACATTTAATCCATCAGCTTGACATTATGGGGTATTGTGTGTAGGCCAGTGATACAAAGTCTACATTTAATCCATCAGGATGACATTATGGGGTATTGTGTGTAGAACAGTGACACATTTAATCCATCAGGTTGACATTATGGGGTATTGTGTGTAGGCCAGTGACACATTTAATCCATCAGGTTGACATTATCAGGTATTGTGTGTAGGCCAGTGACACAAAGTCTACATTTAATCCATCACGATGACATTATGGGGTATTGTGTGTAGGCCAGTGACACAAAGTCTACATTTAATCCATCAGGTTGACATTATGGGGTATTGTGTGTAGGCCAGTGACACAAAGTCTACATTTAATCCATCAGGTTGACATTATTGGGTATTGTGTGTAGGCCAGTGACACAAAGTCTACATTTAATCCATCAGGTTGACATTATGGGGTATTGTGTGTAGGCCAGTGACACAAAGTCTACATTTAATCCATCAGGTTGACATTATGCGGTATTGTGTGTAGGCCAGTGACACAAAGTCTACATTTAATCCATCAGGTTAACATTATGGGGTATTGTGTGTAGGCCAGTGACACAAAGTCTACATTTAATCCATCAGGTTGACATTATGGGGTATTGTGTGTAGGCCAGTGACACAAAGTCTACATTTAATCCATCAGGTTGACATTATGGGGTATTGTGTGTTGGCCAGTGACACAAAGTCTACATTTAATCCATCAGGTTGACATTATGGGGTATTGTGTGTAGGCCAGTGACACATTTAATCCATCAGGTTGACATTATGGGGTATTGTGTGTAGGCCAGTGACACATTTAATCCATCAGGTTGACATTATGGGGTATTGTGTGTAGGCCAGTGACACAAAGTCTACATTTAATCCATCAGGTTGACATTATGGGGTATTGTGTGTAGGCCAGTGACACATTTAATCCATCAGGTTGACATTATGGGGTATTGTGTGTAGGCCAGTGACACAAAGTCTACATTTAATCTATCAGGTTGACATTATGGGGTATTGTGTGTAGGCCAGTGACACAAAGTCTACATTCAATACATCAAGTTTACATTATGGGGTATTGTGTGTAGGCCAGTGACACATTTAATGCATCAGGTTGACATTATGGGGTATTGTGTGTAGGCCAGTGACACAAAGTCTACATTTAATCCATCAGGTTGACATTATGGGGTATTGTGTGTAGGCCAGTGACACAAAGTCTACATTTAATCCATCAGGTTGACATTATGGGGTATTGTGTGTAGGCCAGTGACACATTTAATCCATCAGGTTGACATTATGGGGTATTGTGTGTAGGCCAGTGACACAAAGTCTACATTTAACCCATCAGGTTAACATTATGGGGTATTGTGTGTAGGCCAGTGACACAAAGTCTACATTTAATCCATCAGGTTGACATTATGGGGTATTGTGTGTAGGCCAGTGACACATTTAATCCATCAGGTTGACATTATTGGGTATTGTGTGTAGGCCAGTGACACAAAGTGTACATTTAATCCATCAGGTTGACATTATGGGGTATTGTGTGTAGGCCAGTGACACAAAGTCTACATTTAATCCATCAGGTTGACATTATGGGGTATTGTGTGTAGGCCAGTGACACATTTAATCCATCAGGTTGACATTATGGGGTATTGTTTGTAGGCCAGTGACAAAAAGTCTACATTTAATCCATCAGGTTGACATTATGGGGTATTGTGTGTAGGCCAGTGACACAAAGTCTACATTTAATCCATTAGGTTGACATTATGGGGTATTGTGTGTAGGCCAGTGACACAAAGTCTACATTTAATCCATCAGGTTGACATTATGGGGTATTGTGTGTAGGCCAGTGACACATTTAATCCATCAGGTTGACATTATGGGGTATTGTGTGTAGGCCAGTGACACAAAGTCTACATTTAATCCATCAGGTTGACATTATGGGGTATTGTGTGTAGGCCAGTGATACAAAGTCTACATTTAATCCATCAGGTTGACATTATGGGGTATTGTGTGTAGGCCAGTGAAACATTTAATCCATCAGGTTGACATTATGGGGTATTGTGTGTAGGCCAGTGACACAAAGTCTACATTTAATCCATCAGGTTGACATTATGGGGTATTGTGTGTAGGCCAGTGACACAAAGTCTACATTTAATCCATCAGGTTGACATTATGGGGTATTGTGTGTAGGCCAGTGACACAAATTTATGAAATTTCCCCCCCGGGGGATCAATAAAGTACCTATCTATCTATCTATCTATCTAAAGTCTACATTTAATCCATCAGGTTGACATTATGGGGTATTGTGTGTAGGCCAGTGACACATTTAATCCATCAGGTTGACATAATGGGGTATTGTGTGTAGGCCAGTGAAACAAAGTCTACATTTAATCCATCAGGTTGACATTATGGGGTATTGTGTGTAGGCCAGTGACACAAAGTCTACATTTAATCCATCAGGTTGACATTATGGGGTATTGTATGTAGGCCAGTGACACAAAGTCTACATTTAATCCATCAGGTTGACATTATGGGGTATTGTGTGTAGGCCAGTGACGCAAAGTCTACATTTAATCCATCAGGTTGACATTACGGGGTATTGTGTGTAGGCCAGTGACACATCTAATCCATCAGGTTGACATTATGGGTTATTGTGTGTAGGCCAGTGACACAAAGTCTACATTTAATCCATCAGCTTGACATTATGGGGTATTGTGTGTAGGCCAGTGATACAAAGTCTACATTTAATCCATCAGGATGACATTATGGGGTATTGTGTGTAGAACAGTGACATATTTAATCCATCAGGTTGACATTATGGGGTATTGTGTGTAGGCCAGTGACACAAAGTCTACATTTAATCCATCAGGTTGACATTATGGGGTATTGTGTGTAGGCCAGTGACACAAAGTCTACATTTAATCCATCAGGTTGACATTATGGGGTATTGTGTGTAGGCCAGTGACACATTTAATCCATCAGGTTGACATTATCAGGTATTGTGTGTAGGCCAGTGACACAAAGTCTACATTTAATCCATCAGGATGACATTATGGGGTATTGTGTGTAGGCCAGTGACACAAAGTCTACATTTAATCCATCAGGTTGACATTATGGGGTATTGTGTGTAGGCCAGTGACACAAAGTCTACATTTAATCCATCAGGTTGACATTATTGGGTATTGTGTGTAGGCCAGTGACACAAAGTCTACATTTAATCCATCAGGTTGACATTATGGGGTATTGTGTGTAGGCCAGTGACACAAAGTCTACATTTAATCCATCAGGTTGACATTATGCGGTATTGTGTGTAGGCCAGTGACACAAAGTCTACATTTAATCCATCAGGTTAACATTATGGGGTATTGTGTGTAGGCCAGTGACACAAAGTCTACATTTAATCCATCAGGTTGACATTATGGGGTATTGTGTGTAGGCCAGTGACACAAAGTCTACATTTAATCCATTAGGTTGACATTATGGGGTATTGTGTGTAGGCCAGTGACACATTTAATCCATCAGGTTGACATTATGGGGTATTATGTGTAGGCCAGTGACAAATTTAATCCATCAGGTTGACATTATGGGGTATTGTGTGTAGGCCAGTGACACATTTAATCCATCAGGTTGACATTATGGGGTATTGTGTGTAGGCCAGTGACACATTTAATCCATCAGGTTGACATTATGGGGTATTGTGTGTAGGCCAGTGACATAAAGTCTACATTTAATCCATTAGGTTGACATTATGGGGTATTGTGTGTAGTCCAGTGACACATTTAATCCATCAGGTTGACATTATGGGGTATTATGTGTAGGCCAGTGACAAATTTAATCCATCAGGTTGACATTATGGGGTATTGTGTGTAGGCCAGTGACACATTTAATCCATCAGGTTGACATTATTGGGTATTGTGTGTAGGCCAGTGACACAAAGTCTACATTTAATCCATCAGGTTGACATTATGGGGTATTGTGTGTAGGCCAGTGACATAAAGTCTACATTTAATCCATTAGGTTGACATTATGGGGTATTGTGTGTAGTCCAGTGACACATTTAATCCATCAGGTTGACATTATGGGGTATTATGGGTAGGCCAGTGACAAATTTAATCCATCAGGTTGACATTATGGGGTATTGTGTGTAGGCCAGTGACACATTTAATCCATCAGGTTGACATTATGGGGTATTGTGTGTAGGCCAGTGACACATTTAATCCATCAGGTTGACATTATGGGGTATTGTGTGTAGGCCAGTGACACAAAGTCTACATTTAATCCATCAGGTTGACATTATGGGGTATTGTGTGTAGGCCAGTGACACAAAGTCTACATTTAATCCATCAGGTTGACATTATGGGGTATTGTGTGTAGGCCAGTGACACAAAGTCTACATTTAATCCATCAGGTTGACATTATGGGGTATTGTGTGTAGGCCAGTGACACATTTAATCCATCAGGTTGACATTATCGGGTATTGTGTGTAGGCCAGTGACACAAAGTCTACATTTAATCCATCAGGTTGACATTATGGGGTATTGTGTGTAGGCCAGTGATACAAAGTCTACATTTAATCCATCAGGTTGACATTATGGGGTATTGTGTGTAGGCCAGTGACACATTTAATCCATCAGGTTGACATTATGGGGTATTGTCTGTAGTCCAGTGACACAAAGTCTACATTTAATCCATCAGGTTGACATTATGGGGTATTATGTGTAGGCCAGTGACACAAAGTCTACATTTAATCCATCAGGATGACATTATGGGGTATTGTGTGTAGGCCAGTGACACAAAGTCTACATTTAATCCATCAGGATGACATTATGGGGTATTGTGTGTAGGCCAGTGACACAAAGTCTACATTTAATCCATCAGGTTGACATTATGGGGTATTGTGTGTAGGCCAGTGACACATTTAATCCATCAGGTTGACATTATGGGGTATTGTGTGTAGGCCAGTGACACAAAGTCTACATTTAATCCATCAGGTTGACATTATGGGGTATTGTGTGTAGGCCAGTGACACAAAGTCTATGATTAATCCATCAGGTTGACATTATGGGGTATTGTGTGTAGGCCAGTGATACAAAGTCTACATTTAATCCATCAGGTTGACATTATGCGGTATTGTGTGTAGGCCAGTGACACAAAGTCTACATTTAATCCATCAGGTTGACATTACGGGGTATTATGTGTAGGCCAGTGACACATTTAATCCATCAGGTTGACATTATGGGGTATTGTGTGTAGGCCAGTGACACAAAGTCTACATTTAATCCATCAGGTTGACATTATGGGGTATTGTGTGTAGGCCAGTGACACAAAGTCTACATTTAATCCATCAGGTTGACATTATGGGGTATTGTGTGTAGGCCAGTGACACATTTAATCCATCAGGTTGACATTATGGGGTATTGTGTGTAGGCCAGTGACACAAAGTCTACATTTAATCCATTAGGTTGACATTATGGGGTATTGTGTGTAGGCCAGTGACACATTTAATCCATCAGGTTGACATTATGGGGTATTATGTGTAGGCCAGTGACACATTTAATCCATCAGGTTGACATTATGGGGTATTGTGTGTAGGCCAGTGACACATTTAATCCATCAGGTTGACATTATGGGGTATTGTGTTTAGGCAAGTGACACATTTAATCCATCAGGTTGACATTATGGGGTATTGTGTGTAGGCCAGTGATACCAAGTCTACATTTAATCCATCAGGTTGACATTATGGGGTATTGTGTGTAGGCCAGTGTCACAAAGTCTACATTTAATCCATCAGGTTGACATTATGGGGTATTGTGTGTAGGCCACTGACACATTTAATCCATCAGGTTGACATTATGGGGTATTGTGTGTAGGCCAGTGACACAAAGTCTACATTTAATCCATCAGGTTGACATTATGGGGTATTGTATGTAGGCCAGTGACACAAAGTCTACATTTAATCCATCAGGTTGACATTATGGGGTATTGTGTGTAGACCAGTGACACAAAGTCTACATTTAATCCATCAGGTTGACATTATGGGGTATTGTGTGTAGGCCAGTGACACAAAGTCTACATTTAATCCATCAGGTTGACATTATGGGGTATTGTGTGTAGGCCAGTGACACATTTAATCAATCAGGTTGACATTATGGGGTATTGTGTGTAGGCCAGTGACACAAAGTCTACATTTAACCCATCAGGTTAACATTATGGGGTATTGTGTGTAGGCCAGTGACACAAAGTCTACATTTAATCCTTCAGGTTGACATTATGGGGTATTGTGTGTAGGCCAGTGACACATTTAATCCATCAGGTTGACATTATTGGGTATTGTGTGTAGGCCAGTGACACAAAGTCTACATTTAATCCATCAGGTTGACATTATGGGGTATTGTGTGTAGGCCAGTGACACATTTAATCCATCAGGTTGACATTATGGGGTATTGTTTGTAGGCCAGTGACAAAAAGTCTACATTTAATCCATTAGGTTGACATTATGGGGTATTGTTTGTAGACCAGTGACACAAAGTCTACATTTAATCCATCAGGTTGACATTATGGGGTATTGTGTGTAGGCCAGTGACACAAAGTCTACATTTAATCCATCAGGTTGACATTATGGGGTATTGTGTGTAGGCCAGTGACACAAAGTCTACATTTAATCCATCAGGTTGACATTATGGGGTATTGTGTTTGCCAGTGACACAAAGTCTACATTTAATCCATCAGGTTGACATTATGGGGTATTGTGTGTAGGCCAGTGACACATTTAATCCATCAGGTTGACATTATGGGGTATTGTGTGTAGGCCAGTGACACATTTAATCCATCAGGTTGACATTATGGGGTATTGTGTGTAGGCCAGTGACACATTTAATCCATCAGGTTGACATTATGGGGTATTGTTTGTAGGCCAGTGACAAAAAGTCTACATTTAATCCATCAGGTTGACATTATGGGGTATTGTGTGTAGGCCAGTGACACAAAGTCTACATTTAATCCATTAGGTTGACATTATGGGGTATTGTGTGTAGGCCAGTGACACAAAGTCTACATTTAATCCATCAGGTTGACATTATGGGGTATTGTGTGTAGGCCAGTGACACATTTAATCCATCAGGTTGACATTATGGGGTATTGTGTGTAGGCCAGTGACACATTTAATCCATCAGGTTGACATTATGGGGTATTGTGTGTAGGCCAGTGACACAAAGTCTACATTTAATCCATCAGGTTGACATTATGGGGTATTGTGTGTAGGCCAGTGACACAAAGTCTACATTTAATCCATCAGGTTGACATTATGGGGTATTGTATGTAGGCCAGTGACACAAAGTCTACATTTAATCCATCAGGTTGACATTATGGGGTATTGTGTGTAGACCAGTGACACAAAGTCTACATTTAATCCATCAGGTTGACATTACGGGGTATTGTGTGTAGGCCAGTGACACATTTAATCCATCAGGTTGACATTATGGGGTATTGTGTGTAGGCCAGTGATACAAAGTCTACATTTAATCCATCAGGTTGACATTATGGGGTATTGTGTGTAGGCCAGTGATACAAAGTCTACATTTAATCCATCAGGTTGACATTATGGGGTATTGTGTGTAGGCCAGTGACACATTTAATCCATCAGGTTGACATTATGGGGTATTGTGTGTAGGCCAGTGACACAAAGTCTACATTTAATCCATCAGGTTGACATTATGGGGTATTGTGTGTAGGCCAGTGACACAA
The DNA here is from genome assembly GCA_023634145.1 of Thymallus thymallus. Lineage (NCBI taxonomy): Eukaryota > Metazoa > Chordata > Actinopteri > Salmoniformes > Salmonidae > Thymallus > Thymallus thymallus. Next base: position 1,373,486 of record CM042397.1, read on the forward strand.
AGTCTACATTTAATCCATCAGGTTGACATTATGGGGTATTGTGTGTAGGCCAGTGACACAAATTTATGAAATTTCCCCCCCGGGGGATCAATAAAGTACCTATCTATCTATCTATCTATCTATCTAAAGTCTACATTTAATCCATCAGGTTGACATTATGGGGTATTGTGTGCAGGCCAGTGACACATTTAATCCATCAGGTTGACATAATGGGGTATTGTGTGTAGGCCAGTGAAACAAAGTCTACATTTAATCCATCAGGTTGACATTATGGGGTATTGTGTGTAGGCCAGTGACACAAAGTCTACATTTAATCCATCAGGTTGACATTATGGGGTATTGTATGTAGGCCAGTGACACAAAGTCTACATTTAATACATCAGGTTGACATTATGGGGTATTGTGTGTAGGCCAGTGACACAAAGTCTACATTTAATCCATCAGGTTGACATTACGGGGTATTGTGTGTAGGCCAGTGACACATTTAATCCATCAGGTTGACATTATGGGTTATTGTGTGTAGGCCAGTGACACAAAGTCTACATTTAATCCATCAGCTTGACATTATGGGGTATTGTGTGTAGGCCAGTGATACAAAGTCTACATTTAATCCATCAGGATGACATTATGGGGTATTGTGTGTAGAACAGTGACACATTTAATCCATCAGGTTGACATTATGGGGTATTGTGTGTAGGCCAGTGACACATTTAATCCATCAGGTTGACATTATCAGGTATTGTGTGTAGGCCAGTGACACAAAGTCTACATTTAATCCATCACGATGACATTATGGGGTATTGTGTGTAGGCCAGTGACACAAAGTCTACATTTAATCCATCAGGTTGACATTATGGGGTATTGTGTGTAGGCCAGTGACACAAAGTCTACATTTAATCCATCAGGTTGACATTATGGGGTATTGTGTGTAGGCCAGTGACACAAAGTCTACATTTAATCCATCAGGTTGACATTATGGGGTATTGTGTGTAGGCCAGTGACACAAAGTCTACATTTAATCCATCAGGTTGACATTATGCGGTATTGTGTGTAGGCCAGTGACACAAAGTCTACATTTAATCCATCAGGTTAACATTATGGGGTATTGTGTGTAGGCCAGTGACACAAAGTCTACATTTAATCCATCAGGTTGACATTATGGGGTATTGTGTGTAGGCCAGTGACACAAAGTCTACATTTAATCCATCAGGTTGACATTATGGGGTATTGTGTGTTGGCCAGTGACACAAAGTCTACATTTAATCCATCAGGTTGACATTATGGGGTATTGTGTGTAGGCCAGTGACACATTTAATCCATCAGGTTGACATTATGGGGTATTGTGTGTAGGCCAGTGACACATTTAATCCATCAGGTTGACATTATGGGGTATTGTGTGTAGGCCAGTGACACAAAGTCTACATTTAATCCATCAGGTTGACATTATGGGGTATTGTGTGTAGGCCAGTGACACATTTAATCCATCAGGTTGACATTATGGGGTATTGTGTGTAGGCCAGTGACACAAAGTCTACATTTAATCTATCAGGTTGACATTATGGGGTATTGTGTGTAGGCCAGTGACACAAAGTCTACATTCAATACATCAAGTTTACATTATGGGGTATTGTGTGTAGGCCAGTGACACATTTAATGCATCAGGTTGACATTATGGGGTATTGTGTGTAGGCCAGTGACACAAAGTCTACATTTAATCCATCAGGTTGACATTATGGGGTATTGTGTGTAGGCCAGTGACACAAAGTCTACATTTAATCCATCAGGTTGACATTATGGGGTATTGTGTGTAGGCCAGTGACACATTTAATCCATCAGGTTGACATTATGGGGTATTGTGTGTAGGCCAGTGACACAAAGTCTACATTTAACCCATCAGGTTAACATTATGGGGTATTGTGTGTAGGCCAGTGACACAAAGTCTACATTTAATCCATCAGGTTGACATTATGGGGTATTGTGTGTAGGCCAGTGACACATTTAATCCATCAGGTTGACATTATTGGGTATTGTGTGTAGGCCAGTGACACAAAGTGTACATTTAATCCATCAGGTTGACATTATGGGGTATTGTGTGTAGGCCAGTGACACAAAGTCTACATTTAATCCATCAGGTTGACATTATGGGGTATTGTGTGTAGGCCAGTGACACATTTAATCCATCAGGTTGACATTATGGGGTATTGTTTGTAGGCCAGTGACAAAAAGTCTACATTTAATCCATCAGGTTGACATTATGGGGTATTGTGTGTAGGCCAGTGACACAAAGTCTACATTTAATCCATTAGGTTGACATTATGGGGTATTGTGTGTAGGCCAGTGACACAAAGTCTACATTTAATCCATCAGGTTGACATTATGGGGTATTGTGTGTAGGCCAGTGACACATTTAATCCATCAGGTTGACATTATGGGGTATTGTGTGTAGGCCAGTGACACAAAGTCTACATTTAATCCATCAGATTGACATTATGGGGTATTGTGTGTAGGCCAGTGACACAAAGTCTACATTTAATCCATCAGGTTGACATTATGGGGTATTGTATGTAGGCCAGTGACACAAAGTCTACATTTAATCCATCAGGTTGACATTATGGGGTATTGTGTGTAGACCAGTGACACAAAGTCTACATTTAATCCATCAGGTTGACATTACGGGGTATTGTGTGTAGGCCAGTGACACATTAATCCATCAGGTTGACATTATGGGGTATTGTGTGTAGGCCAGTGACACAAAGTCTACATTTAATCCATCAGGTTGACATTATGGGGTATTGTGTGTAGGCCAGTGATACAAAGTCTACATTTAATCCATCAGGTTGACATTATGGGGTATTGTGTGTAGGCCAGTGACACATTTAATCCATCAGGTTGACATTATGGGGTATTGTGTGTAGGCCAGTGACACAAAGTCTACATTTAATCCATCAGGTTGACATTATGGGGTATTGTGTGTAGGCCAGTGACACAAAGTCTACATTTAATCCATCAGGTTGACATTATGGGGTATTGTGTGTAGGCCAGTGACACAAATTTATGAAATTTCCCCCCCGGGGGATCAATAAAGTACCTATCTATCTATCTATCTATCTAAAGTCTACATTTAATCCATCAGGTTGACATTATGGGGTATTGTGTGTAGGCCAGTGACACATTTAATCCATCAGGTTGACATAATGGGGTATTGTGTGTAGGCCAGTGAAACAAAGTCTACATTTAATCCATCAGGTTGACATTATGGGGTATTGTGTGTAGGCCAGTGACACAAAGTCTACATTTAATCCATCAGGTTGACATTATGGGGTATTGTATGTAGGCCAGTGACACAAAGTCTACATTTAATCCATCAGGTTGACATTATGGGGTATTGTGTGTAGGCCAGTGACGCAAAGTCTACATTTAATCCATCAGGTTGACATTACGGGGTATTGTGTGTAGGCCAGTGACACATTTAATCAATCAGGTTGACATTATGGGTTATTGTGTGTAGGCCAGTGACACAAAGTCTACATTTAATCCATCAGCTTGACATTATGGGGTATTGTGTGTAGGCCAGTGATACAAAGTCTACATTTAATCCATCAGGATGACATTATGGGGTATTGTGTGTAGAACAGTGACATATTTAATCCATCAGGTTGACATTATGGGGTATTGTGTGTAGGCCAGTGACACAAAGTCTACATTTAATCCATCAGGTTGACATTATGAGGTATTGTGTGTAGGCCAGTGACACAAAGTCTACATTTAATCCATCAGGTTGACATTATGGGGTATTGTGTGTAGGCCAGTGACACATTTAATCCATCAGGTTGACATTATCAGGTATTGTGTGTAGGCCAGTGACACAAAGTCTACATTTAATCCATCAGGATGACATTATGGGGTATTGTGTGTAGGCCAGTGACACAAAGTCTACATTTAATCCATCAGGTTGACATTATGGGGTATTGTGTGTAGGCCAGTGACACAAAGTCTAAATTTAATCCATCAGGTTGACATTATTGGGTATTGTGTGTAGGCCAGTGACACAAAGTCTACATTTAATCCATCAGGTTGACATTATGGGGTATTGTGTGTAGGCCAGTGACACAAAGTCTACATTTAATCCATCAGGTTGACATTATGCGGTATTGTGTGTAGGCCAGTGACACAAAGTCTACATTTAATCCATCAGGTTAACATTATGGGGTATTGTGTGTAGGCCAGTGACACAAAGTCTACATTTAATCCATCAGGTTGACATTATGGGGTATTGTGTGTAGGCCAGTGACACAAAGTCTACATTTAATCCATTAGGTTGACATTATGGGGTATTGTGTGTAGGCCAGTGACACATTTAATCCATCAGGTTGACATTATGGGGTATTATGTGTAGGCCAGTGACAAATTTAATCCATCAGGTTGACATTATGGGGTATTGTGTGTAGGCCAGTGACACATTTAATCCATCAGGTTGACATTATGGGGTATTGTGTGTAGGCCAGTGACACATTTAATCCATCAGGTTGACATTATGGGGTATTGTGTGTAGGCCAGTGACATAAAGTCTACATTTAATCCATTAGGTTGACATTATGGGGTATTGTGTGTAGTCCAGTGACACATTTAATCCATCAGGTTGACATTATGGGGTATTATGTGTAGGCCAGTGACAAATTTAATCCATCAGGTTGACATTATGGGGTATTGTGTGTAGGCCAGTGACACATTTAATCCATCAGGTTGACATTATTGGGTATTGTGTGTAGGCCAGTGACACAAAGTCTACATTTAATCCATCAGGTTGACATTATGGGGTATTGTGTGTAGGCCAGTGACATAAAGTCTACATTTAATCCATTAGGTTGACATTATGGGGTATTGTGTGTAGTCCAGTGACACATTTAATCCATCAGGTTGACATTATGGGGTATTATGGGTAGGCCAGTGACAAATTTAATCCATCAGGTTGACATTATGGGGTATTGTGTGTAGGCCAGTGACACATTTAATCCATCAGGTTGACATTATGGGGTATTGTGTGTAGGCCAGTGACACATTTAATCCATCAGGTTGACATTATGGGGTATTGTGTGTAGGCCAGTGACACAAAGTCTACATTTAATCCATCAGGTTGACATTATGGGGTATTGTGTGTAGGCCAGTGACACAAAGTCTACATTTAATCCATCAGGTTGACATTATGGGGTATTGTGTGTAGGCCAGTGACACAAAGTCTACATTTAATCCATCAGGTTGACATTATGGGGTATTGTGTGTAGGCCAGTGACACATTTAATCCATCAGGTTGACATTATCGGGTATTGTGTGTAGGCCAGTGACACAAAGTCTACATTTAATCCATCAGGTTGACATTATGGGGTATTGTGTGTAGGCCAGTGATACAAAGTCTACATTTAATCCATCAGGTTGACATTATGGGGTATTGTGTGTAGGCCAGTGACACATTTAATCCATCAGGTTGACATTATGGGGTATTGTCTGTAGTCCAGTGACACAAAGTCTACATTTAATCCATCAGGTTGACATTATGGGGTATTATGTGTAGGCCAGTGACACAAAGTCTACATTTAATCCATCAGGATGACATTATGGGGTATTGTGTGTAGGCCAGTGACACAAAGTCTACATTTAATCCATCAGGATGACATTATGGGGTATTGTGTGTAGGCCAGTGACACAAAGTCTACATTTAATCCATCAGGTTGACATTATGGGGTATTGTGTGTAGGCCAGTGACACATTTAATCCATCAGGTTGACATTATGGGGTATTGTGTGTAGGCCAGTGACACAAAGTCTACATTTAATCCATCAGGTTGACATTATGGGGTATTGTGTGTAGGCCAGTGACACAAAGTCTACATTTAATCCATCAGGTTGACATTATGGGGTATTGTGTGTAGGCCAGTGACACAAAGTCTACATTTAATCCATCAGGTTGACATTATGGGGTATTGTGTGTAGGCCAGTGATACAAAGTCTACATTTAATCCATCAGGTTGACATTATGCGGTATTGTGTGTAGGCCAGTGACACAAAGTCTACATTTAATCCATCAGGTTGACATTACGGGGTATTATGTGTAGGCCAGTGACACATTTAATCCATCAGGTTGACATTATGGGGTATTGTGTGTAGGCCAGTGACACAAAGTCTACATTTAATCCATCAGGTTGACATTATGGGGTATTGTGTGTAGGCCAGTGACACAAAGTCTACATTTAATCCATCAGGTTGACATTATGGGGTATTGTGTGTAGGCCAGTGACACATTTAATCCATCAGGTTGACATTATGGGGTATTGTGTGTAGGCCAGTGACACAAAGTCTACATTTAATCCATTAGGTTGACATTATGGGGTATTGTGTGTAGGCCAGTGACACATTTAATCCATCAGGTTGACATTATGGGGTATTATGTGTAGGCCAGTGACACATTTAATCCATCAGGTTGACATTATGGGGTATTGTGTGTAGGCCAGTGACACATTTAATCCATCAGGTTGACATTATGGGGTATTGTGTTTAGGCAAGTGACACATTTAATCCATCAGGTTGACATTATGGGGTATTGTGTGTAGGCCAGTGATACCAAGTCTACATTTAATCCATCAGGTTGACATTATGGGGTATTGTGTGTAGGCCAGTGTCACAAAGTCTACATTTAATCCATCAGGTTGACATTATGGGGTATTGTGTGTAGGCCACTGACACATTTAATCCATCAGGTTGACATTATGGGGTATTGTGTGTAGGCCAGTGACACAAAGTCTACATTTAATCCATCAGGTTGATATTATGGGGTATTGTGTGTAGGCCAGTGACACAAAGTCTACATTTAATCCATCAGGTTGACATTATGGGGTATTGTATGTAGGCCAGTGACACAAAGTCTACATTTAATCCATCAGGTTGACATTATGGGGTATTGTGTGTAGACCAGTGACACAAAGTCTACATTTAATCCATCAGGTTGACATTACGGGGTATTGTGTGTAGGCCAGTGACACATTTAATCCATCAGGTTGACATTATGGGGTATTGTGTGTAGGCCAGTGACACAAAGTCTACATTTAATCCATCAGGTTGACATTATGGGGTATTGTGTGTAGGCCAGTGACACAAAGTCTACATTTAATCCATCAGGTTGACATTATGGGGTATTGTGTGTAGGCCAGTGATACAAAGTCTACATTTAATCCATCAGGTTGACATTATGCGGTATTGTGTGTAGGCCAGTGACACAAAGTCTACATTTAATCCATCAGGTTGACATTACGGGGTATTATGTGTAGGCCAGTGACACATTTAATCCATCAGGTTGACATTATGGGGTATTGTGTGTAGGCCAGTGACACAAAGTCTACATTTAATCCATCAGGTTGACATTATGGGATATTGTGTGTAGGCCAGTGACACAAAGTCTACATTTAATCCATCAGGTTGACATTATGGGGTATTGTGTGTAGGCCAGTGACACATTTAATCCATCAGGTTGACATTATGGGGTATTGTGTGTAGGCCAGTGACACAAAGTCTACATTTAATCCATTAGGTTGACATTATGGGGTATTGTGTGTAGGCCAGTGACACATTTTATCCATCAGGTTGACATTATGGGGTATTATGTGTAGGCCAGTGACACATTTAATCCATCAGGTTGACATTATGGGGTATTGTGTGTAGGCCAGTGACACATTTAATCCATCAGGTTGACATTATGGGGTATTGTGTTTAGGCAAGTGACACATTTAATGCATCAGGTTGACATTATGGGGTATTGTGTGTAGGCCAGTGACACAAAGTCTACATTTAATCCATCAGGTTGACATTATGGGGTATTGTGTGTAGGCCAGTGACACAAAGTCTACATTTAATCCATCAGGTTGACATTATGGGGTATTGTGTGTAGGCCAGTGACACATTTAATCAATGAGGTTGACATTATGGGGTATTGTTTGTAGGCCAGTGACACAAAGTCTACATTTAATCCATTAGATTGACATTATGGGGTATTGTGTGTAGGCCAGTGACACATTTAATCCATCAGGTTGACATTATGGGGTATTATGTGTAGGCCAGTGACACATTTAATCCATCAGGTTGACATTATGGGGTATTGTGTGTAGGCCAGTGACACATTTAATCCATCAGGTTGACATTATGGGGTATTGTGTTTAGGCAAGTGACACATTTAATCCATCAGGTTGACATTATGGGGTATTGTGTGTAGGCCAGTGATACCAAGTCTACATTTAATCCATCAGGTTGACATTATGGGGTATTGTGTGTAGGCCAGTGTCACAAAGTCTACATTTAATCCATCAGGTTGACATTATGGGGTATTGTGTGTAGGCCACTGACACATTTAATCCATCAGGTTGACATTATGGGGTATTGTGTGTAGGCCAGTGACACAAAGTCTACATTTAATCCATCAGGTTGATATTATGGGGTATTGTGTGTAGGCCAGTGACACAAAGTCTACATTTAATCCATCAGGTTGACATTATGGGGTATTGTATGTAGGCCAGTGACACAAAGTCTACATTTAATCCATCAGGTTGACATTATGGGGTATTGTGTGTAGACCAGTGACACAAAGTCTACATTTAATCCATCAGGTTGACATTACGGGGTATTGTGTGTAGGCCAGTGACACATTTAATCCATCAGGTTGACATTATGGGGTATTGTGTGTAGGCCAGTGACACAAAGTCTACATTTAATCCATCAGGTTGACATTATGGGGTATTGTGTGTAGGCCAGTGACACAAAGTCTACATTTAATCCATCAGGTTGACATTATGGGGTATTGTGTGTAGGCCAGTGATACAAAGTCTACATTTAATCCATCAGGTTGACATTATGCGGTATTGTGTGTAGGCCAGTGACACAAAGTCTACATTTAATCCATCAGGTTGACATTACGGGGTATTATGTGTAGGCCAGTGACACATTTAATCCATCAGGTTGACATTATGGGGTATTGTGTGTAGGCCAGTGACACAAAGTCTACATTTAATTCATCAGGTTGACATTATGGGATATTGTGTGTAGGCCAGTGACACAAAGTCTACATTTAATCCATCAGGTTGACATTATGGGGTATTGTGTGTAGGCCAGTGACACATTTAATCCATCAGGTTGACATTATGGGGTATTGTGTGTAGGCCAGTGACACAAAGTCTACATTTAATCCATTAGGTTGACATTATGGGGTATTGTGTGTAGGCCAGTGACACATTTTATCCATCAGGTTGACATTATGGGGTATTATGTGTAGGCCAGTGACACATTTAATCCATCAGGTTGACATTATGGGGTATTGTGTGTAGGCCAGTGACACATTTAATCCATCAGGTTGACATTATGGGGTATTGTGTTTAGGCAAGTGACACATTTAATCCATCAGGTTGACATTATGGGGTATTGTGTGTAGGCCAGTGATACCAAGTCTACATTTAATCCATCAGGTTGACATTATGGGGTATTGTGTGTAGGCCAGTGACACAAAGTCTACATTTAATCCATCAGGTTGATATTATGGGGTATTGTGTGTAGGCCAGTGACACAAAGTCTACATTTAATCCATCAGGTTAACATTATGGGGTATTGTGTGTAGGCCAGTGACACAAAGTCTACATTTAATCCATCAGGTTGACATTATGGGGTATTGTGTGTAGGCCAGTGACACAAAGTCTACATTTAATCCATCAGGTTGACATTATGGGGTATTGTGTGTAGGCCAGTGACACATTTAATCCATCAGGTTGACATTATGGAGTATTGTGTGTAGGCCAGTGACACAAAGTCTACATTTAATCCATCAGGTTGACATTATGGGGGATTGTGTGTAGGCCAGTGACACAAAGTCTACATTTAATCCATCAGGTTGACATTATGGGGTATTGTGTGTAGGCCAGTGACACAAAGTCTACATTTAATCCATTAGGTTGACATTATGGGGTATTGTGTGTAGGCCAGTGACACATTTAATCCATCAGGTTGACATTATGGGGTATTATGTGTAGGCCAGTGACACATTTAATCCATCAGGTTGACATTATGGGGTATTGTGTGTAGGCCAGTGACACATTTAATCCATCAGGTTGACATTATGGGGTATTGTGTGTAGGCCAGTGACACATTTAATCCATCAGGTTGACATTATGGGGTATTGTGTGTAGGCCAGTGACACAAAGTCTACATTTAATCCATCAGGTTGACATTATGGGGTATTGTGTGTAGGCTAGTGACACAAAGTCTACATTTAATCCATCAGGTTGACATTATGGGGTATTGTGTGTAGGCCAGTGACACAAAGTCTACATTTAACACATCAGGTTGACATTATGGGGTATTGTGTGTAGGCCAGTGACACAAAGTCTACATTTAATTCATCAGGTTGACATTATGGGGTATTGTGTGTAGGCCAGTGACACAAAGTCTACATTTAATCCATCAGGTTGACATTATGGGGTATTGTGTGTAGGCCAGTGACACATTTAATCCATCAGGTTGACATTATGGGGTATTATGTGTAGGCCAGTGACACATTTAATCCATCAGGTTGACATTATGGGGTATTGTGTGTAGGCCAGTGACACAAAGTCTACATTTAATCCATTAGGTTGACATTATGGGGTATTGTGTGTAGGCCAGTGACACATTTTATCCATCAGGTTGACATTATGGGGTATTGTGTGTAGGCCAGTGACACATTTAATCCATCAGGTTGACATTATGGGGTATTGTGTGTAGGCCAGTGACACATTTAATCCATCAGGTTGACATTATGGGGTATTGTGTTTAGGCAAGTGACACATTTAATCCATCAGGTTGACATTATGGGGTATTGTGTGTAGGCCAGTGATACCAAGTCTACATTTAATCCATCAGGTTGACATTATGGGGTATTGTGTGTAGGCCAGTGACACAAGGTCTACATTTAATCCATCAGGTTGACATTATGGGGTATTATGTGTAGGCCAGTGACACATTTAATCCATCAGGTTGACATTATGGGGTATTGTGTGTAGGCCAGTGACACATTTAATCCATCAGGTTGACATTATGGGGTATTGTGTGTAGGCCAGTGACACATTTAATCCATCAGGTTGACATTATGGGGTATTGTGTGTAGGCCAGTGACACAAAGTCTACATTTAATCCATCAGGTTGACATTATGGGGTATTGTGTGTAGGCTAGTGACACAAAGTCTACATTTAATCCATCAGGTTGACATTATGGGGTATTGTGTGTAGGCCAGTGACACAAAGTCTACATTTAACACATCAGGTTGACATTATGGGGTATTGTGTGTAGGCCAGTGACACAAAGTCTACATTTAATTCATCAGGTTGACATTATGGGGTATTGTGTGTAGGCCAGTGACACAAAGTCTACATTTAATCCATCAGGTTGACATTATGGGGTATTGTGTGTAGGCCAGTGACACATTTAATCCATCAGGTTGACATTATGGGGTATTATGTGTAGGCCAGTGACACATTTAATCCATCAGGTTGACATTATGGGGTATTGTGTGTAGGCCAGTGACACAAAGTCTACATTTAATCCATTAGGTTGACATTATGGGGTATTGTGTGTAGGCCAGTGACACATTTTATCCATCAGGTTGACATTATGGGGTATTATGTGTAGGCCAGTGACACATTTAATCCATCAGGTTGACATTATGGGGTATTGTGTGTAGGCCAGTGACACATTTAATCCATCAGGTTGACATTATGGGGTATTGTGTTTAGGCAAGTGACACATTTAATCCATCAGGTTGACATTATGGGGTATTGTGTGTAGGCCAGTGATACCAAGTCTACATTTAATCCATCAGGTTGACATTATGGGGTATTGTGTGTAGGCCAGTGACACAAAGTCTACATTTAATCCATCAGGTTGATATTATGGGGTATTGTGTGTAGGCCAGTGACACAAAGTCTACATTTAATCCATCAGGTTAACATTATGGGGTATTGTGTGTAGGCCAGTGACACAAAGTCTACATTTAATCCATCAGGTTGACATTATGGGGTATTGTGTGTAGGCCAGTGACACAAAGTCTACATTTAATCCATCAGGTTGACATTATGGGGTATTGTGTGTAGGCCAGTGACACATTTAATCCATCAGGTTGACATTATGGAGTATTGTGTGTAGGCCAGTGACACAAAGTCTACATTTAATCCATCAGGTTGACATTATGGGGGATTGTGTGTAGGCCAGTGACACAAAGTCTACATTTAATCCATCAGGTTGACATTATGGGGTATTGTGTGTAGGCCAGTGACACAAAGTCTACATTTAATCCATTAGGTTGACATTATGGGGTATTGTGTGTAGGCCAGTGACACATTTAATCCATCAGGTTGACATTATGGGGTATTATGTGTAGGCCAGTGACACATTTAATCCATCAGGTTGACATTATGGGGTATTGTGTGTAGGCCAGTGACACATTTAATCCATCAGGTTGACATTATGGGGTATTGTGTGTAGGCCAGTGACACATTTAATCCATCAGGTTGACATTATGGGGTATTGTGTGTAGGCCAGTGACACAAAGTCTACATTTAATCCATCAGGTTGACATTATGGGGTATTGTGTGTAGGCTAGTGACACAAAGTCTACATTTAATCCATCAGGTTGACATTATGGGGTATTGTGTGTAGGCCAGTGACACAAAGTCTACATTTAACACATCAGGTTGACATTATGGGGTATTGTGTGTAGGCCAGTGACACAAAGTCTACATTTAATTCATCAGGTTGACATTATGGGGTATTGTGTGTAGGCCAGTGACACAAAGTCTACATTTAATCCATCAGGTTGACATTATGGGGTATTGTGTGTAGGCCAGTGACACATTTAATCCATCAGGTTGACATTATGGGGTATTATGTGTAGGCCAGTGACACATTTAATCCATCAGGTTGACATTATGGGGTATTGTGTGTAGGCAAGTGACACATTTAATCCATCAGGTTGACATTATGGGGTATTGTGTGTAGGCCAGTGACACATTTAATCCATCAGGTTGACATTATGGGGTATTGTGTGTAGGCCAGTGACACAAAGTCTACATTTAATCCATCAGGTTGACATTATGGGGTATTGTGTGTAGGCCAGTGACACAAAGTCTACATTTAATCCATCAGGTTGACATTATGGGGTATTGTGTGTAGGCCAGTGACACAAAGTCTACATTTAACACATCAGGTTGACATTATGGGGTATTGTGTGTAGGCCAGTGACACAAAGTCTACATTTAATCCATCAGGTTGACATTATGGGGTATTGTGTGTAGGCCAGTGACACAAAGTCTACATTTAATCCATCAGGTTGACATTATGGGGTATTGTGTGTAGGCCAGTGACACAAAGTCTACATTTAATCCATCAGGTTGACATTATGGGGTATTGTGTGTAGGCCAGTGACACAAAGTCTACATTTAATCCATCAAGTTGACATTATGGGGTATTGTATGTAGGCCAGTGACACAAAGTCTACATTTAATCCATCAAGTTGACATTATGGGGTATTGTGTGTAGGCCAGTGACACATTTATTCCATCAGGTTGACATTATGGGGTATTGTGTGTAGGCCAGTGACACAAAGTCTACATTTAATCCATCAGGTTGACATTATGGGGTATTGTGTGTAGGCCAGTGACACAAAGTCTACATTTAATCCATCAGGTTGACATTATGGGGTATTGTGTGTAGGCCAGTGACACATTTAATCCATCAGGTTGACATTATGGGGTATTGTGTGTAGGCCAGTGACACAAAGTCTACATTTAATCCATCAGGTTGACATTATGGGGTATTGTGTGTAGGCCAGTGACACATTTAATCCATCAGGTTGACATTATGGGGTATTGTGTGTAGGCCAGTGACACATTTAATCCATCAGGTTGACATTATGGGGTATTGTGTGTAGGCCAGTGACACAAAGTCTACATTTAATCCATCAGGTTGACATTATGGGGTATTGTGTGTAGGCCAGTGACACATTTAATCCATCAGGTTGACATTATGGGGTATTGTGTGTAGGCCAGTGACACAAAGTCTACATTTAATCCATCAGGTTGACATTATGGGGTATTGTGTGTAGGCCAGTGACACATTTAATCCATCAGGTTGACATTATGGGGTATTGTGTGTAGGCCAGTGACACATTTAATCCATCAGGTTGACATTATGGGGTATTGTGTGTAGGCCAGTGACACAAAGTCTACATTTAATCCATCAGGTTGACATTATGGGGTATTGTGTGTAGGCCAGTGACACATTTAATCCATCAGGTTGACATTATGGGGTATTGTGTGTAGGCCAGTGACACAAAGTCTACATTTAATCCATCAGGTTGACATTATGGGGTATTGTGTGTAGGCCAGTGACACAAAGTCTACATTTAATCCATCAGGATGACATTATGGGGTATTGTGTGTAGGCCAGTGACACAAAGTCTACATTTAATCCATTAGGTTGACATTATGGGGTATTGTGTGTAGGCCAGTGACACATTTAATCCATCAGGTTGACATTATGGGGTATTGTGTGTAGGCCAGTGACACAAAGTCTACATTTAATCCATCAGGTTGACATTATGGGGTATTGTGTGTAGGCCAGTGACACATTTAATCCATCAGGTTGACATTATCGGGTATTGTGTGTAGGCCAGTGACATAAAGTCTACATTTAATCCATCAGGATGACATTATGGGGTATTGTGTGTAGGCCAGTGACACAAAGTCTCCATTTAATCCATCAGGTTGACATTATGGGGTATTGTGTGTAGGCCAGTGACACAAAGTCTACATTTAATCCATCAGGTTGACATTATGGGGTAATGTGTGTAGGCCAGTGACACATTTAATCCATCAGGTTGACATTATGGGGTATTGTGTGTAGGCCAGTGACACATTTAATCCATCAGGTTGACATTATGGGGTATTGTGTGTAGGCCAGTGACACAAAGTCTACATTTAATCCATCAGGTTGACATTATGGGGTATTGTGTGTAGGCCAGTGACACAAAGTCTACATTTAATCCATCAGGTTGACATTATGAGGTATTGTGTGTAGGCCAGTGACACATTTAATCCATCAGGTTGACATTATGGGGTATTGTGTGTAGGCCAGTGACACAAAGTCTACATTTAATCCATCAGGTTGACATTATGGGGTATTGTGTGTAGGCCAGTGACACATTTAATCCATCAGGTTGACATTATCGGGTATTGTGTGTAGGCCAGTGACACAAAGTCTACATTTAATCCATCAGGATGACATTATGGGGTATTGTGTGTAGGCCAGTGACAGAAAGTCTACATTTAATCCATCAGGTTGACATTATGGGGTATTGTGTGTAGGCCAGTGACACAAAGTCTACATTTAATCCATCAGGTTGACATTATGGGGTATTGTGTGTAGGCCAGTGACACAAAGTCTACATTTAATCCATCAGGTTGACATTACAGGGTATTGTGTGTAGGCCAGTGACACAAAGTCTACATTTAATCCATCAGGTTGACATTATGGGGTATTGTGTGTAGGCTAGTGACACATTTAATGCATCAGGTTGACATTATGGGGTATTGTGTGTAGGCCAGTGACACAAAGTCTACATTTAATCCATCAGGTTGACATTATGCGGTATTGTGTGTAGGCCAGTGACACAAAGTCTACATTTAATCCATCAGGTTGACATTATGGGGTATTGTGTGTAGGCCAGTGACACATTTAATCCATCAGGTTGACATTATGGGGTATTGTGTGTAGGCCAATGACACAAAGTCTACATTTAATCCATCAGGTTGACATTATGGGGTATTGTGTGTAGGCCAGTGACACATTTAATCCATCAGGTTGACATTATGGGGTATTGTGTGTAGGCCAGTGACACAAAGTCTACATTTAATCCATCAGGTTGACATTATGGGGTATTGTGTGTAGGCCAGTGACACAAAGTCTACATTTAATCCATTAGGTTGACATTATGGGGTATTGTGTGTAGGCCAGTGACACATTTAATCCATCAGGTTGACATTATGGGGTATTATGTGTAGGCCAGTGACACATTTAATCCATCAGGTTGACATTATGGGGTATTGTGTGTAGGCCAGTGACACATTTAATCCATCAGGTTGACATTATGGGGTATTGTGTGTAGGCCAGTGACACATTTAATCCATCAGGTTGACATTATGGGGTATTGTGTGTAGGCCAGTGACACAAAGTCTACATTTAATCCATCAGGTTGACATTATGGGGTATTGTGTGTAGGCCAGTGACACAAAGTCTACATTTAACACATCAGGTTGACATTATGGGGTATTGTGTGTAGGCCAGTGACACAAAGTCTACATTTAATCCATCAGGTTGACATTATGGGGTATTGTGTGTAGGCCAGTGACACAAAGTCTACATTTAATCCATCAGGTTGACATTATGGGGTATTGTGTGTAGGCCAGTGACACATTTAATCCATCAGGTTGACATTATGGGGTATTATGTGTAGGCCAGTGACACATTTAATCCATCAGGTTGACATTATGGGGTATTGTGTGTAGGCAAGTGACACATTTAATCCATCAGGTTGACATTATGGGGTATTGTGTGTAGGCCAGTGACACATTTAATCCATCAGGTTGACATTATGGGGTATTGTGTGTAGGCCAGTGACACAAAGTCTACATTTAATCCATCAGGTTGACATTATGGGGTATTGTGTGTAGGCCAGTGACACAAAGTCTACATTTAACACATCAGGTTGACATTATGGGGTATTGTGTGTAGGCCAGTGACACAAAGTCTACATTTAATCCATCAGGTTGACCTTATGGGGTATTGTGTGTAGGCCAGTGACACAAAGTCTACATTTAATCCATCAGGTTGACATTATGGGGTATTGTGTGTAGGCCAGTGACACAAAGTCTACATTTAATCCATCAGGTTGACATTATGGGGTATTGTGTGTAGGCCAGTGACACAAAGTCTACATTTAATACATCAGGTTGACATTATGGGGTATTGTGTGTAGGCCAGTGACACAAAGTCTACATTTAACCCATCAGGTTGACATTATGGGGTATTGTGTGTAGGCCAGTGACACAAAGTCTACATTTAATCCATCAGGTTGACATTATGGGGTATTGTGTGTAGGCCAGTCACACATTTAATACATCAGGTTGACATTATTGGGTATTGTGTGTAGGCCAGTGACACAAAGTCTACATTTAATCCATCAGGTTGACATTATGGGGTATTGTGTGTAGGTCAGTGACACAAAGTCTACATTTAATCCATCAGGTTGACATTATGGGGTATTGTGTGTAGGCCAGTGACACATTTAATCCATCAGGTTGACATTATGGGGTATTGTGTGTAGGCCAGTGACACAAAGTCTACATTTAAACCCATCAGGTTGACATTATGGGGTATTGTGTGTAGGCCAGTGACACAAAGTCTACATTTAATCCATCAGCTTGACATTATGGGGTATTGTGTGTAGGCCAGTGACACAAAGTCTACATTTAATCCATCAGGTTGACATTATGGGGTATTGTGTGTAGGCCAGTGACACATTTAATCCATCAGGTTGACATTATGGGGTATTGTGTGTAGGCCAGTGACACAAAGTCTACATTTAATCCATCAGGTTGACATTATGGGGTATTGTGTGTAGGCCAGTGACACAAAGTCTACATTTAATCCATCAAGTTGACATTATGGGGTATTGTATGTAGGCCAGTGACACAAAGTCTACATTTAATCCATCAGGTTGACATTATGGGGTATTGTGTGTAGGCCAGTGACACATTTATTCCATCAGGTTGACATTATGGGGTATTGTGTGTAGGCCAGTGACACAAAGTCTACATTTAATCCATCAGGTTGACATTATGGGGTATTGTGTGTAGGCCAGTGACACAAAGTCTACATTTAATCCATCAGGTTGACATTATGGGGTATTGTGTGTAGGCCAGTGACACATTTAATCCATCAGGTTGACATTATGGGGTATTGTGTGTAGGCCAGTGACACAAAGTCTACATTTAATCCATCAGGTTGACATTATGGGGTATTGTGTGTAGGCCAGTGACACAAAGTCTACATTTAATTCATCAGGTTGACATTATGGGGTATTGTGTGTAGGCCAGTGACACAAAGTCTACATTTAATCCATCAGGTTGACATTATGGGGTATTGTGTGTAGGCCAGTGACACATTTAATCCATCAGGTTGACATTATGGGGTATTATGTGTAGGCCAGTGACACATTTAATCCATCAGGTTGACATTATGGGGTATTGTGTGTAGGCCAGTGACACAAAGTCTACATTTAATCCATTAGGTTGACATTATGGGGTATTGTGTGTAGGCCAGTGACACATTTTATCCATCAGGTTGACATTATGGGGTATTATGTGTAGGCCAGTGACACATTTAATCCATCAGGTTGACATTATGGGGTATTGTGTGTAGGCCAGTGACACATTTAATCCATCAGGTTGACATTATGGGGTATTGTGTTTAGGCAAGTGACACATTTAATCCATCAGGTTGACATTATGGGGTATTGTGTGTAGGCCAGTGATACCAAGTCAACATTTAATCCATCAGGTTGACATTATGGGGTATTGTGTGTAGGCCAGTGACACAAAGTCTACATTTAATCCATCAGGTTGATATTATGGGGTATTGTGTGTAGGCCAGTGACACAAAGTCTACATTTAATCCATCAGGTTAACATTATGGGGTATTGTGTGTAGGCCAGTGACACAAAGTCTACATTTAATCCATCAGGTTGACATTATGGGGTATTGTGTGTAGGCCAGTGACACAAAGTCTACATTTAATCCATCAGGTTGACATTATGGGGTATTGTGTGTAGGCCAGTGACACATTTAATCCATCAGGTTGACATTATGGAGTATTGTGTGTAGGCCAGTGACACAAAGTCTACATTTAATCCATCAGGTTGACATTATGGGGGATTGTGTGTAGGCCAGTGACACAAAGTCTACATTTAATCCATCAGGTTGACATTATGGGGTATTGTGTGTAGGCCAGTGACACAAAGTCTACATTTAATCCATTAGGTTGACATTATGGGGTATTGTGTGTAGGCCAGTGACACATTTAATCCATCAGGTTGACATTATGGGGTATTATGTGTAGGCCAGTGACACATTTAATCCATCAGGTTGACATTATGGGGTATTGTGTGTAGGCCAGTGACACATTTAATCCATCAGGTTGACATTATGGGGTATTGTGTGTAGGCCAGTGACACATTTAATCCATCAGGTTGACATTATGGGGTATTGTGTGTAGGCCAGTGACACAAAGTCTACATTTAATCCATCAGGTTGACATTATGGGGTATTGTGTGTAGGCTAGTGACACAAAGTCTACATTTAATCCATCAGGTTGACATTATGGGGTATTGTGTGTAGGCCAGTGACACAAAGTCTACATTTAACACATCAGGTTGACATTATGGGGTATTGTGTGTAGGCCAGTGACACAAAGTCTACATTTAATTCATCAGGTTGACATTATGGGGTATTGTGTGTAGGCCAGTGACACAAAGTCTACATTTAATCCATCAGGTTGACATTATGGGGTATTGTGTGTAGGCCAGTGACACATTTAATCCATCAGGTTGACATTATGGGGTATTATGTGTAGGCCAGTGACACATTTAATCCATCAGGTTGACATTATGGGGTATTGTGTGTAGGCAAGTGACACATTTAATCCATCAGGTTGACATTATGGGGTATTGTGTGTAGGCCAGTCACACATTTAATACATCAGGTTGACATTATTGGGTATTGTGTGTAGGCCAGTGACACAAAGTCTACATTTAATCCATCAGGTTGACATTATGGGGTATTGTGTGTAGGTCAGTGACACAAAGTCTACATTTAATCCATCAGGTTGACATTATGGGGTATTGTGTGTAGGCCAGTGACACATTTAATCCATCAGGTTGACATTATGGGGTATTGTGTGTAGGCCAGTGACACAAAGTCTACATTTAAACCCATCAGGTTGACATTATGGGGTATTGTGTGTAGGCCAGTGACACAAAGTCTACATTTAATCCATCAGGTTGACATTATGGGGTATTGTGTGTAGGCCAGTGACACATTTAATCCATCAGGTTGACATTATGCGGTATTGTGTGTAGGCCAGTGACACAAAGTCTACATTTAATCCATCAGGTTGACATTATGGGGTATTGTGTGTAGGCCAGTGACACAAAGTCTACATTTAATCCATCAAGTTGACATTATGGGGTATTGTATGTAGGCCAGTGACACAAAGTCTACATTTAATCCATCAGGTTGACATTATGGGGTATTGTGTGTAGGCCAGTGACACATTTATTCCATCAGGTTGACATTATGGGGTATTGTGTGTAGGCCAGTGACACAAAGTCTACATTTAATCCATCAGGTTGACATTATGGGGTATTGTGTGTAGGCCAGTGACACAAAGTCTACATTTAATCCATCAGGTTGACATTATGGGGTATTGTGTGTAGGCCAGTGACACATTTAATCCATCAGGTTGACATTATGGGGTATTGTGTGTAGGCCAGTGACACAAAGTCTACATTTAATCCATCAGGTTGACATTATGGGGTATTGTGTGTAGGCCAGTGACACAAAGTCTACATTTAATTCATCAGGTTGACATTATGGGGTATTGTGTGTAGGCCAGTGACACAAAGTCTACATTTAATCCATCAGGTTGACATTATGGGGTATTGTGTGTAGGCCAGTGACACATTTAATCCATCAGGTTGACATTATGGGGTATTATGTGTAGGCCAGTGACACATTTAATCCATCAGGTTGACATTATGGGGTATTGTGTGTAGGCCAGTGACACAAAGTCTACATTTAATCCATTAGGTTGACATTATGGGGTATTGTGTGTAGGCCAGTGACACATTTTATCCATCAGGTTGACATTATGGGGTATTATGTGTAGGCCAGTGACACATTTAATCCATCAGGTTGACATTATGGGGTATTGTGTGTAGGCCAGTGACACATTTAATCCATCAGGTTGACATTATGGGGTATTGTGTTTAGGCAAGTGACACATTTAATCCATCAGGTTGACATTATGGGGTATTGTGTGTAGGCCAGTGATACCAAGTCTACATTTAATCCATCAGGTTGACATTATGGGGTATTGTGTGTAGGCCAGTGACACAAAGTCTACATTTAATCCATCAGGTTGATATTATGGGGTATTGTGTGTAGGCCAGTGACACAAAGTCTACATTTAATCCATCAGGTTAACATTATGGGGTATTGTGTGTAGGCCAGTGACACAAAGTCTACATTTAATCCATCAGGTTGACATTATGGGGTATTGTGTGTAGGCCAGTGACACAAAGTCTACATTTAATCCATCAGGTTGACATTATGGGGTATTGTGTGTAGGCCAGTGACACATTTAATCCATCAGGTTGACATTATGGAGTATTGTGTGTAGGCCAGTGACACAAAGTCTACATTTAATCCATCAGGTTGACATTATGGGGGATTGTGTGTAGGCCAGTGACACAAAGTCTACATTTAATCCATCAGGTTGACATTATGGGGTATTGTGTGTAGGCCAGTGACACAAAGTCTACATTTAATCCATTAGGTTGACATTATGGGGTATTGTGTGTAGGCCAGTGACACATTTAATCCATCAGGTTGACATTATGGGGTATTATGTGTAGGCCAGTGACACATTTAATCCATCAGGTTGACATTATGGGGTATTGTGTGTAGGCCAGTGACACATTTAATCCATCAGGTTGACATTATGGGGTATTGTGTGTAGGCCAGTGACACATTTAATCCATCAGGTTGACATTATGGGGTATTGTGTGTAGGCCAGTGACACAAAGTCTACATTTAATCCATCAGGTTGACATTATGGGGTATTGTGTGTAGGCCAGTCACACATTTAATACATCAGGTTGACATTATTGGGTATTGTGTGTAGGCCAGTGACACAAAGTCTACATTTAATCCATCAGGTTGACATTATGGGGTATTGTGTGTAGGTCAGTGACACAAAGTCTACATTTAATCCATCAGGTTGACATTATGGGGTATTGTGTGTAGGCCAGTGACACATTTAATCCATCAGGTTGACATTATGGGGTATTGTGTGTAGGCCAGTGACACAAAGTCTACATTTAAACCCATCAGGTTGACATTATGGGGTATTGTGTGTAGGCCAGTGACACAAAGTCTACATTTAATCCATCAGCTTGACATTATGGGGTATTGTGTGTAGGCCAGTGACACAAAGTCTACATTTAATCCATCAGGTTGACATTATGGGGTATTGTGTGTAGGCCAGTGACACATTTAATCCATCAGGTTGACATTATGGGGTATTGTGTGTAGGCCAGTGACACAAAGTCTACATTTAATCCATCAGGTTGACATTATGGGGTATTGTGTGTAGGCCAGTGACACAAAGTCTACATTTAATCCATCAAGTTGACATTATGGGGTATTGTATGTAGGCCAGTGACACAAAGTCTACATTTAATCCATCAGGTTGACATTATGGGGTATTGTGTGTAGGCCAGTGACACATTTATTCCATCAGGTTGACATTATGGGGTATTGTGTGTAGGCCAGTGACACAAAGTCTACATTTAATCCATCAGGTTGACATTATGGGGTATTGTGTGTAGGCCAGTGACACAAAGTCTACATTTAATCCATCAGGTTGACATTATGGGGTATTGTGTGTAGGCCAGTGACACATTTAATCCATCAGGTTGACATTATGGGGTATTGTGTGTAGGCCAGTGACACAAAGTCTACATTTAATCCATCAGGTTGACATTATGGGGTATTGTGTGTAGGCCAGTGACACAAAGTCTACATTTAATTCATCAGGTTGACATTATGGGGTATTGTGTGTAGGCCAGTGACACAAAGTCTACATTTAATCCATCAGGTTGACATTATGGGGTATTGTGTGTAGGCCAGTGACACATTTAATCCATCAGGTTGACATTATGGGGTATTATGTGTAGGCCAGTGACACATTTAATCCATCAGGTTGACATTATGGGGTATTGTGTGTAGGCCAGTGACACAAAGTCTACATTTAATCCATTAGGTTGACATTATGGGGTATTGTGTGTAGGCCAGTGACACATTTTATCCATCAGGTTGACATTATGGGGTATTATGTGTAGGCCAGTGACACATTTAATCCATCAGGTTGACATTATGGGGTATTGTGTGTAGGCCAGTGACACATTTAATCCATCAGGTTGACATTATGGGGTATTGTGTTTAGGCAAGTGACACATTTAATCCATCAGGTTGACATTATGGGGTATTGTGTGTAGGCCAGTGATACCAAGTCTACATTTAATCCATCAGGTTGACATTATGGGGTATTGTGTGTAGGCCAGTGACACAAAGTCTACATTTAATCCATCAGGTTGATATTATGGGGTATTGTGTGTAGGCCAGTGACACAAAGTCTACATTTAATCCATCAGGTTAACATTATGGGGTATTGTGTGTAGGCCAGTGACACAAAGTCTACATTTAATCCATCAGGTTGACATTATGGGGTATTGTGTGTAGGCCAGTGACACAAAGTCTACATTTAATCCATCAGGTTGACATTATGGGGTATTGTGTGTAGGCCAGTGACACATTTAATCCATCAGGTTGACATTATGGAGTATTGTGTGTAGGCCAGTGACACAAAGTCTACATTTAATCCATCAGGTTGACATTATGGGGGATTGTGTGTAGGCCAGTGACACAAAGTCTACATTTAATCCATCAGGTTGACATTATGGGGTATTGTGTGTAGGCCAGTGACACAAAGTCTACATTTAATCCATTAGGTTGACATTATGGGGTATTGTGTGTAGGCCAGTGACACATTTAATCCATCAGGTTGACATTATGGGGTATTATGTGTAGGCCAGTGACACATTTAATCCATCAGGTTGACATTATGGGGTATTGTGTGTAGGCCAGTGACACATTTAATCCATCAGGTTGACATTATGGGGTATTGTGTGTAGGCCAGTGACACATTTAATCCATCAGGTTGACATTATGGGGTATTGTGTGTAGGCCAGTGACACAAAGTCTACATTTAATCCATCAGGTTGACATTATGGGGTATTGTGTGTAGGCTAGTGACACAAAGTCTACATTTAATCCATCAGGTTGACATTATGGGGTATTGTGTGTAGGCCAGTGACACAAAGTCTACATTTAACACATCAGGTTGACATTATGGGGTATTGTGTGTAGGCCAGTGACACAAAGTCTACATTTAATTCATCAGGTTGACATTATGGGGTATTGTGTGTAGGCCAGTGACACAAAGTCTACATTTAATCCATCAGGTTGACATTATGGGGTATTGTGTGTAGGCCAGTGACACATTTAATCCATCAGGTTGACATTATGGGGTATTATGTGTAGGCCAGTGACACATTTAATCCATCAGGTTGACATTATGGGGTATTGTGTGTAGGCAAGTGACACATTTAATCCATCAGGTTGACATTATGGGGTATTGTGTGTAGGCCAGTGACACATTTAATCCATCAGGTTGACATTATGGGGTATTGTGTGTAGGCCAGTGACACAAAGTCTACATTTAATCCATCAGGTTGACATTATGGGGTATTGTGTGTAGGCCAGTGACACAAAGTCTACATTTAATCCATCAGGTTGACATTATGGGGTATTGTGTGTAGGCCAGTGACACAAAGTCTACATTTAACACATCAGGTTGACATTATGGGGTATTGTGTGTAGGCCAGTGACACAAAGTCTACATTTAATCCATCAGGTTGACATTATGGGGTATTGTGTGTAGGCCAGTGACACAAAGTCTACATTTAATCCATCAGGTTGACATTATGGGGTATTGTGTGTAGGCCAGTGACACAAAGTCTACATTTAATCCATCAGGTTGACATTATGGGGTATTGTGTGTAGGCCAGTGACACAAAGTCTACATTTAATCCATCAAGTTGACATTATGGGGTATTGTATGTAGGCCAGTGACACAAAGTCTACATTTAATCCATCAAGTTGACATTATGGGGTATTGTGTGTAGGCCAGTGACACATTTATTCCATCAGGTTGACATTATGGGGTATTGTGTGTAGGCCAGTGACACAAAGTCTACATTTAATCCATCAGGTTGACATTATGGGGTATTGTGTGTAGGCCAGTGACACAAAGTCTACATTTAATCCATCAGGTTGACATTATGGGGTATTGTGTGTAGGCCAGTGACACATTTAATCCATCAGGTTGACATTATGGGGTATTGTGTGTAGGCCAGTGACACAAAGTCTACATTTAATCCATCAGGTTGACATTATGGGGTATTGTGTGTAGGCCAGTGACACATTTAATCCATCAGGTTGACATTATGGGGTATTGTGTGTAGGCCAGTGACACATTTAATCCATCAGGTTGACATTATGGGGTATTGTGTGTAGGCCAGTGACACAAAGTCTACATTTAATCCATCAGGTTGACATTATGGGGTATTGTGTGTAGGCCAGTGACACATTTAATCCATCAGGTTGACATTATGGGGTATTGTGTGTAGGCCAGTGACACAAAGTCTACATTTAATCCATCAGGTTGACATTATGGGGTATTGTGTGTAGGCCAGTGACACATTTAATCCATCAGGTTGACATTATGGGGTATTGTGTGTAGGCCAGTGACACATTTAATCCATCAGGTTGACATTATGGGGTATTGTGTGTAGGCCAGTGACACAAAGTCTACATTTAATCCATCAGGTTGACATTATGGGGTATTGTGTGTAGGCCAGTGACACATTTAATCCATCAGGTTGACATTATGGGGTATTGTGTGTAGGCCAGTGACACAAAGTCTACATTTAATCCATCAGGTTGACATTATGGGGTATTGTGTGTAGGCCAGTGACACAAAGTCTACATTTAATCCATCAGGATGACATTATGGGGTATTGTGTGTAGGCCAGTGACACAAAGTCTACATTTAATCCATTAGGTTGACATTATGGGGTATTGTGTGTAGGCCAGTGACACATTTAATCCATCAGGTTGACATTATGGGGTATTGTGTGTAGGCCAGTGACACAAAGTCTACATTTAATCCATCAGGTTGACATTATGGGGTATTGTGTGTAGGCCAGTGACACATTTAATCCATCAGGTTGACATTATCGGGTATTGTGTGTAGGCCAGTGACATAAAGTCTACATTTAATCCATCAGGATGACATTATGGGGTATTGTGTGTAGGCCAGTGACACAAAGTCTCCATTTAATCCATCAGGTTGACATTATGGGGTATTGTGTGTAGGCCAGTGACACAAAGTCTACATTTAATCCATCAGGTTGACATTATGGGGTAATGTGTGTAGGCCAGTGACACATTTAATCCATCAGGTTGACATTATGGGGTATTGTGTGTAGGCCAGTGACACATTTAATCCATCAGGTTGACATTATGGGGTATTGTGTGTAGGCCAGTGACACAAAGTCTACATTTAATCCATCAGGTTGACATTATGGGGTATTGTGTGTAGGCCAGTGACACAAAGTCTACATTTAATCCATCAGGTTGACATTATGAGGTATTGTGTGTAGGCCAGTGACACATTTAATCCATCAGGTTGACATTATGGGGTATTGTGTGTAGGCCAGTGACACAAAGTCTACATTTAATCCATCAGGTTGACATTATGGGGTATTGTGTGTAGGCCAGTGACACATTTAATCCATCAGGTTGACATTATCGGGTATTGTGTGTAGGCCAGTGACACAAAGTCTACATTTAATCCATCAGGATGACATTATGGGGTATTGTGTGTAGGCCAGTGACAGAAAGTCTACATTTAATCCATCAGGTTGACATTATGGGGTATTGTGTGTAGGCCAGTGACACAAAGTCTACATTTAATCCATCAGGTTGACATTATGGGGTATTGTGTGTAGGCCAGTGACACAAAGTCTACATTTAATCCATCAGGTTGACATTACAGGGTATTGTGTGTAGGCCAGTGACACAAAGTCTACATTTAATCCATCAGGTTGACATTATGGGGTATTGTGTGTAGGCTAGTGACACATTTAATGCATCAGGTTGACATTATGGGGTATTGTGTGTAGGCCAGTGACACAAAGTCTACATTTAATCCATCAGGTTGACATTATGCGGTATTGTGTGTAGGCCAGTGACACAAAGTCTACATTTAATCCATCAGGTTGACATTATGGGGTATTGTGTGTAGGCCAGTGACACATTTAATCCATCAGGTTGACATTATGGGGTATTGTGTGTAGGCCAATGACACAAAGTCTACATTTAATCCATCAGGTTGACATTATGGGGTATTGTGTGTAGGCCAGTGACACATTTAATCCATCAGGTTGACATTATGGGGTATTGTGTGTAGGCCAGTGACACAAAGTCTACATTTAATCCATCAGGTTGACATTATGGGGTATTGTGTGTAGGCCAGTGACACAAAGTCTACATTTAATCCATTAGGTTGACATTATGGGGTATTGTGTGTAGGCCAGTGACACATTTAATCCATCAGGTTGACATTATGGGGTATTATGTGTAGGCCAGTGACACATTTAATCCATCAGGTTGACATTATGGGGTATTGTGTGTAGGCCAGTGACACATTTAATCCATCAGGTTGACATTATGGGGTATTGTGTGTAGGCCAGTGACACATTTAATCCATCAGGTTGACATTATGGGGTATTGTGTGTAGGCCAGTGACACAAAGTCTACATTTAATCCATCAGGTTGACATTATGGGGTATTGTGTGTAGGCCAGTGACACAAAGTCTACATTTAACACATAAGGTTGACATTATGGGGTATTGTGTGTAGGCCAGTGACACAAAGTCTACATTTAATCCATCAGGTTGACATTATGGGGTATTGTGTGTAGGCCAGTGACACAAAGTCTACATTTAATCCATCAGGTTGACATTATGGGGTATTGTGTGTAGGCCAGTGACACATTTAATCCATCAGGTTGACATTATGGGGTATTATGTGTAGGCCAGTGACACATTTAATCCATCAGGTTGACATTATGGGGTATTGTGTGTAGGCAAGTGACACATTTAATCCATCAGGTTGACATTATGGGGTATTGTGTGTAGGCCAGTGACACATTTAATCCATCAGGTTGACATTATGGGGTATTGTGTGTAGGCCAGTGACACAAAGTCTACATTTAATCCATCAGGTTGACATTATGGGGTATTGTGTGTAGGCCAGTGACACAAAGTCTACATTTAACACATCAGGTTGACATTATGGGGTATTGTGTGTAGGCCAGTGACACAAAGTCTACATTTAATCCATCAGGTTGACCTTATGGGGTATTGTGTGTAGGCCAGTGACACAAAGTCTACATTTAATCCATCAGGTTGACATTATGGGGTATTGTGTGTAGGCCAGTGACACAAAGTCTACATTTAATCCATCAGGTTGACATTATGGGGTATTGTGTGTAGGCCAGTGACACAAAGTCTACATTTAATACATCAGGTTGACATTATGGGGTATTGTGTGTAGGCCAGTGACACAAAGTCTACATTTAACCCATCAGGTTGACATTATGGGGTATTGTGTGTAGGCCAGTGACACAAAGTCTACATTTAATCCATCAGGTTGACATTATGGGGTATTGTGTGTAGGCCAGTCACACATTTAATACATCAGGTTGACATTATTGGGTATTGTGTGTAGGCCAGTGACACAAAGTCTACATTTAATCCATCAGGTTGACATTATGGGGTATTGTGTGTAGGTCAGTGACACAAAGTCTACATTTAATCCATCAGGTTGACATTATGGGGTATTGTGTGTAGGCCAGTGACACATTTAATCCATCAGGTTGACATTATGGGGTATTGTGTGTAGGCCAGTGACACAAAGTCTACATTTAAACCCATCAGGTTGACATTATGGGGTATTGTGTGTAGGCCAGTGACACAAAGTCTACATTTAATCCATCAGCTTGACATTATGGGGTATTGTGTGTAGGCCAGTGACACAAAGTCTACATTTAATCCATCAGGTTGACATTATGGGGTATTGTGTGTAGGCCAGTGACACATTTAATCCATCAGGTTGACATTATGGGGTATTGTGTGTAGGCCAGTGACACAAAGTCTACATTTAATCCATCAGGTTGACATTATGGGGTATTGTGTGTAGGCCAGTGACACAAAGTCTACATTTAATCCATCAAGTTGACATTATGGGGTATTGTATGTAGGCCAGTGACACAAAGTCTACATTTAATCCATCAGGTTGACATTATGGGGTATTGTGTGTAGGCCAGTGACACATTTATTCCATCAGGTTGACATTATGGGGTATTGTGTGTAGGCCAGTGACACAAAGTCTACATTTAATCCATCAGGTTGACATTATGGGGTATTGTGTGTAGGCCAGTGACACAAAGTCTACATTTAATCCATCAGGTTGACATTATGGGGTATTGTGTGTAGGCCAGTGACACATTTAATCCATCAGGTTGACATTATGGGGTATTGTGTGTAGGCCAGTGACACAAAGTCTACATTTAATCCATCAGGTTGACATTATGGGGTATTGTGTGTAGGGTGAGTGACACATTTAATCCATCAGGTTTACATTATGGGGTATTGTGTGTAGGCCAGTGACACATTTAATCCATCAGGTTGACATTATGGGGTATTGTGTGTAGGCCAGTGACACAAAGTCTACATTTAATCCATCAGGTTGACATTATGGGGTATTGTGTGTAGGCCAGTGACACATTTAATCCATCAGGTTGACATTATGGGGTATTGTGTGTAGGCCAGTGACACAAAGTCTACATTTAATCCATCAGGTTGACATTATGGGGTATTGTGTGTAGGCCAGTGACACAAAGTCTACATTTAATCCATCAGGATGACATTATGGGGTATTGTGTGTAGGCCAGTGACACAAAGTCTACATTTAATCCATCAGGTTGACATTATGGGGTATTGTGTGTAGGCCAGTGACACATTTAATCCATCAGGTTGACATTATCGGGTATTGTGTGTAGGCCAGTGACATAAAGTCTACATTTAATCCATCAAGATGACATTATTTGGTATTGTGTGTAGGCCAGTGACACAAAGTCTCCATTTAATCCATCAGGTTGACATTATGGGGTATTGTGTGTAGGCCAGTGACACAAAGTCTACATTTAATCCATCAGGTTGACATTATGGGGTATTGTGTGTAGGCCAGTGACACAAAGTCTACATTTAATCCATCAGGATGACATTATGGGGTATTGTGTGTAGGCCAGTGACACAAAGTCTACATTTAATCCATCAGGTTGACATTATGGGGTATTGTGTGTAGGCCAGTGACACATTTAATCCATCAGGTTGACATTATCGGGTATTGTGTGTAGGCCAGTGACATAAAGTCTACATTTAATCCATCAAGATGACATTATGGGGTATTGTGTGTAGGCCAGTGACACAAAGTCTCCATTTAATCCATCAGGTTGACATTATGGGGTATTGTGTGTAGGCCAGTGACACAAAGTCTACATTTAATCCATCAGGTTGACATTATGGGGTATTGTGTGTAGGCCAGTGACACATTTAATCCATCAGGTTGACATTATGGGGTATTGTGTGTAGGCCAGTGACACATTTAATCCATCAGGTTGACATTATGGGGTATTGTGTGTAAACCAGTGACACAAAGTCTACATTTAATCCATCAGGTTGACATTATGGGGTATTGTGTGTAGGCCAGTGACACAAAGTCTACATTTAATCCATCAGGTTGACATTATGGGGTATTGTGTGTAGGCCAGTGACACAAAGTCTACATTTAATCCATCAGGTTGACATTATGGGGTATTGTGTGTAGGCCAGTGACACATTTAATCCATCAGGTTGACATTATCGGGTATTGTGTGTAGGCCAGTGACACAAAGTCTACATTTAATCCATCAGGATGACATTATGGGGTATTGTGTGTAGGCCAGTGACAGAAAGTCTACATTTAATCCATCAGGTTGACATTATGGGGTATTGTGTGTAGGCCAGTGACACAAAGTCTACATTTAATCCATCAGGTTGACATTATGGGGTATTGTGTGTAGGCCAGTGACACAAAGTCTACATTTAATCCATCAGGTTGACATTATGGGGTATTGTGTGTAGGCCAGTGACACAAAGTCTACATTTAACACATCAGGTTGACATTATGGGGTATTGTGTGTAGGCCAGTGACACAAAGTCTACATTTAATCCATCAGGTTGACATTATGGGGTATTGTGTGTAGGCCAGTGACACAAAGTCTACATTTAATCCATCAGGTTGACATTATGGGGTATTGTGTGTAGGCCAGTGACACATTTAATCCATCAGGTTGACATTATGGGGTATTATGTGTAGGCCAGTGACACATTTAATCCATCAGGTTGACATTATGGGGTATTGTGTGTAGGCAAGTGACACATTTAATCCATCAGGTTGACATTATGGGGTATTGTGTGTAGGCCAGTGACACATTTAATCCATCAGGTTGACATTATGGGGTATTGTGTGTAGGCCAGTGACACAAAGTCTACATTTAATCCATCAGGTTGACATTATGGGGTATTGTGTGTAGGCCAGTGACACAAAGTCTACATTTAACACATCAGGTTGACATTATGGGGTATTGTGTGTAGGCCAGTGACACAAAGTCTACATTTAATCCATCAGGTTGACCTTATGGGGTATTGTGTGTAGGCCAGTGACACAAAGTCTACATTTAATCCATCAGGTTGACATTATGGGGTATTGTGTGTAGGCCAGTGACACAAAGTCTACATTTAATCCATCAGGTTGACATTATGGGGTATTGTGTGTAGGCCAGTGACACAAAGTCTACATTTAATACATCAGGTTGACATTATGGGGTATTGTGTGTAGGCCAGTGACACAAAGTCTACATTTAACCCATCAGGTTGACATTATGGGGTATTGTGTGTAGGCCAGTGACACAAAGTCTACATTTAATCCATCAGGTTGACATTATGGGGTATTGTGTGTAGGTCAGTGACACAAAGTCTACATTTAATCCATCAGGTTGACATTATGGGGTATTGTGTGTAGGCCAGTGACACATTTAATCCATCAGGTTGACATTATGGGGTATTGTGTGTAGGCCAGTGACACAAAGTCTACATTTAAACCCATCAGGTTGACATTATGGGGTATTGTGTGTAGGCCAGTGACACAAAGTCTACATTTAATCCATCAGCTTGACATTATGGGGTATTGTGTGTAGGCCAGTGACACAAAGTCTACATTTAATCCATCAGGTTGACATTATGGGGTATTGTGTGTAGGCCAGTGACACATTTAATCCATCAGGTTGACATTATGGGGTATTGTGTGTAGGCCAGTGACACAAAGTCTACATTTAATCCATCAGGTTGACATTATGGGGTATTGTGTGTAGGCCAGTGACACAAAGTCTACATTTAATCCATCAAGTTGACATTATGGGGTATTGTATGTAGGCCAGTGACACAAAGTCTACATTTAATCCATCAGGTTGACATTATGGGGTATTGTGTGTAGGCCAGTGACACATTTATTCCATCAGGTTGACATTATGGGGTATTGTGTGTAGGCCAGTGACACAAAGTCTACATTTAATCCATCAGGTTGACATTATGGGGTATTGTGTGTAGGCCAGTGACACAAAGTCTACATTTAATCCATCAGGTTGACATTATGGGGTATTGTGTGTAGGCCAGTGACACATTTAATCCATCAGGTTGACATTATGGGGTATTGTGTGTAGGCCAGTGACACAAAGTCTACATTTAATCCATCAGGTTGACATTATGGGGTATTGTGTGTAGGGTGAGTGACACATTTAATCCATCAGGTTGACATTATGGGGTATTGTGTGTAGGCCAGTGACACATTTAATCCATCAGGTTGACATTATGGGGTATTGTGTGTAGGCCAGTGACACAAAGTCTACATTTAATCCATCAGGTTGACATTATGGGGTATTGTGTGTAGGCCAGTGACACATTTAATCCATCAGGTTGACATTATGGGGTATTGTGTGTAGGCCAGTGACACAAAGTCTACATTTAATCCATCAGGTTGACATTATGGGGTATTGTGTGTAGGCCAGTGACACAAAGTCTACATTTAATCCATCAGGATGACATTATGGGGTATTGTGTGTAGGCCAGTGACACAAAGTCTACATTTAATCCATCAGGTTGACATTATGGGGTATTGTGTGTAGGCCAGTGACACATTTAATCCATCAGGTTGACATTATCGGGTATTGTGTGTAGGCCAGTGACATAAAGTCTACATTTAATCCATCAAGATGACATTATGGGGTATTGTGTGTAGGCCAGTGACACAAAGTCTCCATTTAATCCATCAGGTTGACATTATGGGGTATTGTGTGTAGGCCAGTGACACAAAGTCTACATTTAATCCATCAGGTTGACATTATGGGGTATTGTGTGTAGGCCAGTGACACAAAGTCTACATTTAATCCATCAGGATGACATTATGGGGTATTGTGTGTAGGCCAGTGACACAAAGTCTACATTTAATCCATCAGGTTGACATTATGGGGTATTGTGTGTAGGCCAGTGACACATTTAATCCATCAGGTTGACATTATCGGGTATTGTGTGTAGGCCAGTGACATAAAGTCTACATTTAATCCATCAAGATGACATTATGGGGTATTGTGTGTAGGCCAGTGACACAAAGTCTCCATTTAATCCATCAGGTTGACATTATGGGGTATTGTGTGTAGGCCAGTGACACAAAGTCTACATTTAATCCATCAGGTTGACATTATGGGGTATTGTGTGTAGGCCAGTGACACATTTAATCCATCAGGTTGACATTATGGGGTATTGTGTGTAGGCCAGTGACACATTTAATCCATCAGGTTGACATTATGGGGTATTGTGTGTAAACCAGTGACACAAAGTCTACATTTAATCCATCAGGTTGACATTATGGGGTATTGTGTGTAGGCCAGTGACACAAAGTCTACATTTAATCCATCAGGTTGACATTATGGGGTATTGTGTGTAGGCCAGTGACACAAAGTCTACATTTAATCCATCAGGTTGACATTATGGGGTATTGTGTGTAGGCCAGTGACACATTTAATCCATCAGGTTGACATTATCGGGTATTGTGTGTAGGCCAGTGACACAAAGTCTACATTTAATCCATCAGGATGACATTATGGGGTATTGTGTGTAGGCCAGTGACAGAAAGTCTACATTTAATCCATCAGGTTGACATTATGGGGTATTGTGTGTAGGCCAGTGACACAAAGTCTACATTTAATCCATCAGGTTGACATTATGGGGTATTGTGTGTAGGCCAGTGACACAAAGTCTACATTTAATCCATCAGGTTGACATTATGGGGTATTGTGTGTAGGCTAGTGACACATTTAATGCATCAGGTTGACATTATGGGGTATTGTGTGTAGGCCAGTGACACAAAGTCTACATTTAATCCATCAGGTTGACATTATGGGGTATTGTGTGTAGGCCAGTGACACAAAGTCTACATTTAATCCATCAGGTTGACATTATGGGGTATTGTGTGTAGGCCAGTGACACAAAGTCTACATTTAATCCATCAGGTTGACATTATGGGGTATTGTGTGTAGGCCAGTGACACAAAGTCTACATTTAATACATCAGGTTGACATTATGGGGTATTGTGTGTAGGCCAGTGACACAAAGTCTACATTTAACCCATCAGGTTGACATTATGGGGTATTGTGTGTAGGCCAGTGACACAAAGTCTACATTTAATCCATCAGGTTGACATTATGGGGTATTGTGTGTAGGTCAGTGACACAAAGTCTACATTTAATCCATCAGGTTGACATTATGGGGTATTGTGTGTAGGCCAGTGACACATTTAATCCATCAGGTTGACATTATGGGGTATTGTGTGTAGGCCAGTGACACAAAGTCTACATTTAAACCCATCAGGTTGACATTATGGGGTATTGTGTGTAGGCCAGTGACACAAAGTCTACATTTAATCCATCAGCTTGACATTATGGGGTATTGTGTGTAGGCCAGTGACACAAAGTCTACATTTAATCCATCAGGTTGACATTATGGGGTATTGTGTGTAGGCCAGTGACACATTTAATCCATCAGGTTGACATTATGGGGTATTGTGTGTAGGCCAGTGACACAAAGTCTACATTTAATCCATCAGGTTGACATTATGGGGTATTGTGTGTAGGCCAGTGACACAAAGTCTACATTTAATCCATCAAGTTGACATTATGGGGTATTGTATGTAGGCCAGTGACACAAAGTCTACATTTAATCCATCAGGTTGACATTATGGGGTATTGTGTGTAGGCCAGTGACACATTTATTCCATCAGGTTGACATTATGGGGTATTGTGTGTAGGCCAGTGACACAAAGTCTACATTTAATCCATCAGGTTGACATTATGGGGTATTGTGTGTAGGCCAGTGACACAAAGTCTACATTTAATCCATCAGGTTGACATTATGGGGTATTGTGTGTAGGCCAGTGACACATTTAATCCATCAGGTTGACATTATGGGGTATTGTGTGTAGGCCAGTGACACAAAGTCTACATTTAATCCATCAGGTTGACATTATGGGGTATTGTGTGTAGGGTGAGTGACACATTTAATCCATCAGGTTGACATTATGGGGTATTGTGTGTAGGCCAGTGACACATTTAATCCATCAGGTTGACATTATGGGGTATTGTGTGTAGGCCAGTGACACAAAGTCTACATTTAATCCATCAGGTTGACATTATGGGGTATTGTGTGTAGGCCAGTGACACATTTAATCCATCAGGTTGACATTATGGGGTATTGTGTGTAGGCCAGTGACACAAAGTCTACATTTAATCCATCAGGTTGACATTATGGGGTATTGTGTGTAGGCCAGTGACACAAAGTCTACATTTAATCCATCAGGATGACATTATGGGGTATTGTGTGTAGGCCAGTGACACAAAGTCTACATTTAATCCATCAGGTTGACATTATGGGGTATTGTGTGTAGGCCAGTGACACATTTAATCCATCAGGTTGACATTATCGGGTATTGTGTGTAGGCCAGTGACATAAAGTCTACATTTAATCCATCAAGATGACATTATGGGGTATTGTGTGTAGGCCAGTGACACAAAGTCTCCATTTAATCCATCAGGTTGACATTATGGGGTATTGTGTGTAGGCCAGTGACACAAAGTCTACATTTAATCCATCAGGTTGACATTATGGGGTATTGTGTGTAGGCCAGTGACACAAAGTCTACATTTAATCCATCAGGATGACATTATGGGGTATTGTGTGTAGGCCAGTGACACAAAGTCTACATTTAATCCATCAGGTTGACATTATGGGGTATTGTGTGTAGGCCAGTGACACATTTAATCCATCAGGTTGACATTATCGGGTATTGTGTGTAGGCCAGTGACATAAAGTCTACATTTAATCCATCAAGATGACATTATGGGGTATTGTGTGTAGGCCAGTGACACAAAGTCTCCATTTAATCCATCAGGTTGACATTATGGGGTATTGTGTGTAGGCCAGTGACACAAAGTCTACATTTAATCCATCAGGTTGACATTATGGGGTATTGTGTGTAGGCCAGTGACACATTTAATCCATCAGATTGACATTATGGGGTATTGTGTGTAGGCCAGTGACACATTTAATCCATCAGGTTGACATTATGGGGTATTGTGTGTAAACCAGTGACACAAAGTCTACATTTAATCCATCAGGTTGACATTATGGGGTATTGTGTGTAGGCCAGTGACACAAAGTCTACATTTAATCCATCAGGTTGACATTATGGGGTATTGTGTGTAGGCCAGTGACACAAAGTCTACATTTAATCCATCAGGTTGACATTATGGGGTATTGTGTGTAGGCCAGTGACACATTTAATCCATCAGGTTGACATTATCGGGTATTGTGTGTAGGCCAGTGACACAAAGTCTACATTTAATCCATCAGGATGACATTATGGGGTATTGTGTGTAGGCCAGTGACAGAAAGTCTACATTTAATCCATCAGGTTGACATTATGGGGTATTGTGTGTAGGCCAGTGACACAAAGTCTACATTTAATCCATCAGGTTGACATTATGGGGTATTGTGTGTAGGCCAGTGACACAAAGTCTACATTTAATCCATCAGGTTGACATTATGGGGTATTGTGTGTAGGCTAGTGACACATTTAATGCATCAGGTTGACATTATGGGGTATTGTGTGTAGGCCAGTGACACAAAGTCTACATTTAATCCATCAGGTTGACATTATGGGGTATTGTGTGTAGGCCAGTGACACAAAGTCTACATTTAATCCATCAGGTTGACATTATGGGGTATTGTGTGTAGGCCAGTGACACATTTAATCCATCAGGTTGACATTATGGGGTATTGTGTGTAGGCCAGTGACACAAAGTCTACATTTAATCCATCAGGTTGACATTATGGGGTATTGTGTGTAGGCCAGTGACACATTTAATCCATCAGGTTGACATTATGGGGTATTGTGTGTAGGCCAATGACACAAAGTCTACATTTAATCCATCAGGTTGACATTATGGGGTATTGTGTGTAGGCCAGTGACACATTTAATCCATCAGGTTGACATTATGGGGTATTGTGTGTAGGCCAGTGACACAAAGTCTACATTTAATCCATCAGGTTGACATTATGGGGTATTGTGTGTAGGCCAGTGACACAAAGTCTACATTTAATCCATTAGGTTGACATTATGGGGTATTGTGTGTAGGCCAGTGACACATTTAATCCATCAGGTTGACATTATGGGGTATTATGTGTAGGCCAGTGACACATTTAATCCATCAGGTTGACATTATGGGGTATTGTGTGTAGGCCAGTGACACATTTAATCCATCAGGTTGACATTATGGGGTATTGTGTGTAGGCCAGTGACACATTTAATCCATCAGGTTGACATTATGGGGTATTGTGTGTAGGCCAGTGACACAAAGTCTACATTTAATCCATCAGGTTGACATTATGGGGTATTGTGTGTAGGCCAGTGACACAAAGTCTACATTTAATCCATCAGGTTGACATTATGGGGTATTGTGTGTAGGCCAGTGACACAAAGTCTACATTTAACACATCAGGTTGACATTATGGGGTATTGTGTGTAGGCCAGTGACACAAAGTCTACATTTAATCCATCAGGTTGACATTATGGGGTATTGTGTGTAGGCCAGTGACACAAAGTCTACATTTAATCCATCAGGTTGACATTATGGGGTATTGTGTGTAGGCCAGTGACACAAAGTCTACATTTAATACATCAGGTTGACATTATGGGGTATTGTGTGTAGGCCAGTGACACAAAGTCTACATTTAACCCATCAGGTTGACATTATGGGGTATTGTGTGTAGGCCAGTGACACAAAGTCTACATTTAATCCATCAGGTTGACATTATGGGGTATTGTGTGTAGGTCAGTGACACAAAGTCTACATTTAATCCATCAGGTTGACATTATGGGGTATTGTGTGTAGGCCAGTGACACATTTAATCCATCAGGTTGACATTATGGGGTATTGTGTGTAGGCCAGTGACACAAAGTCTACATTTAAACCCATCAGGTTGACATTATGGGGTATTGTGTGTAGGCCAGTGACACAAAGTCTCCATTTAATCCATCAGCTTGACATTATGGGGTATTGTGTGTAGGCCAGTGACACAAAGTCTACATTTAATCCATCAGGTTGACATTATGGGGTATTGTGTGTAGGCCAGTGACACATTTAATCCATCAGGTTGACATTATGGGGTATTGTGTGTAGGCCAGTGACACAAAGTCTACATTTAATCCATCAGGTTGACATTATGGGGTATTGTGTGTAGGCCAGTGACACAAAGTCTACATTTAATCCATCAAGTTGACATTATGGGGTATTGTATGTAGGCCAGTGACACAAAGTCTACATTTAATCCATCAGGTTGACATTATGGGGTATTGTGTGTAGGCCAGTGACACATTTATTCCATCAGGTTGACATTATGGGGTATTGTGTGTAGGCCAGTGACACAAAGTCTACATTTAATCCATCAGGTTGACATTATGGGGTATTGTGTGTAGGCCAGTGACACAAAGTCTACATTTAATCCATCAGGTTGACATTATGGGGTATTGTGTGTAGGCCAGTGACACATTTAATCCATCAGGTTGACATTATGGGGTATTGTGTGTAGGCCAGTGACACAAAGTCTACATTTAATCCATCAGGTTGACATTATGGGGTATTGTGTGTAGGGTGAGTGACACATTTAATCCATCAGGTTGACATTATGGGGTATTGTGTGTAGGCCAGTGACACATTTAATCCATCAGGTTGACATTATGGGGTATTGTGTGTAGGCCAGTGACACAAAGTCTACATTTAATCCATCAGGTTGACATTATGGGGTATTGTGTGTAGGCCAGTGACACATTTAATCCATCAGGTTGACATTATGGGGTATTGTGTGTAGGCCAGTGACACAAAGTCTACATTTAATCCATCAGGTTGACATTATGGGGTATTGTGTGTAGGCCAGTGACACAAAGTCTACATTTAATCCATCAGGATGACATTATGGGGTATTGTGTGTAGGCCAGTGACACAAAGTCTACATTTAATCCATCAGGTTGACATTATGGGGTATTGTGTGTAGGCCAGTGACACATTTAATCCATCAGGTTGACATTATCGGGTATTGTGTGTAGGCCAGTGACATAAAGTCTACATTTAATCCATCAAGATGACATTATGGGGTATTGTGTGTAGGCCAGTGACACAAAGTCTCCATTTAATCCATCAGGTTGACATTATGGGGTATTGTGTGTAGGCCAGTGACACAAAGTCTACATTTAATCCATCAGGTTGACATTATGGGGTATTGTGTGTAGGCCAGTGACACAAAGTCTACATTTAATCCATCAGGATGACATTATGGGGTATTGTGTGTAGGCCAGTGACACAAAGTCTACATTTAATCCATCAGGTTGACATTATGGGGTATTGTGTGTAGGCCAGTGACACATTTAATCCATCAGGTTGACATTATCGGGTATTGTGTGTAGGCCAGTGACATAAAGTCTACATTTAATCCATCAAGATGACATTATGGGGTATTGTGTGTAGGCCAGTGACACAAAGTCTCCATTTAATCCATCAGGTTGACATTATGGGGTATTGTGTGTAGGCCAGTGACACAAAGTCTACATTTAATCCATCAGGTTGACATTATGGGGTATTGTGTGTAGGCCAGTGACACATTTAATCCATCAGATTGACATTATGGGGTATTGTGTGTAGGCCAGTGACACATTTAATCCATCAGGTTGACATTATGGGGTATTGTGTGTAAACCAGTGACACAAAGTCTACATTTAATCCATCAGGTTGACATTATGGGGTATTGTGTGTAGGCCAGTGACACAAAGTCTACATTTAATCCATCAGGTTGACATTATGGGGTATTGTGTGTAGGCCAGTGACACAAAGTCTACATTTAATCCATCAGGTTGACATTATGGGGTATTGTGTGTAGGCCAGTGACACATTTAATCCATCAGGTTGACATTATCGGGTATTGTGTGTAGGCCAGTGACACAAAGTCTACATTTAATCCATCAGGATGACATTATGGGGTATTGTGTGTAGGCCAGTGACAGAAAGTCTACATTTAATCCATCAGGTTGACATTATGGGGTATTGTGTGTAGGCCAGTGACACAAAGTCTACATTTAATCCATCAGGTTGACATTATGGGGTATTGTGTGTAGGCCAGTGACACAAAGTCTACATTTAATCCATCAGGTTGACATTATGGGGTATTGTGTGTAGGCTAGTGACACATTTAATGCATCAGGTTGACATTATGGGGTATTGTGTGTAGGCCAGTGACACAAAGTCTACATTTAATCCATCAGGTTGACATTATGGGGTAT
This sequence comes from Thymallus thymallus, assembly GCA_023634145.1. Classification (NCBI taxonomy): domain Eukaryota; kingdom Metazoa; phylum Chordata; class Actinopteri; order Salmoniformes; family Salmonidae; genus Thymallus; species Thymallus thymallus. The sequence goes on from CM042397.1 coordinate 1,414,669, forward strand.
TGTGTGTAGGCCAGTGACACAAAGTCTACATTTAATCCATCAGGTTGACATTATGGGGTATTGTGTGTAGGCCAGTGACACATTTAATCCATCAGGTTGACATTATGGGGTATTGTGTGTAGGCCAGTGACACAAAGTCTACATTTAATCCATCAGGTTGACATTATGGGGTATTGTGTGTAGGCCAGTGACACATTTAATCCATCAGGTTGACATTATGGGGTATTGTGTGTAGGCCAATGACACAAAGTCTACATTTAATCCATCAGGTTGACATTATGGGGTATTGTGTGTAGGCCAGTGACACATTTAATCCATCAGGTTGACATTATGGGGTATTGTGTGTAGGCCAGTGACACAAAGTCTACATTTAATCCATCAGGTTGACATTATGGGGTATTGTGTGTAGGCCAGTGACACAAAGTCTACATTTAATCCATTAGGTTGACATTATGGGGTATTGTGTGTAGGCCAGTGACACATTTAATCCATCAGGTTGACATTATGGGGTATTATGTGTAGGCCAGTGACACATTTAATCCATCAGGTTGACATTATGGGGTATTGTGTGTAGGCCAGTGACACATTTAATCCATCAGGTTGACATTATGGGGTATTGTGTGTAGGCCAGTGACACATTTAATCCATCAGGTTGACATTATGGGGTATTGTGTGTAGGCCAGTGACACAAAGTCTACATTTAATCCATCAGGTTGACATTATGGGGTATTGTGTGTAGGCCAGTGACACAAAGTCTACATTTAATCCATCAGGTTGACATTATGGGGTATTGTGTGTAGGCCAGTGACACAAAGTCTACATTTAACACATCAGGTTGACATTATGGGGTATTGTGTGTAGGCCAGTGACACAAAGTCTACATTTAATCCATCAGGTTGACATTATGGGGTATTGTGTGTAGGCCAGTGACACAAAGTCTACATTTAATCCATCAGGTTGACATTATGGGGTATTGTGTGTAGGCCAGTGACACATTTAATTCATCAGGTTGACATTATGGGGTATTATGTGTAGGCCAGTGACACATTTAATCCATCAGGTTGACATTATGGGGTATTGTGTGTAGGCAAGTGACACATTTAATCCATCAGGTTGACATTATGGGGTATTGTGTGTAGGCCAATGACACATTTAATCCATCAGGTTGACATTATGGGGTATTGTGTGTAGGCCAGTGACACAAAGTCTACATTTAATCCATCAGGTTGACATTATGGGGTATTGTGTGTAGGCCAGTGACACAAAGTCTACATTTAACACATCAGGTTGACATTATGGGGTATTGTGTGTAGGCCAGTGACACAAAGTCTACATTTAATCCATCAGGTTGACCTTATGGGGTATTGTGTGTAGGCCAGTGACACAAAGTCTACATTTAATCCATCAGGTTGACATTATGGGGTATTGTGTGTAGGCCAGTGACACAAAGTCTACATTTAATCCATCAGGTTGACATTATGGGGTATTGTGTGTAGGCCAGTGACACAAAGTCTACATTTAATACATCAGGTTGACATTATGGGGTATTGTGTGTAGGCCAGTGACACAAAGTCTACATTTAACCCATCAGGTTGACATTATGGGGTATTGTGTGTAGGCCAGTGACACAAAGTCTACATTTAATCCATCAGGTTGACATTATGGGGTATTGTGTGTAGGCCAGTCACACATTTAATCCATCAGGTTGACATTATTGGGTATTGTGTGTAGGCCAGTGACAAAAAGTCTACATTTAATCCATCAGGTTGACATTATGGGGTATTGTGTGTAGGTCAGTGACACAAAGTCTACATTTAATCCATCAGGTTGACATTATGGGGTATTGTGTGTAGGCCAGTGACACATTTAATCCATCAGGTTGACATTATGGGGTATTGTGTGTAGGCCAGTGACACAAAGTCTACATTTAAACCCATCAGGTTGACATTATGGGGTATTGTGTGTAGGCCAGTGACACAAAGTCTACATTTAATCCATCAGCTTGACATTATGGGGTATTGTGTGTAGGCCAGTGACACAAAGTCTACATTTAATCCATCAGGTTGACATTATGGGGTATTGTGTGTAGGCCAGTGACACAAAGTCTACATTTAATCCATCAGGTTGACATTATGGGGTATTGTGTGTAGGTCAGTGACACAAAGTCTACATTTAATCCATCAGGTTGACATCATGGGGTATTGTGTGTAGGCCAGTGACACATTTAATCCATCAGGTTGACATTATGGGGTATTGTGTGTAGGCCAGTGACACATTTAATCCATCAGGTTGACATTATGGGGTATTGTGTGTAGGCCAGTGACACAAAGTCTACATTTAATCCATCAGGTTGACATTATGGGGTATTGTGTGTAGGCCAGTGACACATTTAATCCATCAGGTTGACATTATGGGGTATTGTGTGTAGGCCAGTGACACATTTAATCCATCAGGTTGACATTATGGTGTATTGTGTGTAGGCCAGTGACACAAAGTCTACATTTAATCCATCAGGTTGACATTATGGGGTATTGTGTGTAGGCCAGTGACACATTTAATCCATCAGGTTGACATTATGGGGTATTGTGTGTAGGCCAGTGACACAAAGTCTACATTTAATCCATCAGGTTGACATTATGGGGTATTGTGTGTAGGCCAGTGACACAAAGTCTACATTTAATCCATCAGGATGACATTATGGGGTATTGTGTGTAGGCCAGTGACACAAAGTCTACATTTAATCCATCAGGTTGACATTATGGGGTATTGTGTGTAGGCCAGTGACACATTTAATCCATCAGGTTGACATTATGGGGTATTGTGTGTAGGCCAGTGACATAAAGTCTACATTTAATCCATCAGGATGACATTATGGGGTATTGTGTGTAGGCCAGTGACACAAAGTCTCCATTTAATCCATCAGGTTGACATTATGGGGTATTGTGTGTAGGCCAGTGACACAAAGTCTACATTTAATCCATCAGGTTGACATTATGGGGTATTGTGTGTAGGCCAGTGACACATTTAATCCATCAGGTTGACATTATGGGGTATTGTGTGTAGGCCAGTGACACATTTAATCCATCAGGTTGACATTATGGGGTATTGTGTGTAAGCCAGTGACACAAAGTCTACATTTAATCCATCAGGTTGACATTATGGGGTATTGTGTGTAGGCCAGTGACACAAAGTCTACATTTAATCCATCAGGTTGACATTATGGGGTATTGTGTGTAGGCCAGTGACACAAAGTCTACATTTAATCCATCAGGTTGACATTATGGGGTATTGTGTGTAGGCCAGTGACACATTTAATCCATCAGGTTGACATTATGGGGTATTGTGTGTAGGCCAGTGACACAAAGTCTACATTTAATCCATCAGGTTGACATTATGGGGTATTGTGTGTAGGCCAGTGACACAAAGTCTACATTTAATCCATCAGGTTGACATTATGGGGTATTGTGTGTAGGCCAGTGACACATTTAATCCATCAGGTTGACATTATGGGGTATTGTGTGTAGGCCAGTGACACATTTAATCCATCAGGTTGACATTATGGGGTATTGTGTGTAAGCCAGTGACACAAAGTCTACATTTAATCCATCAGGTTGACATTATGGGGTATTGTGTGTAGGCCAGTGACACAAAGTCTACATTTAATCCATCAGGTTGACATTATGGGGTATTGTGTGTAGGCCAGTGACACAAAGTCTACATTTAATCCATCAGGTTGACATTATGGGGTATTGTGTGTAGGCCAGTGACACATTTAATCCATCAGGTTGACATTATGGGGTATTGTGTGTAGGCCAGTGACACAAAGTCTACATTTAATCCATCAGGTTGACATTATGGGGTATTGTGTGTAGGCCAGTGACACAAAGTCTACATTTAATCCATCAGGATGACATTATGGGGTATTGTGTGTAGGCCAGTGACACAAAGTCTACATTTAATCCATCAGGTTGACATTATGGGGTATTGTGTGTAGGCCAGTGACACATTTAATCCATCAGGTTGACATTATGGGGTATTGTGTGTAGGCCAGTGACATAAAGTCTACATTTAATCCATCAGGATGACATTATGGGGTATTGTGTGTAGGCCAGTGACACAAAGTCTCCATTTAATCCATCAGGTTGACATTATGGGGTATTGTGTGTAGGCCAGTGACACAAAGTCTACATTTAATCCATCAGGTTGACATTATGGGGTATTGTGTGTAGGCCAGTGACACATTTAATCCATCAGGTTGACATTATGGGGTATTGTGTGTAGGCCAGTGACACATTTAATCCATCAGGTTGACATTATGGGGTATTGTGTGTAAGCCAGTGACACAAAGTCTACATTTAATCCATCAGGTTGACATTATGGGGTATTGTGTGTAGGCCAGTGACACAAAGTCTACATTTAATCCATCAGGTTGACATTATGGGGTATTGTGTGTAGGCCAGTGACACAAAGTCTACATTTAATCCATCAGGTTGACATTATGGGGTATTGTGTGTAGGCCAGTGACACATTTAATCCATCAGGTTGACATTATGGGGTATTGTGTGTAGGCCAGTGACACAAAGTCTACATTTAATCCATCAGGTTGACATTATGGGGTATTGTGTGTAGGCCAGTGACACAAAGTCTACATTTAATCCATCAGGTTGACATTATGGGGTATTGTGTGTAGGCCAGTGACACATTTAATCCATCAGGTTGACATTATGGGGTATTGTGTGTAGGCCAGTGACACATTTAATCCATCAGGTTGACATTATGGGGTATTGTGTGTAAGCCAGTGACACAAAGTCTACATTTAATCCATCAGGTTGACATTATGGGGTATTGTGTGTAGGCCAGTGACACAAAGTCTACATTTAATCCATCAGGTTGACATTATGGGGTATTGTGTGTAGGCCAGTGACACAAAGTCTACATTTAATCCATCAGGTTGACATTATGGGGTATTGTGTGTAGGCCAGTGACACATTTAATCCATCAGGTTGACATTATGGGGTATTGTGTGTAGGCCAGTGACACAAAGTCTACATTTAATCCATCAGGTTGACATTATGGGGTATTGTGTGTAGGCCAGTGACACAAAGTCTACATTTAATCCATCAGGATGACATTATGGGGTATTGTGTGTAGGCCAGTGACACAAAGTCTACATTTAATCCATCAGGTTGACATTATGGGGTATTGTGTGTAGGCCAGTGACACATTTAATCCATCAGGTTGACATTATCGGGTATTGTGTGTAGGCCAGTGACATAAAGTCTACATTTAATCCATCAAGATGACATTATGGGGTATTGTGTGTAGGCCAGTGACACAAAGTCTCCATTTAATCCATCAGGTTGACATTTTGGGGTATTGTGTGTAGGCCAGTGACACAAAGTCTACATTTAATCCATCAGGTTGACATTATGGGGTATTGTGTGTAGGCCAGTGACACATTTAATCCATCAGGTTGACATTATGGGGTATTGTGTGTAGGCCAGTGACACATTTAATCCATCAGGTTGACATTATGGGGTATTGTGTGTAAACCAGTGACACAAAGTCTACATTTAATCCATCAGGTTGACATTATGGGGTATTGTGTGTAGGCCAGTGACACAAAGTCTACATTTAATCCATCAGGTTGACATTATGGGGTATTGTGTGTAGGCCAGTGACACAAAGTCTACATTTAATCCATCAGGTTGACATTATGGGGTATTGTGTGTAGGCCAGTGACACATTTAATCCATCAGGTTGACATTATCGGGTATTGTGTGTAGGCCAGTGACACAAAGTCTACATTTAATCCATCAGGATGACATTATGGGGTATTGTGTGTAGGCCAGTGACAGAAAGTCTACATTTAATCCATCAGGTTGATATTATGGGGTATTGTGTGTAGGCCAGTGACACAAAGTCTACATTTAATCCATCAGGTTGACATTATGGGGTATTGTGTGTAGGCCAGTGACACAAAGTCTACATTTAATCCATCAGGTTGACATTATGGGGTATTGTGTGTAGGCTAGTGACACATTTAATGCATCAGGTTGACATTATGGGGTATTGTGTGTAGGCCAGTGACACAAAGTCTACATTTAATCCATCAGGTTGACATTATGGGGTATTGTGTGTAGGCCAGTGACACAAAGTCTACATTTAATCCATCAGGTTGACATTATGGGGTATTGTGTGTAGGCCAGTGACACATTTAATCCATCAGGTTGACATTATGGGGTATTGTGTGTAGGCCAGTGACACAAAGTCTACATTTAATCCATCAGGTTGACATTATGGGGTATTGTGTGTAGGCCAGTGACACATTTAATCCATCAGGTTGACATTATGGGGTATTGTGTGTAGGCCAATGACACAAAGTCTACATTTAATCCATCAGGTTGACATTATGGGGTATTGTGTGTAGGCCAGTGACACATTTAATCCATCAGGTTGACATTATGGGGTATTGTGTGTAGGCCAGTGACACAAAGTCTACATTTAATCCATCAGGTTGACATTATGGGGTATTGTGTGTAGGCCAGTGACACAAAGTCTACATTTAATCCATTAGGTTGACATTATGGGGTATTGTGTGTAGGCCAGTGACACATTTAATCCATCAGGTTGACATTATGGGGTATTATGTGTAGGCCAGTGACACATTTAATCCATCAGGTTGACATTATGGGGTATTGTGTGTAGGCCAGTGACACATTTAATCCATCAGGTTGACATTATGGGGTATTGTGTGTAGGCCAGTGACACATTTAATCCATCAGGTTGACATTATGGGGTATTGTGTGTAGGCCAGTGACACAAAGTCTACATTTAATCCATCAGGTTGACATTATGGGGTATTGTGTGTAGGCCAGTGACACAAAGTCTACATTTAATCCATCAGGTTGACATTATGGGGTATTGTGTGTAGGCCAGTGACACAAAGTCTACATTTAACACATCAGGTTGACATTATGGGGTATTGTGTGTAGGCCAGTGACACAAAGTCTACATTTAATCCATCAGGTTGACATTATGGGGTATTGTGTGTAGGCCAGTGACACAAAGTCTACATTTAATCCATCAGGTTGACATTATGGGGTATTGTGTGTAGGCCAGTGACACATTTAATCCATCAGGTTGACATTATGGGGTATTATGTGTAGGCCAGTGATACATTTAATCCATCAGGTTGACATTATGGGGTATTGTGTGTAGGCAAGTGACACATTTAATCCATCAGGTTGACATTATGGGGTATTGTGTGTAGGCCAGTGACACATTTAATCCATCAGGTTGACATTATGGGGTATTGTGTGTAGGCCAGTGACACAAAGTCTACATTTAATCCATCAGGTTGACATTATGGGGTATTGTGTGTAGGCCAGTGACACAAAGTCTACATTTAACACATCAGGTTGACATTATGGGGTATTGTGTGTAGGCCAGTGACACAACGTCTACATTTAATCCATCAGGTTGACCTTATGGGGTATTGTGTGTAGGCCAGTGACACAAAGTCTACATTTAATCCATCAGGTTGACATTATGGGGTATTGTGTGTAGGCCAGTGACACAAAGTCTACATTTAATCCATCAGGTTGACATTATGGGGTATTGTGTGTAGGCCAGTGACACAAAGTCTACATTTAATACATCAGGTTGACATTATGGGGTATTGTGTGTAGGCCAGTGACACAAAGTCTACATTTAACCCATCAGGTTGACATTATGGGGTATTGTGTGTAGGCCAGTGACACAAAGTCTACATTTAATCCATCAGGTTGACATTATGGGGTATTGTGTGTAGGCCAGTCACACATTTAATCCATCAGGTTGACATTATTGGGTATTGTGTGTAGGCCAGTGACACAAAGTCTACATTTAATACATCAGGTTGACATTATGGGGTATTGTGTGTAGGTCAGTGACACAAAGTCTACATTTAATCCATCAGGTTGACATTATGGGGTATTGTGTGTAGGCCAGTGACACATTTAATCCATCAGGTTGACATTATGGGGTATTGTGTGTAGGCCAGTGACACAAAGTCTACATTTAAACCCATCAGGTTGACATTATGGGGTATTGTGTGTAGGCCAGTGACACAAAGTCTACATTTAATCCATCAGCTTGACATTATGGGGTATTGTGTGTAGGCCAGTGACACAAAGTCTACATTTAATCCATCAGGTTGACATTATGGGGTATTGTGTGTAGGCCAGTGACACAAAGTCTACATTTAATCCATCAGGTTGACATTATGGGGTATTGTGTGTAGGCCAGTGACACATTTAATCCATCAGGTTGACATTATGGGGTATTGTGTGTAGGCCAGTGACACAAAGTCTACATTTAATCCATCAGGTTGACATTATGGGGTATTGTGTGTAGGCCAGTGACACATTTAATCCATCAGGGTGACATTATGGGGTATTGTGTGTAGGCCAGTGACACATTTAATCCATCAGGTTGACATTATGGTGTATTGTGTGTAGGCCAGTGACACAAAGTCTACATTTAATCCATCAGGTTGACATTATGGGGTATTGTGTGTAGGCCAGTGACACATTTAATCCATCAGGTTGACATTATGGGGTATTGTGTGTAGGCCAGTGACACAAAGTCTACATTTAATCCATCAGGTTGACATTATGGGGTATTGTGTGTAGGCCAGTGACACAAAGTCTACATTTAATCCATCAGGATGACATTATGGGGTATTGTGTGTAGGCCAGTGACACAAAGTCTACATTTAATCCATCAGGTTGACATTATGGCGTATTGTGTGTAGGCCAGTGACACATTTAATCCATCAGGTTGACATTATCGGGTATTGTGTGTAGGCCAGTGACATAAAGTCTACATTTAATCCATCAGGATGACATTATGGGGTATTGTGTGTAGGCCAGTGACACAAAGTCTCCATTTAATCCATCAGGTTGACATTATGGGGTATTGTGTGTAGGCCAGTGACACAAAGTCTACATTTAATCCATCAGGTTGACATTATGGGGTATTGTGTGTAGGCCAGTGACACATTTAATCCATCAGGTTGACATTATGGGGTATTGTGTGTAGGCCAGTGACACATTTAATCCATCAGGTTGACATTATGGGGTATTGTGTGTAAGCCAGTGACACAAAGTCTACATTTAATCCATCAGGTTGACATTATGGGGTATTGTGTGTAGGCCAGTGACACAAAGTCTACATTTAATCCATCAGGTTGACATTATGGGGTATTGTGTGTAGGCCAGTGACACAAAGTCTACATTTAATCCATCAGGTTGACATTATGGGGTATTGTGTGTAGGCCAGTGACACATTTAATCCATCAGGTTGACATTATCGGGTATTGTGTGTAGGCCAGTGACACAAAGTCTACATTTAATCCATCAGGATGACATTATGGGGTATTGTGTGTAGGCCAGTGACAGAAAGTCTACATTTAATCCATCAGGTTGACATTATGGGGTATTGTGTGTAGGCCAGTGACACAAAGTCTACATTTAATCCATCAGGTTGACATTATGGGGTATTGTGTGTAGGCCAGTGACACAAAGTCTACATTTAATCCATCAGGTTGACATTATGGGGTATTGTGTGTAGGCTAGTGACACATTTAATGCATCAGGTTGACATTATGGGGTATTGTGTGTAGGCCAGTGACACAAAGTCTACATTTAATCCATCAGGTTGACATTATGGGGTATTGTGTGTAGGCCAGTGACACAAAGTCTACATTTAATCCATCAGGTTGACATTATGGGGTATTGTGTGTAGGCCAGTGACACATTTAATCCATCAGGTTGACATTATGGGGTATTGTGTGTAGGCCAGTGACACAAAGTCTACATTTAATCCATCAGGTTGACATTATGGGGTATTGTGTGTAGGCCAGTGACACATTTAATCCATCAGGTTGACATTATGGGGTATTGTGTGTAGGCCAGTGACACAAAGTCTACATTTAATCCATCAGGTTGACATTATGGGGTATTGTGTGTAGGCCAGTGACACAAAGTCTACATTTAATCCATCAGGTTGACATTATGGGGTATTGTGTGTAGGCCAGTGACACATTTAATCCATCAGGTTGACATTATGGGGTATTGTGTGTAGGCCAGTGACACAAAGTCTACATTTAATCCATCAGGTTGACATTATGGGGTATTGTGTGTAGGCCAGTGACACATTTAATCCATCAGGTTGATATTATGGGGTATTGTGTGTAGGCCAGTGACACAAAGTCTACATTTAATCCATCTGGTTGACATTATGGGGTATGGTGTGTAGGCCAGTGACACAAAGTCTACATTTAATCCATCAGGTTGACATTATGGGGTATTGTGTGTAGGCCAGTGACACAAAGTCTACATTTAATCCATCAGGTTGACATTATGGGGTATTGTGTGTAGGCCAGTGACACATTTAATCCATCAGGTTGACATTATGGGGTATTTTGTGTAGGCCAGTGACACAAAGTCTACATTTAATCCATCAGGTTGACATTATGGGGTATTGTGTGTAGGCCAGTGACACATTTAATCCATCAGGTTGACATTATCGGGTATTGTGTGTAGGCCAGTGACACAAAGTCTACATTTAATCCATCAGGATGACATTATGGGGTATTGTGTGTAGGCCAGTGACACAAAGTCTACATTTAATCCATCAGGTTGACATTATGGGGTATTGTGTGTAGGCCAGTGACACATTTAATCCATCAGGTTGACATTATGGGGTATTGTGTGTAGGCCAGTGACACATTTAATCCATCAGGTTGACATTATGGGGTATTGTGTGTAGGCCAGTGACACAAAGTCTAAATTTAATCCATCAGGTTGACATTATGGGGTATTGTGTGTAGGCCAGTGACACATTTAATCCATCAGGTTGACATTATGGGGTATTGTGTGTAGGCCAGTGACACAAAGTCTCCATTTAATCCATCAGGTTGACATTATGGGGTATTGTGTGTAGGCCAGTGACACAAAGTCTACATTTAATCCATCAGGTTGACATTATGGGGTATTGTGTGTAGGCCAGTGACACATTTAATCCATCAGGTTGACATTATGGGGTATTGTGTGTAAGCCAGTGACACAAAGTCTACATTTAATCCATCAGGTTGACATTATGGGGTATTGTGTGTAGGCCAGTGACACAAAGTCTACATTTAATCCATCTTGTTGACATTATGGGGTATTGTGTGTAGGCCAGTGACACAAAGTCTACATTTAATCCATCAGGTTGACATTATGGGGTATTGTGTGTAGGCTAGTGACACATTTAATGCATCAGGTTGACATTATGGGGTATTGTGTGTAGGCCAGTGACACAAAGTCTACATTTAATCCATCAGGTTGACATTATGGGGTATTGTGTGTAGGCCAGTGACACAAAGTCTACATTTAATCCATCAGGTTGACATTATGGGGTATTGTGTGTAGGCCAGTGACACATTTAATCCATCAGGTTGACATTATGGGGTATTGTGTGTAGGCCAGTGACACAAAGTCTACATTTAATCCATCAGGTTGACATTATGGGGTATTGTGTGTAGGCCAGTGACACATTTAATCCATCAGGTTGACATTATGGGGTATTGTGTGTAGGCCAGTGACACAAAGTCTACATTTAATCCATCAGGTTGACATTATGGGGTATTGTGTGTAGGCCAGTGACACAAAGTCTACATTTAATCCACCAGGTTGACATTATGGGGTATTGTGTGTAGGCCAGTGACACATTTAATCCATCAGGTTGACATTATGGGGTATTGTGTGTAGGCCAGTGACACAAAGTCTACATTTAATCCATCAGGTTGACATTATGGGGTATTGTGTGTAGGCCAGTGACACATTTAATCCATCAGGTTGACATTATGGGGTATTGTGTGTAGGCCAGTGACACAAAGTCTACATTTAATCCATCAGGTTGACATTATGGGGTATTGTGTGTAGGCCAGTGACACATTTAATCCATCAGGTTGATATTATGGGGTATTGTGTGTAGGCCAGTGACACAAAGTCTACATTTAATCCATCTGGTTGACATTATGGGGTATGGTGTGTAGGCCAGTGACACAAAGTCTACATTTAATCCATCAGGTTGACATTATGGGGTATTGTGTGTAGGCCAGTGACACAAAGTCTACATTTAATCCATCAGGTTGACATTATGGGGTATTGTGTGTAGGCCAGTGACACATTTAATCCATCAGGTTGACATTATGGGGTATTTTGTGTAGGCCAGTGACACAAAGTCTACATTTAATCCATCAGGTTGACATTATGGGGTATTGTGTGTAGGCCAGTGACACATTTAATCCATCAGGTTGACATTATCGGGTATTGTGTGTAGGCCAGTGACACAAAGTCTACATTTAATCCATCAGGATGACATTATGGGGTATTGTGTGTAGGCCAGTGACACATTTAATCCATCAGGTTGACATTATGGGGTATTGTGTGTAGGCCAGTGACACATTTAATCCATCAGGTTGACATTATGGGGTATTGTGTGTAGGCCAGTGACACATTTAATCCATCAGGTTGACATTATGGGGTATTGTGTGTAGGCCAGTGACACAAAGTCTAAATTTAATCCATCAGGTTGACATTATGGGGTATTGTGTGTAGGCCAGTGACACATTTAATCCATCAGGTTGACATTATGGGGTATTGTGTGTAGGCCAGTGACACAAAGTCTACATTTAATCCATCAGGTTGACAATATGGGGTATTGTGTGTAGGCCAGTGACACAAAGTCCACATTTAATCCATCAGGTTGACATTATGGGGTATTGTGTGTAGGCCAGTGACACAAAGTCTACATTTAATCCATCAGGATGACATTATGGGGTATTGTGTGTAGGCCAGTGACACAAAGTCTACATTTAATCCATCAGGTTGACATTATGGGGTATTGTGTTTAGGCCAGTGACACATTTAATCCATTAGGTTGACATTATGGGGTATTGTGTGTAGGCCAGTGACACATTTAATCCATTAGGTTGACATTATGGGGTATTGTGTGTAGGCCAGTGACACAAAGTCTACATTTAATCCATCAGGTTGACATTATGGGGTATTGTGTGTAGGCCAGTGACACATTTAATCCATCAGGTTGACATTATCGGGTATTGTGTGTAGGCCAGTGACACAAAGTCTACATTTAATCCATCAGGATGACATTATGGGGTATTGTGTGTAGGCCAGTGACACAAAGTCTACATTTAATCCATCAGGTTGACATTATGGGGTATTGTGTGTAGGCCAGTGACACATTTAATCCATCAGGTTGACATTATCGGGTATTGTGTGTAGGCCAGTGACACAAAGTCTACATTTAATCCATCAGGATGACATTATGGGGTATTGTGTGTAGGCCAGTGACAGAAAGTCTACATTTAATCCATCAGGTTGACATTATGGGGTATTGTGTGTAGGCCAGTGACACAAAGTCTACATTTAATCCATCAGGTTGACATTATGGGGTATTGTGTGTAGGCCAGTGACACAAAGTCTACATTTAATCCATCAGGTTGACATTATGGGGTATTGTGTGTAGGCTAGTGACACATTTAATGCATCAGGTTGACATTATGGGGTATTGTGTGTAGGCCAGTGACACAAAGTCTACATTTAATCCATCAGGTTGACATTATGGGGTATTGTGTGTAGGCCAGTGACACAAAGTCTACATTTAATCCATCAGGTTGACATTATGGGGTATTGTGTGTAGGCCAGTGACACATTTAATCCATCAGGTTGACATTATGGGGTATTGTGTGTAGGCCAGTGACACAAAGTCTACATTTAATCCATCAGGTTGACATTATGGGGTATTGTGTGTAGGCCAGTGACACATTTAATCCATCAGGTTGACATTATGGGGTATTGTGTGTAGGCCAGTGACACAAAGTCTACATTTAATCCATCAGGTTGACATTATGGGGTATTGTGTGTAGGCCAGTGACACAAAGTCTACATTTAATCCATCAGGTTGACATTATGGGGTATTGTGTGTAGGCCAGTGACACATTTAATCCATCAGGTTGACATTATGGGGTATTGTGTGTAGGCCAGTGACACAAAGTCTACATTTAATCCATCAGGTTGACATTATGGGGTATTGTGTGTAGGCCAGTGACACATTTAATCCATCAGGTTGATATTATGGGGTATTGTGTGTAGGCCAGTGACACAAAGTCTACATTTAATCCATCTGGTTGACATTATGGGGTATGGTGTGTAGGCCAGTGACACAAAGTCTACATTTAATCCATCAGGTTGACATTATGGGGTATTGTGTGTAGGCCAGTGACACAAAGTCTACATTTAATCCATCAGGTTGACATTATGGGGTATTGTGTGTAGGCCAGTGACACATTTAATCCATCAGGTTGACATTATGGGGTATTTTGTGTAGGCCAGTGACACAAAGTCTACATTTAATCCATCAGGTTGACATTATGGGGTATTGTGTGTAGGCCAGTGACACATTTAATCCATCAGGTTGACATTATCGGGTATTGTGTGTAGGCCAGTGACACAAAGTCTACATTTAATCCATCAGGATGACATTATGGGGTATTGTGTGTAGGCCAGTGACACAAAGTCTACATTTAATCCATCAGGTTGACATTATGGGGTATTGTGTGTAGGCCAGTGACACATTTAATCCATCAGGTTGACATTATGGGGTATTGTGTGTAGGCCAGTGACACATTTAATCCATCAGGTTGACATTATGGGGTATTGTGTGTAGGCCAGTGACACAAAGTCTAAATTTAATCCATCAGGTTGACATTATGGGGTATTGTGTGTAGGCCAGTGACACATTTAATCCATCAGGTTGACATTATGGGGTATTGTGTGTAGGCCAGTGACACAAAGTCTCCATTTAATCCATCAGGTTGACATTATGGGGTATTGTGTGTAGGCCAGTGACACAAAGTCTACATTTAATCCATCAGGTTGACATTATGGGGTATTGTGTGTAGGCCAGTGACACATTTAATCCATCAGGTTGACATTATGGGGTATTGTGTGTAGGCCAGTGACACATTTAATCCATCAGGTTGACATTATGGGGTATTGTGTGTAAGCCAGTGACACAAAGTCTACATTTAATCCATCAGGTTGACATTATGGGGTATTGTGTGTAGGCCAGTGACACAAAGTCTACATTTAATCCATCAGGTTGACATTATGGGGTATTGTGTGTAGGCCAGTGACACAAAGTCTACATTTAATCCATCAGGTTGACATTATGGGGTATTGTGTGTAGGCCAGTGACACATTTAATCCATCAGGTTGACATTATGGGGTATTTTGTGTAGGCCAGTGACACAAAGTCTACATTTAATCCATCAGGTTGACATTATGGGGTATTGTGTGTAGGCCAGTGACACATTTAATCCATCAGGTTGACATTATCGGGTATTGTGTGTAGGCCAGTGACACAAAGTCTACATTTAATCCATCAGGATGACATTATGGGGTATTGTGTGTAGGCCAGTGACACATTTAATCCATCAGGTTGACATTATGGGGTATTGTGTGTAGGCCAGTGACACATTTAATCCATCAGGTTGACATTATGGGGTATTGTGTGTAGGCCAGTGACACATTTAATCCATCAGGTTGACATTATGGGGTATTGTGTGTAGGCCAGTGACACAAAGTCTAAATTTAATCCATCAGGTTGACATTATGGGGTATTGTGTGTAGGCCAGTGACACATTTAATCCATCAGGTTGACATTATGGGGTATTGTGTGTAGGCCAGTGACACAAAGTCTACATTTAATCCATCAGGTTGACAATATGGGGTATTGTGTGTAGGCCAGTGACACAAAGTCCACATTTAATCCATCAGGTTGACATTATGGGGTATTGTGTGTAGGCCAGTGACACAAAGTCTACATTTAATCCATCAGGATGACATTATGGGGTATTGTGTGTAGGCCAGTGACACAAAGTCTACATTTAATCCATCAGGTTGACATTATGGGGTATTGTGTTTAGGCCAGTGACACATTTAATCCATTAGGTTGACATTATGGGGTATTGTGTGTAGGCCAGTGACACATTTAATCCATTAGGTTGACATTATGGGGTATTGTGTGTAGGCCAGTGACACAAAGTCTACATTTAATCCATCAGGTTGACATTATGGGGTATTGTGTGTAGGCCAGTGACACATTTAATCCATCAGGTTGACATTATCGGGTATTGTGTGTAGGCCAGTGACACAAAGTCTACATTTAATCCATCAGGATGACATTATGGGGTATTGTGTGTAGGCCAGTGACACAAAGTCTACATTTAATCCATCAGGTTGACATTATGGGGTATTGTGTGTAGGCCAGTGACACATTTAATCCATCAGGTTGACATTATCGGGTATTGTGTGTAGGCCAGTGACACAAAGTCTACATTTAATCCATCAGGATGACATTATGGGGTATTGTGTGTAGGCCAGTGACAGAAAGTCTACATTTAATCCATCAGGTTGACATTATGGGGTATTGTGTGTAGGCCAGTGACACAAAGTCTACATTTAATCCATCAGGTTGACATTATGGGGTATTGTGTGTAGGCCAGTGACACAAAGTCTACATTTAATCCATCAGGTTGACATTATGGGGTATTGTGTGTAGGCTAGTGACACATTTAATGCATCAGGTTGACATTATGGGGTATTGTGTGTAGGCCAGTGACACAAAGTCTACATTTAATCCATCAGGTTGACATTATGGGGTATTGTGTGTAGGCCAGTGACACAAAGTCTACATTTAATCCATCAGGTTGACATTATGGGGTATTGTGTGTAGGCCAGTGACACATTTAATCCATCAGGTTGACATTATGGGGTATTGTGTGTAGGCCAGTGACACAAAGTCTACATTTAATCCATCAGGTTGACATTATGGGGTATTGTGTGTAGGCCAGTGACACATTTAATCCATCAGGTTGACATTATGGGGTATTGTGTGTAGGCCAGTGACACAAAGTCTACATTTAATCCATCAGGTTGACATTATGGGGTATTGTGTGTAGGCCAGTGACACAAAGTCTACATTTAATCCATCAGGTTGACATTATGGGGTATTGTGTGTAGGCCAGTGACACATTTAATCCATCAGGTTGACATTATGGGGTATTGTGTGTAGGCCAGTGACACAAAGTCTACATTTAATCCATCAGGTTGACATTATGGGGTATTGTGTGTAGGCCAGTGACACATTTAATCCATCAGGTTGATATTATGGGGTATTGTGTGTAGGCCAGTGACACAAAGTCTACATTTAATCCATCTGGTTGACATTATGGGGTATGGTGTGTAGGCCAGTGACACAAAGTCTACATTTAATCCATCAGGTTGACATTATGGGGTATTGTGTGTAGGCCAGTGACACAAAGTCTACATTTAATCCATCAGGTTGACATTATGGGGTATTGTGTGTAGGCCAGTGACACATTTAATCCATCAGGTTGACATTATGGGGTATTTTGTGTAGGCCAGTGACACAAAGTCTACATTTAATCCATCAGGTTGACATTATGGGGTATTGTGTGTAGGCCAGTGACACATTTAATCCATCAGGTTGACATTATCGGGTATTGTGTGTAGGCCAGTGACACAAAGTCTACATTTAATCCATCAGGATGACATTATGGGGTATTGTGTGTAGGCCAGTGACACAAAGTCTACATTTAATCCATCAGGTTGACATTATGGGGTATTGTGTGTAGGCCAGTGACACATTTAATCCATCAGGTTGACATTATGGGGTATTGTGTGTAGGCCAGTGACACATTTAATCCATCAGGTTGACATTATGGGGTATTGTGTGTAGGCCAGTGACACAAAGTCTAAATTTAATCCATCAGGTTGACATTATGGGGTATTGTGTGTAGGCCAGTGACACATTTAATCCATCAGGTTGACATTATGGGGTATTGTGTGTAGGCCAGTGACACAAAGTCTCCATTTAATCCATCAGGTTGACATTATGGGGTATTGTGTGTAGGCCAGTGACACAAAGTCTACATTTAATCCATCAGGTTGACATTATGGGGTATTGTGTGTAGGCCAGTGACACATTTAATCCATCAGGTTGACATTATGGGGTATTGTGTGTAGGCCAGTGACACATTTAATCCATCAGGTTGACATTATGGGGTATTGTGTGTAAGCCAGTGACACAAAGTCTACATTTAATCCATCAGGTTGACATTATGGGGTATTGTGTGTAGGCCAGTGACACAAAGTCTACATTTAATCCATCAGGTTGACATTATGGGGTATTGTGTGTAGGCCAGTGACACAAAGTCTACATTTAATCCATCAGGTTGACATTATGGGGTATTGTGTGTAGGCTAGTGACACATTTAATGCATCAGGTTGACATTATGGGGTATTGTGTGTAGGCCAGTGACACAAAGTCTACATTTAATCCATCAGGTTGACATTATGGGGTATTGTGTGTAGGCCAGTGACACAAAGTCTACATTTAATCCATCAGGTTGACATTATGGGGTATTGTGTGTAGGCCAGTGACACATTTAATCCATCAGGTTGACATTATGGGGTATTGTGTGTAGGCCAGTGACACAAAGTCTACATTTAATCCATCAGGTTGACATTATGGGGTATTGTGTGTAGGCCAGTGACACATTTAATCCATCAGGTTGACATTATGGGGTATTGTGTGTAGGCCAGTGACACAAAGTCTACATTTAATCCATCAGGTTGACATTATGGGGTATTGTGTGTAGGCCAGTGACACAAAGTCTACATTTAATCCACCAGGTTGACATTATGGGGTATTGTGTGTAGGCCAGTGACACATTTAATCCATCAGGTTGACATTATGGGGTATTGTGTGTAGGCCAGTGACACAAAGTCTACATTTAATCCATCAGGTTGACATTATGGGGTATTGTGTGTAGGCCAGTGACACATTTAATCCATCAGGTTGACATTATGGGGTATTGTGTGTAGGCCAGTGACACAAAGTCTACATTTAATCCATCAGGTTGACATTATGGGGTATTGTGTGTAGGCCAGTGACACATTTAATCCATCAGGTTGATATTATGGGGTATTGTGTGTAGGCCAGTGACACAAAGTCTACATTTAATCCATCTGGTTGACATTATGGGGTATGGTGTGTAGGCCAGTGACACAAAGTCTACATTTAATCCATCAGGTTGACATTATGGGGTATTGTGTGTAGGCCAGTGACACAAAGTCTACATTTAATCCATCAGGTTGACATTATGGGGTATTGTGTGTAGGCCAGTGACACATTTAATCCATCAGGTTGACATTATGGGGTATTTTGTGTAGGCCAGTGACACAAAGTCTACATTTAATCCATCAGGTTGACATTATGGGGTATTGTGTGTAGGCCAGTGACACATTTAATCCATCAGGTTGACATTATCGGGTATTGTGTGTAGGCCAGTGACACAAAGTCTACATTTAATCCATCAGGATGACATTATGGGGTATTGTGTGTAGGCCAGTGACACATTTAATCCATCAGGTTGACATTATGGGGTATTGTGTGTAGGCCAGTGACACATTTAATCCATCAGGTTGACATTATGGGGTATTGTGTGTAGGCCAGTGACACATTTAATCCATCAGGTTGACATTATGGGGTATTGTGTGTAGGCCAGTGACACAAAGTCTAAATTTAATCCATCAGGTTGACATTATGGGGTATTGTGTGTAGGCCAGTGACACATTTAATCCATCAGGTTGACATTATGGGGTATTGTGTGTAGGCCAGTGACACAAAGTCTACATTTAATCCATCAGGTTGACAATATGGGGTATTGTGTGTAGGCCAGTGACACAAAGTCCACATTTAATCCATCAGGTTGACATTATGGGGTATTGTGTGTAGGCCAGTGACACAAAGTCTACATTTAATCCATCAGGATGACATTATGGGGTATTGTGTGTAGGCCAGTGACACAAAGTCTACATTTAATCCATCAGGTTGACATTATGGGGTATTGTGTTTAGGCCAGTGACACATTTAATCCATTAGGTTGACATTATGGGGTATTGTGTGTAGGCCAGTGACACATTTAATCCATTAGGTTGACATTATGGGGTATTGTGTGTAGGCCAGTGACACAAAGTCTACATTTAATCCATCAGGTTGACATTATGGGGTATTGTGTGTAGGCCAGTGACACAAAGTCTACATTTAATCCATCAGGATGATATTATGGGGTATTGTGTGTAGGCCAGTGACACAAAGTCTACATTTAATCCATCAGGATGACATTATGGGTTATTGTGTGTAGGCCAGTGACACAAAGTCTACATTTAATCCATCAGGTTGACATTATGGGGTATTGTGTGTAGGCCAGTGACACAAAGTCTACATTTAATCCATCAGGTTGACATTATGGGGTATTGTGTGTAGGCCAGTGACACATTTAATCCATCAGGTTGACATTATGGGGTATTGTGTGTAGGCCAGTGACACAAAGTCTACATTTAATCCATCAGGTTGACATTATGGGGTATTGTGTGTAGGCCAGTGACACATTTAATCCATCAGGTTGACATTATGGGGTATTGTGTGTAGGCCAGTGACACAAAGTCTACATTTAATCCATCAGGTTGACATTATGGGGTATTGTGTGTAGGCCAGTGACACAAAGTCTACATTTAATCCATCAGGTTGACATTATGGGGTATTGTGTGTAGGCCAGTGACACATTTAATCCATCAGGTTGACATTATGGGGTATTGTGTGTAGGCCAGTGACACAAAGTCTACATTTAATCCATCAGGTTGACATTATGGGGTATTGTGTGTAGGCCAGTGACACATTTAATCCATCAGGTTGATATTATGGGGTATTGTGTGTAGGCCAGTGACACAAAGTCTACATTTAATCCATCTGGTTGACATTATGGGGTATGGTGTGTAGGCCAGTGACACAAAGTCTACATTTAATCCATCAGGTTGACATTATGGGGTATTGTGTGTAGGCCAGTGACACAAAGTCTACATTTAATCCATCAGGTTGACATTATGGGGTATTGTGTGTAGGCCAGTGACACATTTAATCCATCAGGTTGACATTATGGGGTATTTTGTGTAGGCCAGTGACACAAAGTCTACATTTAATCCATCAGGTTGACATTATGGGGTATTGTGTGTAGGCCAGTGACACATTTAATCCATCAGGTTGACATTATCGGGTATTGTGTGTAGGCCAGTGACACAAAGTCTACATTTAATCCATCAGGATGACATTATGGGGTATTGTGTGTAGGCCAGTGAAACAAAGTCTACATTTAATCACTCAGGTTGACATTATGGGGTATTGTGTGTAGGCCAGTGACACAAAGTCTACATTTAATCCATCAGGTTGACATTATGGGGTATTGTGTGTAGGCCAGTGACACATTTAATCCATCAGGTTGACATTATGGGGTATTGTGTGTAGGCCAGTGACACATTTAATCCATCAGGTTGACATTATGGGGTATTGTGTGTAGGCCAGTGACACAAAGTCTAAATTTAATCCATCAGGTTGACATTATGGGGTATTGTGTGTAGGCCAGTGACACATTTAATCCATCAGGTTGACATTATGGGGTATTGTGTGTAGGCCAGTGACACAAAGTCTACATTTAATCCATCAGGTTGACATTATGGGGTATTGTGTGTAGGCCAGTGACACAAAGTCCACATTTAATCCATCAGGTTGACATTATGGGGTATTGTGTGTAGGCCAGTGACACAAAGTCTACATTTAATCCATCAGGTTGACATTATGGGGTATTGTGTGTAGGCCAGTGACACATTTAATCCATCAGGTTGACATTATGGGGTATTGTGTGTAGGCCAGTGACACATTTAATCCATCAGGTTGACATTATGGGGTATTGTGTGTAGGCCAGTGACACAAAGTCTAAATTTAATCCATCAGGTTGACATTATGGGGTATTGTGTGTAGGCCAGTGACACATTTAATCCATCAGGTTGACATTATGGGGTATTGTGTGTAGGCCAGTGACACAAAGTCTACATTTAATCCATCAGGTTGACAATATGGGGTATTGTGTGTAGGCCAGTGACACAAAGTCCACATTTAATCCATCAGGTTGACATTATGGGGTATTGTGTGTAGGCCAGTGACATAAAGTCTACATTTAATCCATCAGGATGACATTATGGGGTATTGTGTGTAGGCCAGTGACACAAAGTCTACATTTAATCCATCAGGTTGACATTATGGGGTATTGTGTGTAGGCCAGTGACACATTTAATCCATTAGGTTGACATGATGGGGTATTGTGTGTAGGCCAGTGACACATTTAATCCATTAGGTTGACATTATGGGGTATTGTGTGTAGGCCAGTGACACAAAGTCTACATTTAATCCATCAGGTTGACATTATGGGGTATTGTGTGTAGGCCAGTGACACAAAGTCTACATTTAATCCATCAGGATGATATTATGGGGTATTGTGTGTAGGCCAGTGACACAAAGTCTACATTTAATCCATCAGGATGACATTATGGGTTATTGTGTGTAGGCCAGTGACACAAAGTCTCCATTTAATCCATCAGGTTGACATTATGGGGTATTGTGTGTAGGCCAGTGACACAACGTCTACATTTAATCCATCAGGTTGACATTATGGGGTATTGTGTGTAGGCCAGTGACACATTTAATCCATCAGGTTGACATTATGGGGTATTGTGTGTAGGCCAGTGACACATTTAATCCATCAGGTTGACATTATGGGGTATTGTGTGTAAGCCAGTGACACAAAGTCTACATTTAATCCATCAGGTTGACATTATGGGGTATTGTGTGTAGGCCAGTGACACAAAGTCTACATTTAATCCATCAGGTTGACATTATGGGGTATTGTGTGTAGGCCAGTGACACAAAGTCTACATTTAATCCATCAGGTTGACATTATGGGGTATTGTGTGTAGGCCAGTGACACATTTAATCCATCAGGTTGACATTATCGGGTATTGTGTGTAGGCCAGTGACACATTTAATCCATCAGGTTGACATTATGGGGTATTGTGTGTAGGCCAGTGACACAAAGTCTACATTTAATCCATCAGGTTGACATTATGGGGTATTGTGTGTAGGCCAGTGACACATTTAATCCATCAGGTTGACATTATGGGGTATTGTGTGTAGGCCAGTGACACAAAGTCTACATTTAATCCATCAGGTTGACATTATGGGGTATTGTGTGTAGGCCAGTGACACATTTAATCCATCAGGTTGACATTATGGGGTATTGTGTGTAGGCCAGTGACACAAAGTCTACATTTAATCCATCAGGTTGACATTATGGGGTATTGTGTGTAGGCCAGTGACACATTTAATCCATCAGGTTGATATTATGGGGTATTGTGTGTAGGCCAGTGACACAAAGTCTACATTTAATCCATCTGGTTGACATTATGGGGTATGGTGTGTAGGCCAGTGACACAAAGTCTACATTTAATCCATCAGGTTGACATTATGGGGTATTGTGTGTAGGCCAGTGACACAAAGTCTACATTTAATCCATCAGGTTGACATTATGGGGTATTGTGTGTAGGCCAGTGACACATTTAATCCATCAGGTTGACATTATGGGGTATTTTGTGTAGGCCAGTGACACAAAGTCTACATTTAATCCATCAGGTTGACATTATGGGGTATTGTGTGTAGGCCAGTGACACATTTAATCCATCAGGTTGACATTATCGGGTATTGTGTGTAGGCCAGTGACACAAAGTCTACATTTAATCCATCAGGATGACATTATGGGGTATTGTGTGTAGGCCAGTGACACAAAGTCTACATTTAATCCATCAGGTTGACATTATGGGGTATTGTGTGTAGGCCAGTGACACATTTAATCCATCAGGTTGACATTATGGGGTATTGTGTGTAGGCCAGTGACACATTTAATCCATCAGGTTGACATTATGGGGTATTGTGTGTAGGCCAGTGACACATTTAATCCATCAGGTTGACATTATGGGGTATTGTGTGTAGGCCAGTGACACAAAGTCTAAATTTAATCCATCAGGTTGACATTATGGGGTATTGTGTGTAGGCCAGTGACACATTTAATCCATCAGGTTGACATTATGGGGTATTGTGTGTAGGCCAGTGACACAAAGTCTACATTTAATCCATCAGGTTGACAATATGGGGTATTGTGTGTAGGCCAGTGACACAAAGTCCACATTTAATCCATCAGGTTGACATTATGGGGTATTGTGTGTAGGCCAGTGACACAAAGTCTACATTTAATCCATCAGGATGACATTATGGGGTATTGTGTGTAGGCCAGTGACACAAAGTCTACATTTAATCCATCAGGTTGACATTATGGGGTATTGTGTTTAGGCCAGTGACACATTTAATCCATTAGGTTGACATTATGGGGTATTGTGTGTAGGCCAGTGACACATTTAATCCATTAGGTTGACATTATGGGGTATTGTGTGTAGGCCAGTGACACAAAGTCTACATTTAATCCATCAGGTTGACATTATGGGGTATTGTGTGTAGGCCAGTGACACAAAGTCTACATTTAATCCATCAGGATGATATTATGGGGTATTGTGTGTAGGCCAGTGACACAAAGTCTACATTTAATCCATCAGGATGACATTATGGGTTATTGTGTGTAGGCCAGTGACACAAAGTCTACATTTAATCCATCAGGTTGACATTATGGGGTATTGTGTGTAGGCCAGTGACACAAAGTCTACATTTAATCCATCAGGTTGACATTATGGGGTATTGTGTGTAGGCCAGTGACACATTTAATCCATCAGGTTGACATTATGGGGTATTGTGTGTAGGCCAGTGACACAAAGTCTACATTTAATCCATCAGGTTGACATTATGGGGTATTGTGTGTAGGCCAGTGACACATTTAATCCATCAGGTTGACATTATGGGGTATTGTGTGTAGGCCAGTGACACAAGGTCTACATTTAATCCATCAGGTTGACATTATGGGGTATTGTGTGTAGGCCAGTGACACAAAGTCTACATTTAATCCATCAGGTTGACATTATGGGGTATTGTGTGTAGGCCAGTGACACATTTAATCCATCAGGTTGACATTATGGGGTATTGTGTGTAGGCCAGTGACACAAAGTCTACATTTAATCCATCAGGTTGACATTATGGGGTATTGTGTGTAGGCCAGTGACACAAAGTCTACATTTAATCCATCAGGTTGACATTATGGGGTATTGTGTGTAGGCCAGTGACACATTTAATCCATCAGGTTGACATTATGGGGTATTGTGTGTAGGCCAGTGACACATTT
Source organism: Thymallus thymallus (assembly GCA_023634145.1). NCBI lineage: Eukaryota > Metazoa > Chordata > Actinopteri > Salmoniformes > Salmonidae > Thymallus > Thymallus thymallus. The sequence continues at coordinate 1,440,041 of CM042397.1, forward strand.
AATCCATCAGGTTGACATTATGGGGTATTGTGTGTAGGCCAGTGACACATTTAATCCATCAGGTTGACATTATGGGGTATTGTGTGTAGGCCAGTGACACAAAGTCTACATTTAATCCATCAGGTTGACATTATGGGGTATTGTGTGTAGGCCAGTGACACATTTAATCCATCAGGTTGACATTATGGGGTATTGTGTGTAGGCCAGTGACACAAAGTCTACATTTAATCCATCAGGTTGACAATATGGGGTATTGTGTGTAGGCCAGTGACACAAAGTCCACATTTAATCCATCAGGTTGACATTATGGGGTATTGTGTGTAGGCCAGTGACACAAAGTCTACATTTAATCCATCAGGATGACATTATGGGGTATTGTGTGTAGGCCAGTGACACAAAGTCTACATTTAATCCATCAGGTTGACATTATGGGGTATTGTGTTTAGGCCAGTGACACATTTAATCCATTAGGTTGACATTATGGGGTATTGTGTGTAGGCCAGTGACACATTTAATCCATTAGGTTGACATTATGGGGTATTGTGTGTAGGCCAGTGACACAAAGTCTACATTTAATCCATCAGGTTGACATTATGGGGTATTGTGTGTAGGCCAGTGACACAAAGTCTACATTTAATCCATCAGGATGATATTATGGGGTATTGTGTGTAGGCCAGTGACACAAAGTCTACATTTAATCCATCAGGATGACATTATGGGTTATTGTGTGTAGGCCAGTGACACAAAGTCTACATTTAATCCATCAGGTTGACATTATGGGGTATTGTGTGTAGGCCAGTGACACAAAGTCTACATTTAATCCATCAGGTTGACATTATGGGGTATTGTGTGTAGGCCAGTGACACATTTAATCCATCAGGTTGACATTATGGGGTATTGTGTGTAGGCCAGTGACACAAAGTCTACATTTAATCCATCAGGTTGACATTATGGGGTATTGTGTGTAGGCCAGTGACACATTTAATCCATCAGGTTGACATTATGGGGTATTGTGTGTAGGCCAGTGACACAAAGTCTACATTTAATCCATCAGGTTGACATTATGGGGTATTGTGTGTAGGCCAGTGACACAAAGTCTACATTTAATCCATCAGGTTGACATTATGGGGTATTGTGTGTAGGCCAGTGACACATTTAATCCATCAGGTTGACATTATGGGGTATTGTGTGTAGGCCAGTGACACAAAGTCTACATTTAATCCATCAGGTTGACATTATGGGGTATTGTGTGTAGGCCAGTGACACATTTAATCCATCAGGTTGATATTATGGGGTATTGTGTGTAGGCCAGTGACACAAAGTCTACATTTAATCCATCTGGTTGACATTATGGGGTATGGTGTGTAGGCCAGTGACACAAAGTCTACATTTAATCCATCAGGTTGACATTATGGGGTATTGTGTGTAGGCCAGTGACACAAAGTCTACATTTAATCCATCAGGTTGACATTATGGGGTATTGTGTGTAGGCCAGTGACACATTTAATCCATCAGGTTGACATTATGGGGTATTGTGTGTAGGCCAGTGACACATTTAATCCATCAGGTTGACATTATGGGGTATTGTGTGTAGGCCAGTGACACAAGGTCTAAATTTAATCCATCAGGTTGACATTATGGGGTATTGTGTGTAGGCCAGTGACACATTTAATCCATCAGGTTGACATTATGGGGTATTGTGTGTAGGCCAGTGACACAAAGTCTACATTTAATCCATCAGGTTGACATTATGGGGTATTGTGTGTAGGCCAGTGACACAAAGTCCACATTTAATCCATCAGGTTGACATTATGGGGTATTGTGTGTAGGCCAGTGACACAAAGTCTACATTTAATCCATCAGGTTGACATTATGGGGTATTGTGTGTAGGCCAGTGACACATTTAATCCATCAGGTTGACATTATGGGGTATTGTGTGTAGGCCAGTGACACATTTAATCCATCAGGTTGACATTATGGGGTATTGTGTGTAGGCCAGTGACACAAAGTCTAAATTTAATCCATCAGGTTGACATTATGGGGTATTGTGTGTAGGCCAGTGACACATTTAATCCATCAGGTTGACATTATGGGGTATTGTGTGTAGGCCAGTGACACAAAGTCTACATTTAATCCATCAGGTTGACATTATGGGGTATTGTGTGTAGGCCAGTGACACAAAGTCTACATTTAATCCATCAGGTTGACATTATGGGGTATTGTGTGTAGGCCAGTGACACATTTAATCCATCAGGTTGACATTATGGGGTATTGTGTGTAGGCCAGTGACACATTTAATCCATCAGGTTGACATTATGGGGTATTGTGTGTAGGCCAGTGACACAAGGTCTAAATTTAATCCATCAGGTTGACATTATGGGGTATTGTGTGTAGGCCAGTGACACATTTAATCCATCAGGTTGACATTATGGGGTATTGTGTGTAGGCCAGTGACACAAAGTCTACATTTAATCCATCAGGTTGACATTATGGGGTATTGTGTGTAGGCCAGTGACACAAAGTCCACATTTAATCCATCAGGTTGACATTATGGGGTATTGTGTGTAGGCCAGTGACACAAAGTCTACATTTAATCCATCAGGTTGACATTATGGGGTATTGTGTGTAGGCCAGTGACACATTTAATCCATCAGGTTGACATTATGGGGTATTGTGTGTAGGCCAGTGACACATTTAATCCATCAGGTTGACATTATGGGGTATTGTGTGTAGGCCAGTGACACAAAGTCTAAATTTAATCCATCAGGTTGACATTATGGGGTATTGTGTGTAGGCCAGTGACACATTTAATCCATCAGGTTGACATTATGGGGTATTGTGTGTAGGCCAGTGACACAAAGTCTACATTTAATCCATCAGGTTGACAATATGGGGTATTGTGTGTAGGCCAGTGACACAAAGTCCACATTTAATCCATCAGGTTGACATTATGGGGTATTGTGTGTAGGCCAGTGACATAAAGTCTACATTTAATCCATCAGGATGACATTATGGGGTATTGTGTGTAGGCCAGTGACACAAAGTCTACATTTAATCCATCAGGTTGACATTATGGGGTATTGTGTGTAGGCCAGTGACACATTTAATCCATTAGGTTGACATTATGGGGTATTGTGTGTAGGCCAGTGACACATTTAATCCATTAGGTTGACATTATGGGGTATTGTGTGTAGGCCAGTGACACAAAGTCTACATTTAATCCATCAGGTTGACATTATGGGGTATTGTGTGTAGGCCAGTGACACAAAGTCTACATTTAATCCATCAGGATGATATTATGGGGTATTGTGTGTAGGCCAGTGACACAAAGTCTACATTTAATCCATCAGGATGACATTATGGGTTATTGTGTGTAGGCCAGTGACACAAAGTCTACATTTAATCCATCAGGTTGACATTATGGGGTATTGTGTGTAGGCCAGTGACACAAAGTCTACATTTAATCCATCAGGTTGACATTATGGGGTATTGTGTGTAGGCCAGTGACACATTTAATCCATCAGGTTGACATTATGGGGTATTGTGTGTAGGCCAGTGACACATTTAATCCATCAGGTTGACATTATGGGGTATTGTGTGTAGGCCAGTGACACAAAGTCTACATTTAATCCATCAGGATGACATTATGGGGTATTGTGTGTAGGCCAGTGACACAAAGTCTACATTTAATCCATCAGGTTGACATTATGCGGTATTGTGTGTAGGCCAGTGACACAAAGTCTACATTTAATCCATCAGGTTGACATTATGCGGTATTGTGTGTAGGCCAGTGACACAAAGTCTATATTTAATCCATCAGGTTGACATTATGGGGTATTCTGTGTAGGCCAGTGACACATTTAATCCATCAGGTTGACATTATCGGGTATTGTGTGTAGGCCAGTGACACAAAGTCTACATTTAATCCATCAGGATGACATTATGGGGTATTGTGTGTAGGCCAGTGACACAAAGTCTACATTTAATCCATCAGGTTGACATTATGGGGTATTGTGTGTAGGCCAGTGACACATTTAATCCATCAGGTTGACATTATGGGGTATTGTGTGTAGGCCAGTGACACAAAGTCTACATTTAATCCATCAGGTTGACATTATGGGGTATTGTGTGTAGGCCAGTGACACATTTAATCCATCAGGTTGATATTATGGGGTATTGTGTGTAGGCCAGTGACACAAAGTCTACATTTAATCCATCTGGTTGACATTATGGGGTATGGTGTGTAGGCCAGTGACACAAAGTCTACATTTAATCCATCAGGTTGACATTATGGGGTATTGTGTGTAGGCCAGTGACACAAAGTCTACATTTAATCCATCAGGTTGACATTATGGGGTATTGTGTGTAGGCCAGTGACACATTTAATCCATCAGGTTGACATTATGGGGTATTTTGTGTAGGCCAGTGACACAAAGTCTACATTTAATCCATCAGGTTGACATTATGGGGTATTGTGTGTAGGCCAGTGACACATTTAATCCATCAGGTTGACATTATCGGGTATTGTGTGTAGGCCAGTGACACAAAGTCTACATTTAATCCATCAGGATGACATTATGGGGTATTGTGTGTAGGCCAGTGAAACAAAGTCTACATTTAATCACTCAGGTTGACATTATGGGGTATTGTGTGTAGGCCAGTGTCACAAAGTCTACATTTAATCCATCAGGTTGAAATTATGGGGTATTGTGTGTAGGCCAGTGACACATTTAATCCATCAGGTTGACATTATGGGGTATTGTGTGTAGGCCAGTGACACATTTAATCCATCAGGTTGACATTATGGGGTATTGTGTGTAGGCCAGTGACACAAAGTCTACATTTAATCCATCAGGTTGACATTATGCGGTATTGTGTGTAGGCCAGTGACACAAAGTCTACATTTAATCCATCAGGTTGACATTATGGGGTATTGTGTGTAGGCCAGTGACACATTTAATCCATCAGGTTGACATTATCGGGTATTGTGTGTAGGCCAGTGACACAAAGTCTACATTTAATCCATCAGGATGACATTATGGGGTATTGTGTGTAGGCCAGTGACACAAAGTCTACATTTAATCCATCAGGTTGACATTATGGGGTATTGTGTGTAGGCCAGTGACACATTTAATCCATCAGGTTGACATTATGGGGTATTGTGTGTAGGCCAGTGACACATTTAATCCATCAGGTTGACATTATGGGGTATTGTGTGTAGGCCAGTGACACAAAGTCTACATTTAATCCATCAGGTTGACATTATGGGGTATTGTGTGTAGGCCAGTGACACATTTAATCCATCAGGTTGACATTATGGTGTATTGTGTGTAGGCCAGTGACACAAAGTCTACATTTAATCCATCAGGTTGACATTATGGGGTATTGTGTGTAGGCCAGTGACACAAAGTCTACATTTAATCCATCAGGATGACATTATGGGGTATTGTGTGTAGGCCAGTGACACAAAGTCTACATTTAATCCATCAGGATGACATTATGGGGTATTGTGTGTAGGCCAGTGACACAAAGTCTACATTTAATCCATCAGGTTGACATTATGGGGTATTGTGTGTAGGCCAGTGACACAAAGTCTACATTTAATCCATCAGGTTGACATTATGCGGTATTGTGTGTAGGCCAGTGACACAAATTCTACATTTAATCCATCAGGTTGACATTATGGGGTATTGTGTGTAGGCCAGTGACACATTTAATCCATCAGGTTGACATTATGGGGTATTGTGTGTAGGCCAGTGACACAAAGTCTACATTTAATCCATCAGGATGACATTATGGGGTATTGTGTGTAGGCCAGTGACACATTTAATCCATCAGGTTGACATTATCGGGTATTGTGTGTAGGCCAGTGACACAAAGTCTACATTTAATCCATCAGGTTGACATTATGGGGTATTGTGTGTAGGCCAGTGACACAAAGTCTACATTTAATCAATCAGGTTGACATTATGGGGTATTGTGTGTAGGCCAGTGACACATTTAATCCATCAGGTTGATATTATGGGGTATTGTGTGTAGGCCAGTGACACAAAGTCTACATTTAATCCATCTGGTTGACATTATGGGGTATGGTGTGTAGGCCAGTGACACAAAGTCTACATTTAATCCATCAGGTTGACATTATGGGGTATTGTGTGTAGGCCAGTGACACAAAGTCTACATTTAATCCATCAGGTTGACATTATGGGGTATTGTGTGTAGGCCAGTGACACATTTAATCCATCAGGTTGACATTATGGGGTATTTTGTGTAGGCCAGTGACACAAAGTCTACATTTAATCCATCAGGTTGACATTATGGGGTATTGTGTGTAGGCCAGTGACACATTTAATCCATCAGGTTGACATTATCGGGTATTGTGTGTAGGCCAGTGACAAAAAGTCTACATTTAATCCATCAGGATGACATTATGGGGTATTGTGTGTAGGCCAGTGAAACAAAGTCTACATTTAATCACTCAGGTTGACATTATGGGGTATTGTGTGTAGGCCAGTGACACAAAGTCTACATTTAATCCATCAGGTTGAAATTATGGGGTATTGTGTGTAGGCCAGTGACACATTTAATCCATCAGGTTGACATTATGGGGTATTGTGTGTAGGCCAGTGACACATTTAATCCATCAGGTTGACATTATGGGGTATTGTGTGTAGGCCAGTGACACAAAGTCTACATTTAATCCATCAGGATGACATTATGGGGTATTGTGTGTAGGCCAGTGACACAAAGTCTACATTTAATCCATCAGGTTGACATTATGGGGTATTGTGTGTAGGCCAGTGACACAAAGTCTACATTTAATCCATCAGGTTGACATTATGCGGTATTGTGTGTAGGCCAGTGACACAAAGTCTACATTTAATCCATCAGCTTGACATTATGGGGTATTGTGTGTAGGCCAGTGACACATTTACTCCATCAGGTGGACATTATCGGGTATTGTGTGTAGGCCAGTGACACAAAGTCTACATTTAATCCTTCAGGATGACATTATGGGGTATTGTGTGTAGGCCAGTGACACAAAGTCTACATTTAATCCATCAGGTTGACATTATGGGGTATTGTGTGTAGGCCAGTGACACATTTAATCCATCAGGTTGACATTATGGGGTAGTGTGTGGAGGCCAGTGACACATTTAATCCATCAGGTTGACATTATGGGGTATTGTGTGTAGGCCAGTGACACAAAGTCTACATTTAATCCATCAGGTTGACATTATGGGGTATTGTGTGTAGGCCAGTGACACATTTAATCCATCAGGTTGACATTATGGGGTATTGTGTGTAGGCCAGTGACACAAAGTCTACATTTAATCCATCAGGTTGACATTATGGGGTATTGTGTGTAGGCCAGTGACACAAAGTCTACATTTAATCCATCAGGATGACATTATGGGGTATTGTGTGTAGGCCAGTGACACAAAGTCTACATTTAATCTATCAGGTTGACATTATGGGGTATTGTGTGTAGGCCAGTGACACATTTAATCCATCAGGTTGACATTATGGGGTATTGTGTGTAGGCCAGTGACACAAAGTCTACATTTAATCCATCAGGTTGACATTATGGGGTATTGTGTGTAGGCCAGTGACACAAAGTCTACATTTAATCCATTAGGATGACATTATGGGGTATTGTGTGTAGGCCAGTGACACAAAGTCTACATTTAATCCATCAAGTTGACATTATGGGGTATTGTGTGTAGGCCAGTGACACAAAGTCTACATTTAATCCATCAGGTTGACATTATGGGGTATTGTGTGTAGGCCAGTGACACATTTAATCCATCAGGTTGACATTATGGGGTATTGTGTGTAGGCCAGTGACACAAAGTCTACATTTAATCCATCAGGTTGACATTATGGGGTATTGTGTGTAGGCCAGTGACACATTTAATCCATCAGGTTGACATTATCGGGTATTGTGTGTAGGCCAGTGACAAAAAGTCTACATTTAAACCATCAGGATGACATTATGGGGTATTGTGTGTAGGCCAGTGAAACAAAGTCTACATTTAATCACTCAGGTTGACATTATGGGGTATTGTGTGTAGGCCAGTGACACAAAGTCTACATTTAATCCATCAGGTTGAAATTATGGGGTATTGTGTGTAGGCCAGTGACACATTTAATCCATCAGGTTGACATTATGGGGTATTGTGTGTAGGCCAGTGACACATTTAATCCATCAGGTTGACATTATGGGGTATTGTGTGTAGGCCAGTGACACAAAGTCTACATTTAATCCATCAGGATGACATTATGGGGTATTGTGTGTAGGCCAGTGACACAAAGTCTACATTTAATCCATCAGGTTGACATTATGGGGTATTGTGTGTAGGCCAGTGACACAAAGTCTACATTTAATCCATCAGGTTGACATTATGCGGTATTGTGTGTAGGCCAGTGACACAAAGTCTACATTTAATCCATCAGCTTGACATTATGGGGTATTGTGTGTAGGCCAGTGACACATTTACTCCATCAGGTTGACATTATCGGGTATTGTGTGTAGGCCAGTGACACAAAGTCTACATTTAATCCATCAGGTTGACATTATGGGGTATTGTGTGTAGGCCAGTGACACATTTAATCCATCAGGTTGACATTATGGGGTATTGTGTGTAGGCCAGTGACACAAAGTCTACATTTAATCCATCAGGATGACATTATGGGGTATTGTGTGTAGGCCAGTGACACAAAGTCTACATTTAATCCATCAGGTTGACATTATGGGGTATTGTGTGTAGGCCAGTGACACAAAGTCTACATTTAATCCATCAGGTTGACATTATGCGGTATTGTGTGTAGGCCAGTGACACAAAGTCTACATTTAATCCATCAGCTTGACATTATGGGGTATTGTGTGTAGGCCAGTGACACATTTACTCCATCAGGTTGACATTATCGGGTATTGTGTGTAGGCCAGTGACACAAAGTCTACATTTAATCCTTCAGGATGACATTATGGGGTATTGTGTGTAGGCCAGTGACACAAAGTCTACATTTAATCCATCAGGTTGACATTATGGGGTATTGTGTGTAGGCCAGTGACACATTTAATCCATCAGGTTGACATTATGGGGTATTGTGTGTAGGCCAGTGACACATTTAATCCATCAGGTTGACATTATGGGGTATTGTGTGTAGGCCAGTGACACAATGTCTACATTTAATCCATCAGGTTGACATTATGGGGTATTGTGTGTAGGCCAGTGACACATTTAATCCATCAGGTTGACATTATGGGGTATTGTGTGTAGGCCAGTGACACAAAGTCTACATTTAATCCATCAGGTTGACATTATGGGGTATTGTGTGTAGGCCAGTGACACAAAGTCTACATTTAATCCATCAGGATGACATTATGGGGTATTGTGTGTAGGCCAGTGACACAAAGTCTACATTTAATCTATCAGGTTGACATTATGGGGTATTGTGTGTAGGCCAGTGACACATTTAATCCATCAGGTTGACATTATGGGGTATTGTGTGTAGGCCAGTGACACAAAGTCTACATTTAATCCATCAGGTTGACATTATGGGGTATTGTGTGTAGGCCAGTGACACAAAGTCTACATTTAATCCATTAGGATGACATTATGGGGTATTGTGTGTAGGCCAGTGACACAAAATCTACATTTAATCCATCAAGTTGACATTATGGGGTATTGTGTGTAGGCCAGTGACACAAAGTCTACATTTAATCCATCAGGTTGACATTATGGGGTATTGTGTGTAGGCCAGTGACACATTTAATCCATCAGGTTGACATTATGGGGTATTGTGTGTAGGCCAGTGACACAAAGTCTACATTTAATCCATCAGGTTGACATTATGGGGTATTGTGTGTAGGCCAGTGACACATTTAATCCATCAGGTTGATATTATGGGGTATTGTGTGTAGGCCAGTGACACAAAGTCTACATTTAATCCATCTGGTTGACATTATGGGGTATGGTGTGTAGGCCAGTGACACAAAGTCTACATTTAATCCATCAGGTTGACATTATGGGGTATTGTGTGTAGGCCAGTGACACAAAGTCTACATTTAATCCATCAGGTTGACATTATGGGGTATTGTGTGTAGGCCAGTGACACATTTAATCCATCAGGTTGACATTATGGGGTATTTTGTGTAGGCCAGTGACACAAAGTCTACATTTAATCCATCAGGTTGACATTATGGGGTATTGTGTGTAGGCCAGTGACACATTTAATCCATCAGGTTGACATTATCGGGTATTGTGTGTAGGCCAGTGACACAAAGTCTACATTTAATCCATCAGGATGACATTATGGGGTATTGTGTGTAGGCCAGTGAAACAAAGTCTACATTTAATCACTCAGGTTGACATTATGGGGTATTGTGTGTAGGCCAGTGACACAAAGTCTACATTTAATCCATCAGGTTGAAATTATGGGGTATTGTGTGTAGGCCAGTGACACATTTAATCCATCAGGTTGACATTATGGGGTATTGTGTGTAGGCCAGTGACACATTTAATCCATCAGGTTGACATTATGGGGTATTGTGTGTAGGCCAGTGACACAAAGTCTACATTTAATCCATCAGGATGACATTATGGGGTATTGTGTGTAGGCCAGTGACACAAAGTCTACATTTAATCCATCAGGTTGACATTATGGGGTATTGTGTGTAGGCCAGTGACACAAAGTCTACATTTAATCCATCAGGTTGACATTATGCGGTATTGTGTGTAGGCCAGTGACACAAAGTCTACATTTAATCCATCAGGTTGACATTATGGGGTATTGTGTGTAGGCCAGTGACACATTTAATCCATCAGGTTGACATTATCGGGTATTGTGTGTAGGCCAGTGACACAAAGTCTACATTTAATCCATCAGGATGACATTATGGGGTATTGTGTGTAGGCCAGTGACACAAAGTCTACATTTAATCCATCAGGTTGACATTATGGGGTATTGTGTGTAGGCCAGTGACACATTTAATCCATCAGGTTGACATTATGGGGTATTGTGTGTAGGCCAGTGACACATTTAATCCATCAGGTTGACATTATGGGGTATTGTGTGTAGGCCAGTGACACAAAGTCTACATTTAATCCATCAGGTTGACATTATGGGGTATTGTGTGTAGGCCAGTGACACATTTAATCCATCAGGTTGACATTATGGGGTATTGTGTGTAGGCCAGTGACACAAAGTCTACATTTAATCCATCAGGTTGACATTATGGGGTATTGTGTGTAGGCCAGTGACACAAAGTCTACATTTAATCCATCAGGATGACATTATGGGGTATTGTGTGTAGGCCAGTGACACAAAGTCTACATTTAATCTATCAGGATGACATTATGGGGTATTGTGTGTAGGCCAGTGACACAAAGTCTACATTTAATCCATCAGGTTGACATTATAGGGTATTGTGTGTAGGCCAGTGACACAAAGTCTACATTTAATCCATCAGGTTGACATTATGCGGTATTGTGTGTAGGCCAGTAACACAAAGTCTACATTTAATCCATCAGGTTGACATTATGGGGTATTGTGTGTAGGCCAGTGACACATTTAATCCATCAGGTTGACATTATGGGGTATTGTGTGTAGGCCAGTGACACAAAGTCTACATTTAATCCATCAGGATGACATTATGGGGTATTGTGTGTAGGCCAGTGACACAAAGTCTACATTTAATCCATCAGGTTGACATTATGGGGTATTGTGTGTAGGCCAGTGACACATTTAATCCATCAGGTTGACATTATGGGGTATTGTGTGTAGGCCAGTGACACAAAGTCTACATTTAATCCATCAGGTTGACATTATGGGGTATTGTGTGTAGGCCAGTGACACATTTAATCCATCAGGTTGATATTATGGGGTATTGTGTGTAGGCCAGTGACACAAAGTCTACATTTAATCCATCTGGTTGACATTATGGGGTATGGTGTGTAGGCCAGTGACACAAAGTCTACATTTAATCCATCAGGTTGACATTATGGGGTATTGTGTGTAGGCCAGTGACACAAAGTCTACATTTAATCCATCAGGTTGACATTATGGGGTATTGTGTGTAGGCCAGTGACACATTTAATCCATCAGGTTGACATTATGGGGTATTTTGTGTAGGCCAGTGACACAAAGTCTACATTTAATCCATCAGGTTGACATTATGGGGTATTGTGTGTAGGCCAGTGACACATTTAATCCATCAGGTTGACATTATCGGGTATTGTGTGTAGGCCAGTGACAAAAAGTCTACATTTAAACCATCAGGATGACATTATGGGGTATTGTGTGTAGGCCAGTGAAACAAAGTCTACATTTAATCACTCAGGTTGACATTATGGGGTATTGTGTGTAGGCCAGTGACACAAAGTCTACATTTAATCCATCAGGTTGAAATTATGGGGTATTGTGTGTAGGCCAGTGACACATTTAATCCATCAGGTTGACATTATGGGGTATTGTGTGTAGGCCAGTGACACATTTAATCCATCAGGTTGACATTATGGGGTATTGTGTGTAGGCCAGTGACACAAAGTCTACATTTAATCCATCAGGATGACATTATGGGGTATTGTGTGTAGGCCAGTGACACAAAGTCTACATTTAATCCATCAGGTTGACATTATGGGGTATTGTGTGTAGGCCAGTGACACAAAGTCTACATTTAATCCATCAGGTTGACATTATGCGGTATTGTGTGTAGGCCAGTGACACAAAGTCTACATTTAATCCATCAGGTTGACATTATGGGGTATTGTGTGTAGGCCAGTGACACATTTACTCCATCAGGTTGACATTATCGGGTATTGTGTGTAGGCCAGTGACACAAAGTCTACATTTAATCCTTCAGGATGACATTATGGGGTATTGTGTGTAGGCCAGTGACACAAAGTCTACATTTAATCCATCAGGTTGACATTATGGGGTATTGTGTGTAGGCCAGTGACACATTTAATCCATCAGGTTGACATTATGGGGTATTGTGTGTAGGCCAGTGACACATTTAATCCATCAGGTTGACATTATGGGGTATTGTGTGTAGGCCAGTGACACAAAGTCTACATTTAATCCATCAGGTTGACATTATGGGGTATTGTGTGTAGGCCAGTGACACAATTAATCCATCAGGTTGACATTATGGGGTATTGTGTGTAGGCCAGTGACACAAAGTCTATATTTAATCCATCAGGTTGACATTATGGGGTATTGTGTGTAGGCCAGTGACACAAAGTCTACATTTAATCCATCAGGATGACATTATGGGGTATTGTGTGTAGGCCAGTGACACATAGTCTACATTTAATCTATCAGGTTGACATTATGGGGTATTGTGTGTAGGCCAGTGACACATTTAATCCATCAGGTTGACATTATGGGGTATTGTGTGTAGGCCAGTGACACAAAGTCTACATTTAATCCATCAGGTTGACATTATGGGGTATTGTGTGTAGGCCAGTGACACAAAGTCTACATTTAATCCATTAGGATGACATTATGGGGTATTGTGTGTAGGCCAGTGACACAAAGTCTACATTTAATCCATCAAGTTGACATTATGGGGTATTGTGTGTAGGCCAGTGACACAAAGTCTACATTTTATCCATTAGGATGACATTATGGGGTATTGTGTGTAGGCCAGTGACACATTTAATCCATCAGGTTGACATTATGGGGTATTGTGTGTAGGCCAGTGACACAAAGTCTACATTTAATCCATCAGGTTGACATTATGGGGTATTGTGTGTAGGCCAGTGACACATTTAATCCATCAGGTTGACATTATCGGGTATTGTGTGTAGGCCAGTGACACAACGTCTACATTTAATCCATCAGGATGACATTATGGGGTATTGTGTGTAGGCCAGTGACACAAAGTCTACATTTAATCCATCAGGTTGACATTATGGGGTATTGTGTGTAGGCCAGTGACACAAAGTCTACATTTAATCCATCAGGTTGACATTATGGGGTATTGTGTGTAGGCCAGTGACACAAAGTCTACATTTAATCCATCAGGTTGACATTATGGGGTATTGCGTGTAGGCCAGTGACACAAAGTCTACATTTAATCCATCAGGATGACATTATGGGGTATTGTGTGTAGGCCAGTGACACATTTAATCCATCAGGTTGACATTATGGGGTATTGTGTGTAGGCCAGTGACACAAAGTCTACATTTAATCCATCAGGTTGACATTATGGGGTATTGTGTGTAGGCCAGTGACACATTTAATCCATCAGGTTGACATTATGGGGTATTGTGTGTAGGCCAGTGACACAAAGTCTACATTTAATCCATCAGGATGACATTATGGGGTATTGTGTGTAGGCCAGTGACACAAAGTCTACATTTAATCCATCAGCTTGACATTATGGGGTATTGTGTGTAGGCCAGTGACACAAAGTCTACATTTAATCCATCAGGTTGACATTATGCGGTATTGTGTGTAGGCCAGTGACACAAAGTCTACATTTAATCCATCAGGTTGACATTATGGGGTATTGTGTGTAGGCCAGTGACACATTTAATCCATCAGGTTGACATTATCGGGTATTGTGTGTAGGCCAGTGACACAAAGTCTACATTTAATCCATCAGGATGACATTATGGGGTATTGTGTGTAGGCCAGTGACACAAAGTCTACATTTAATCCATCAGGTTGACATTATGGGGTATTGTGTGTAGGCCAGTGACACATTTAATCCATCAGGTTGACATTATGGGGTATTGTGTGTAGGCCAGTGACACATTTAATCCATCAGGTTGACATTATGGGGTATTGTGTGTAGGCCAGTGACACAAAGTCTACATTTAATCCATCAGGTTGACATTATGGGGTATTGTGTGTAGGCCAGTGACACATTTAATCCATCAGGTTGACATTTTGGGGTATTGTGTGTAGGCCAGTGACACAAAGTCTACATTTAATCCATCAGGTTGACATTATGGGGTATTGTGTGTAGGCCAGTGACACAAAGTCTACATTTAATCCATCAGGATGACATTATGGGGTATTGTGTGTAGGCCAGTGACACAAAGTCTACATTTAATCCATCAGGATGACATTATGGGGTATTGTGTGTAGGCCAGTGACACAAAGTCTACATTTAATCCATCAGGTTGACATTATGGGGTATTGTGTGTAGGCCAGTGACACAAAGTCTACATTTAATCCATCAGGTTGACATTATGCGGTATTGTGTGTAGGCCAGTGACACAAAGTCTACATTTAATCCATCAGGTTGACATTATGGGGTATTGTGTGTAGGCCAGTGACACATTTAATCCATCAGGTTGACATTATCGGGTATTGTGTGTAGGCCAGTGACACAAAGTCTACATTTAATCCATCAGGATGACATTATGGGGTATTGTGTGTAGGCCAGTGACACAAAGTCTACATTTAATCCATCAGGTTGACATTATGGGGTATTGTGTGTAGGCCAGTGACACATTTAATCCATCAGGTTGACATTATGGGGTATTGTGTGTAGGCCAGTGACACAAAGTCTACATTTAATCCATCAGGTTGACATTATGGGGTATTGTGTGTAGGCCAGTGACACATTTAATCCATCAGGTTGATTATATGGGGTATTGTGTGTAGGCCAGTGACACAAAGTCTACATTTAATCCATCTGGTTGACATTATGGGGTATGGTGTGTAGGCCAGTGACACAAAGTCTACATTTAATCCATGAGGTTGACATTATGGGGTATTGTGTGTAGGCCAGTGACACAAAGTCTACATTTAATCCATCAGGTTGACATTATGGGGTATTGTGTGTAGGCCAGTGACACATTTAATCCATCAGGTTGACATTATGGGGTATTTTGTGTAGGCCAGTGACACAAAGTCTACATTTAATCCATCAGGTTGACATTATGGGGTATTGTGTGTAGGCCAGTGACACATTTAATCCATCAGGTTGACATTATCGGGTATTGTGTGTAGGCCAGTGACAAAAAGTCTACATTTAATCCATCAGGATGACATTATGGGGTATTGTGTGTAGGCCAGTGAAACAAAGTCTACATTTAATCACTCAGGTTGACATTATGGGGTATTGTGTGTAGGCCAGTGACACAAAGTCTACATTTAATCCATCAGGTTGAAATTATGGGGTATTGTGTGTAGGCCAGTGACACATTTAATCCATCAGGTTGACATTATGGGGTATTGTGTGTAGGCCAGTGACACATTTAATCCATCAGGTTGACATTATCGGGTATTGTGTGTAGGCCAGTGACACAAAGTCTACATTTAATCCATCAGGATGACATTATGGGGTATTGTGTGTAGGCCAGTGACACAAAGTCTACATTTAATCCATCAGGTTGACATTATGGGGTATTGTGTGTAGGCCAGTGACACATTTAATCCATCAGGTTGACATTATGGGGTATTGTGTGTAGGCCAGTGACACAAAGTCTACATTTAATCCATCAGGTTGACATTATGGGGTATTGTGTGTAGGCCAGTGACACATTTAATCCATCAGGTTGATTATATGGGGTATTGTGTGTAGGCCAGTGACACAAAGTCTACATTTAATCCATCTGGTTGACATTATGGGGTATGGTGTGTAGGCCAGTGACACAAAGTCTACATTTAATCCATGAGGTTGACATTATGGGGTATTGTGTGTAGGCCAGTGACACAAAGTCTACATTTAATCCATCAGGTTGACATTATGGGGTATTGTGTGTAGGCCAGTGACACATTTAATCCATCAGGTTGACATTATGGGGTATTTTGTGTAGGCCAGTGACACAAAGTCTACATTTAATCCATCAGGTTGACATTATGGGGTATTGTGTGTAGGCCAGTGACACATTTAATCCATCAGGTTGACATTATCGGGTATTGTGTGTAGGCCAGTGACAAAAAGTCTACATTTAATCCATCAGGATGACATTATGGGGTATTGTGTGTAGGCCAGTGAAACAAAGTCTACATTTAATCACTCAGGTTGACATTATGGGGTATTGTGTGTAGGCCAGTGACACAAAGTCTACATTTAATCCATCAGGTTGAAATTATGGGGTATTGTGTGTAGGCCAGTGACACATTTAATCCATCAGGTTGACATTATGGGGTATTGTGTGTAGGCCAGTGACACATTTAATCCATCAGGTTGACATTATGGGGTATTGTGTGTAGGCCAGTGACACAAAGTCTACATTTAATCCATCAGGATGACATTATGGGGTATTGTGTGTAGGCCAGTGACACAAAGTCTACATTTAATCCATCAGGTTGACATTATGGGGTATTGTGTGTAGGCCAGTGACACAAAGTCTACATTTAATCCATCAGGTTGACATTATGCGGTATTGTGTGTAGGCCAGTGACACAAAGTCTACATTTAATCCATCAGGTTGACATTATGGGGTATTGTGTGTAGGCCAGTGACACATTTACTCCATCAGGTTGACATTATCGGGTATTGTGTGTAGGCCAGTGACACAAAGTCTACATTTAATCCTTCAGGATGACATTATGGGGTATTGTGTGTAGGCCAGTGACACAAAGTCTACATTTAATCCATCAGGTTGACATTATGGGGTATTGTGTGTAGGCCAGTGACACATTTAATCCATCAGGTTTACATTATGGGGTATTGTGTGTAGGCCAGTGACACATTTAATCCATCAGGTTGACATTATGGGGTATTGTGTGTAGGCCAGTGACACAAAGTCTACATTTAATCCATCAGGTTGACATTATGGGGTATTGTGTGTAGGCCAGTGACACATTTAATCCATCAGGTTGACATTATGGGGTATTGTGTGTAGGCCAGTGACACAAAGTCTACATTTAATCCATCAGGTTGACATTATGGGGTATTGTGTGTAGGCCAGTGACACAAAGTCTACATTTAATCCATCAGGATGACATTATGGGGTATTGTGTGTAGGCCAGTGACACAAAGTCTACATTTAATCTATCAGGTTGACATTATGGGGTATTGTGTGTAGGCCAGTGACACATTTAATCCATCAGGTTGACATTATGGGGTATTGTGTGTAGGCCAGTGACACAAAGTCTACATTTAATCCATCAGGTTGACATTATGGGGTATTGTGTGTAGGCCAGTGACACAAAGTCTACATTTAATCCATTAGGATGACATTATGGGGTATTGTGTGTAGGCCAGTGACACAAAGTCTACATTTAATCCATCAAGTTGACATTATGGGGTATTGTGTGTAGGCCAGTGACACAAAGTCTACATTTTATCCATTAGGATGACATTATGGGGTATTGTGTGTAGGCCAATGACACATTTAATCCATCAGGTTGACATTATGGGGTATTGTGTGTAGGCCAGTGACACAAAGTCTACATTTAATCCATCAGGTTGACATTATGGGGTATTGTGTGTAGGCCAGTGACACATTTAATCCATCAGGTTGACATTATCGGGTATTGTGTGTAGGCCAGTGACACATTTAATCCATCAGGTTGACATTATGGGGTATTTTGTGTAGGCCAGTGACACAAAGTCTATATTTAATCCATCAGGTTGACATTATGGGGTATTGTGTGTAGGCCAGTGACACATTTAATCCATCAGGTTGACATTATCGGGTATTGTGTGTAGGCCAGTGACAAAAAGTCTACATTTAATCCATCAGGATGACATTATGGGGTATTGTGTGTAGGCCAGTGAAACAAAGTCTACATTTAATCACTCAGGTTGACATTATGGGGTATTGTGTGTAGGCCAGTGACACAAAGTCTACATTTAATCCATCAGGTTGAAATTATGGGGTATTGTGTGTAGGCCAGTGACACATTTAATCCATCAGGTTGACATTATGGGGTATTGTGTGTAGGCCAGTGACACATTTAATCCATCAGGTTGACATTATGGGGTATTGTGTGTAGGCCAGTGACACAAAGTCTACATTTAATCCATCAGGATGACATTATGGGGTATTGTGTGTAGGCCAGTGACACAAAGTCTACATTTAATCCATCAGGTTGACATTATGGGGTATTGTGTGTAGGCCAGTGACACAAAGTCTACATTTAATCCATCAGGTTGACATTATGCGGTATTGTGTGTAGGCCAGTGACACAAAGTCTACATTTAATCCATCAGGTTGACATTATGGGGTATTGTGTGTAGGCCAGTGACACATTTACTCCATCAGGTTGACATTATCGGGTATTGTGTGTAGGCCAGTGACACAAAGTCTACATTTAATCCTTCAGGATGACATTATGGGGTATTGTGTGTAGGCCAGTGACACAAAGTCTACATTTAATCCATCAGGTTGACATTATGGGGTATTGTGTGTAGGCCAGTGACACATTTAATCCATCAGGTTGACATTATGGGGTATTGTGTGTAGGCCAGTGACACATTTAATCCATCAGGTTGACATTATGGGGTATTGTGTGTAGGCCAGTGACACAAAGTCTACATTTAATCCATCAGGTTGACATTATGGGGTATTGTGTGTAGGCCAGTGACACATTTAATCCATCAGGTTGACATTATGGGGTATTGTGTGTAGGCCAGTGACACAAAGTCTACATTTAATCCATCAGGTTGACATTATGGGGTATTGTGTGTAGGCCAGTGACACAAAGTCTACATTTAATCCATCAGGATGACATTATGGGGTATTGTGTGTAGGCCAGTGACACAAAGTCTACATTTAATCTATCAGGTTGACATTATGGGGTATTGTGTGTAGGCCAGTGACACATTTAATCCATCAGGTTGACATTATGGGGTATTGTGTGTAGGCCAGTGACACAAAGTCTACATTTAATCCATCAGGTTGACATTATGGGGTATTGTGTGTAGGCCAGTGACACAAAGTCTACATTTAATCCATTAGGATGACATTATGGGGTATTGTGTGTAGGCCAGTGACACAAAGTCTACATTTAATCCATCAAGTTGACATTATGGGGTATTGTGTGTAGGCCAGTGACACAAAGTCTACATTTTATCCATTAGGATGACATTATGGGGTATTGTGTGTAGGCCAGTGACACATTTAATCCATCAGGTTGACATTATGGGGTATTGTGTGTAGGCCAGTGACACAAAGTCTACATTTAATCCATCAGGTTGACATTATGGGGTATTGTGTGTAGGCCAGTGACACATTTAATCCATCAGGTTGACATTATCGGGTATTGTGTGTAGGCCAGTGACACAACGTCTACATTTAATCCATCAGGATGACATTATGGGGTATTGTGTGTAGGCCAGTGACACAAAGTCTACATTTAATCCATCAGGTTGACATTATGGGGTATTGTGTGTAGGCCAGTGACACAAAGTCTACATTTAATCCATCAGGTTGACATTATGGGGTATTGTGTGTAGGCCAGTGACACAAAGTCTACATTTAATCCATCAGGTTGACATTATGGGGTATTGCGTGTAGGCCAGTGACACAAAGTCTACATTTAATCCATCAGGATGACATTATGGGGTATTGTGTGTAGGCCAGTGACACATTTAATCCCTCAGGTTGACATTATGGGGTATTGTGTGTAGGCCAGTGACACAAAGTCTACATTTAATCCATCAGGTTGACATTATGGGGTATTGTGTGTAGGCCAGTGACACATTTAATCCATCAGGTTGACATTATGGGGTATTGTGTGTAGGCCAGTGACACAAAGTCTACATTTAATCCATCTGGTTGACATTATGGGGTATTGTGTGTAGGCCAGTGACACATTTAATCCATCAGGTTGACATTATGGGGTATTGTGTGTAGGCCAGTGACACATTTAATCCATCAGGTTGACATTATCGGGTATTGTGTGTAGGCCAGTGACACAAAGTCTACATTTAATCCATCAGGATGACATTATGGGGTATTGTGTGTAGGCCAGTGATACAAAGTCTACATTTAATCCATCAGGTTGACATTATGGGGTATTGTGTGTAGGCCAGTGACACATTTAATCCATCAGGTTGACATTATCGGGTATTGTGTGTAGGCCAGTGACACAACGTCTACATTTAATCCATCAGGTTGACATTATGGGGTATTGTGTGTAGGCCAGTGACACATTTAATCCATTAGGTTGATATTATGGGGTATTGTGTGTAGGCCAGTGACACAAAGTCTACATTTAATCCATCTGGTTGACATTATGGGGTATGGTGTGTAGGCCAGTGACACAAAGTCTACATTTAATCCATCTGGTTGACATTATGGGGTATTGTGTGTAGGCCAGTGACACAAAGTCTACATTTAATCCATCTGGTTGACATTATGGGGTATTGTGTGTAGGCCAGTGACACAAAGTCTACATTTAATCCATTAGGTTGATATTATGGGGTATTGTGTGTAGGCCAGTGACACAAAGTCTACATTTAATCCATCAGGTTGACATTATGCGGTATTGTGTGTAGGCCAGTGACACAAAGTCTACATTTAATCCATCAGGTTGACATTATGGGGTATTGTGTGTAGGCCAGTGACACATTTACTCCATCAGGTTGACATTATCGGGTATTGTGTGTAGGCCAGTGACACAAAGTCTACATTTAATCCTTCAGGATGACATTATGGGGTATTGTGTGTAGGCCAGTGACACAAAGTCTACATTTAATCCATCAGGTTGACATTATGGGGTATTGTGTGTAGGCCAGTGACACATTTAATCCATCAGGTTGACATTATGGGGTATTGTGTGTAGGCCAGTGACACATTTAATCCATCAGGTTGACATTATGGGGTATTGTGTGTAGGCCAGTGACACAAAGTCTACATTTAATCCATCAGGTTGACATTATGGGGTATTGTGTGTAGGCCAGTGACACATTTAATCCATCAGGTTGACATTATGGGGTATTGTGTGTAGGCCAGTGACACAAAGTCTACATTTAATCCATCAGGTTGACATTATGGGGTATTGTGTGTAGGCCAGTGACACAAAGTCTACATTTAATCCATCAGGATGACATTATGGGGTATTGTGTGTAGGCCAGTGACACAAAGTCTACATTTAATCTATCAGGTTGACATTATGGGGTATTGTGTGTAGGCCAGTGACACATTTAATCCATCAGGTTGACATTATGGGGTATTGTGTGTAGGCCAGTGACACAAAGTCTACATTTAATCCATCAGGTTGACATTATGGGGTATTGTGTGTAGGCCAGTGACACAAAGTCTACATTTAATCCATTAGGATGACATTATGGGGTATTGTGTGTAGGCCAGTGACACAAAGTCTACATTTAATCCATCAAGTTGACATTATGGGGTATTGTGTGTAGGCCAGTGACACAAAGTCTACATTTTATCCATTAGGATGACATTATGGGGTATTGTGTGTAGGCCAGTGACACATTTAATCCATCAGGTTGACATTATGGGGTATTGTGTGTAGGCCAGTGACACAAAGTCTACATTTAATCCATCAGGTTGACATTATGGGGTATTGTGTGTAGGCCAGTGACACATTTAATCCATCAGGTTGACATTATCGGGTATTGTGTGTAGGCCAGTGACACAACGTCTACATTTAATCCATCAGGATGACATTATGGGGTATTGTGTGTAGGCCAGTGACACAAAGTCTACATTTAATCCATCAGGTTGACATTATGGGGTATTGTGTGTAGGCCAGTGACACAAAGTCTACATTTAATCCATCAGGATGACATTATGGGGTATTGTGTGTAGGCCAGTGACACAAAGTCTACATTTAATCCATCAGGTTGACATTATGGGGTATTGTGTGTAGGCCAGTGACACAAAGTCTACATTTAATCCATCAGGTTGACATTATGCGGTATTGTGTGTAGGCCAGTGACACAAAGTCTACATTTAATCCATCAGGTTGACATTATGGGGTATTGTGTGTAGGCCAGTGACACATTTACTCCATCAGGTTGACATTATCGGGTATTGTGTGTAGGCCAGTGACACAAAGTCTACATTTAATCCTTCAGGATGACATTATGGGGTATTGTGTGTAGGCCAGTGACACAAAGTCTACATTTAATCCATCAGGTTGACATTATGGGGTATTGTGTGTAGGCCAGTGACACATTTAATCCATCAGGTTGACATTATGGGGTATTGTGTGTAGGCCAGTGACACATTTAATCCATCAGGTTGACATTATGGGGTATTGTGTGTAGGCCAGTGACACAAAGTCTACATTTAATCCATCAGGTTGACATTATGGGGTATTGTGTGTAGGCCAGTGACACATTTAATCCATCAGGTTGACATTATGGGGTATTGTGTGTAGGCCAGTGACACAAAGTCTACATTTAATCCATCAGGTTGACATTATGGGGTATTGTGTGTAGGCCAGTGACACAAAGTCTACATTTAATCCATCAGGATGACATTATGGGGTATTGTGTGTAGGCCAGTGACACAAAGTCTACATTTAATCTATCAGGTTGACATTATGGGGTATTGTGTGTAGGCCAGTGACACATTTAATCCATCAGGTTGACATTATGGGGTATTGTGTGTAGGCCAGTGACACAAAGTCTACATTTAATCCATCAGGTTGACATTATGGGGTATTGTGTGTAGGCCAGTGACACAAAGTCTACATTTAATCCATTAGGATGACATTATGGGGTATTGTGTGTAGGCCAGTGACACAAAGTCTACATTTAATCCATCAAGTTGACATTATGGGGTATTGTGTGTAGGCCAGTGACACAAAGTCTACATTTTATCCATTAGGATGACATTATGGGGTATTGTGTGTAGGCCAGTGACACATTTAATACATCAGGTTGACATTATGGGGTATTGTGTGTAGGCCAGTGACACAAAGTCTACATTTAATCCATCAGGTTGACATTATGGGGTATTGTGTGTAGGCCAGTGACACATTTAATCCATCAGGTTGACATTATCGGGTATTGTGTGTAGGCCAGTGACACATTTAATCCATCAGGTTGACATTATGGGGTATTTTGTGTAGGCCAGTGACACAAAGTCTACATTTAATCCATCAGGTTGACATTATGGGGTATTGTGTGTAGGCCAGTGACACATTTAATCCATCAGGTTGACATTATCGGGTATTGTGTGTAGGCCAGTGACAAAAAGTCTACATTTAATCCATCAGGATGACATTATGGGGTATTGTGTGTAGGCCAGTGAAACAAAGTCTACATTTAATCACTCAGGTTGACATTATGGGGTATTGTGTGTAGGCCAGTGACACAAAGTCTACATTTAATCCATCAGGTTGAAATTATGGGGTATTGTGTGTAGGCCAGTGACACATTTAATCCATCAGGTTGACATTATGGGGTATTGTGTGTAGGCCAGTGACACATTTAATCCATCAGGTTGACATTATGGGGTATTGTGTGTAGGCCAGTGACACAAAGTCTACATTTAATCCATCAGGATGACATTATGGGGTATTGTGTGTAGGCCAGTGACACAAAGTCTACATTTAATCCATCAGGTTGACATTATGGGGTATTGTGTGTAGGCCAGTGACACAAAGTCTACATTTAATCCATCAGGTTGACATTATGCGGTATTGTGTGTAGGCCAGTGACACAAAGTCTACATTTAATCCATCAGGTTGACATTATAGGGTATTGTGTGTAGGCCAGTGACACATTTACTCCATCAGGTTGACATTATCGGGTATTGTGTGTAGGCCAGTGACACAAAGTCTACATTTAATCCTTCAGGATGACATTATGGGGTATTGTGTGTAGGCCAGTGACACAAAGTCTACATTTAATCCATTAGGATGACATTATGGGGTATTGTGTGTAGGCCAGTGACACAAAGTCTACATTTAATCCATCAAGTTGACATTATGGGGTATTGTGTGTAGGCCAGTGACACAAAGTCTACATTTTATCCATTAGGATGACATTATGGGGTATTGTGTGTAGGCCAGTGACACATTTAATCCATCAGGTTGACATTATGGGGTATTGTGTGTAGGCCAGTGACACAAAGTCTACATTTAATCCATCAGGTTGACATTATGGGGTATTGTGTGTAGGCCAGTGACACATTTAATCCATCAGGTTGACATTATCGGGTATTGTGTGTAGGCCAGTGACACAACGTCTACATTTAATCCATCAGGATGACATTATGGGGTATTGTGTGTAGGCCAGTGACACAAAGTCTACATTTAATCCATCAGGTTGACATTATGGGGTATTGTGTGTAGGCCAGTGACACAAAGTCTACATTTAATCCATCAGGTTGACATTATGGGGTATTGTGTGTAGGCCAGTGACACAAAGTCTACATTTAATCCATCAGGTTGACATTATGGGGTATTGCGTGTAGGCCAGTGACACAAAGTCTACATTTAATCCATCAGGATGACATTATGGGGTATTGTGTGTAGGCCAGTGACACATTTAATCCATCAGGTTGACATTATGGGGTATTGTGTGTAGGCCAGTGACACAAAGTCTACATTTAATCCATCAGGTTGACATTATGGGGTATTGTGTGTAGGCCAGTGACACATTTAATCCATCAGGTTGACATTATGGGGTATTGTGTGTAGGCCAGTGACACAAAGTCTACATTTAATCCATCTGGTTGACATTATGGGGTATTGTGTGTAGGCCAGTGACACATTTAATCCATCAGGTTGACATTATGGGGTATTGTGTGTAGGCCAGTGACACATTTAATCCATCAGGTTGACATTATCGGGTATTGTGTGTAGGCCAGTGACACAAAGTCTACATTTAATCCATCAGGATGACATTATGGGGTATTGTGTGTAGGCCAGTGATACAAAGTCTACATTTAATCCATCAGGTTGACATTATGGGGTATTGTGTGTAGGCCAGTGACACATTTAATCCATCAGGTTGACATTATCGGGTATTGTGTGTAGGCCAGTGACACAACGTCTACATTTAATCCATCAGGTTGACATTATGGGGTATTGTGTGTAGGCCAGTGACACATTTAATCCATTAGGTTGATATTATGGGGTATTGTGTGTAGGCCAGTGACACAAAGTCTACATTTAATCCATCTGGTTGACATTATGGGGTATGGTGTGTAGGCCAGTGACACAAAGTCTACATTTAATCCATCTGGTTGACATTATGGGGTATTGTGTGTAGGCCAGTGACACAAAGTCTACATTTAATCCATCTGGTTGACATTATGGGGTATTGTGTGTAGGCCAGTGACACAAAGTCTACATTTAATCCATTAGGTTGATATTATGGGGTATTGTGTGTAGGCCAGTGACACAAAGTCTACATTTAATCCATCAGGTTGACATTATGCGGTATTGTGTGTAGGCCAGTGACACAAAGTCTACATTTAATCCATCAGGTTGACATTATGGGGTATTGTGTGTAGGCCAGTGACACATTTACTCCATCAGGTTGACATTATCGGGTATTGTGTGTAGGCCAGTGACACAAAGTCTACATTTAATCCTTCAGGATGACATTATGGGGTATTGTGTGTAGGCCAGTGACACAAAGTCTACATTTAATCCATCAGGTTGACATTATGGGGTATTGTGTGTAGGCCAGTGACACATTTAATCCATCAGGTTGACATTATGGGGTATTGTGTGTAGGCCAGTGACACATTTAATCCATCAGGTTGACATTATGGGGTATTGTGTGTAGGCCAGTGACACAAAGTCTACATTTAATCCATCAGGTTGACATTATGGGGTATTGTGTGTAGGCCAGTGACACATTTAATCCATCAGGTTGACATTATGGGGTATTGTGTGTAGGCCAGTGACACAAAGTCTACATTTAATCCATCAGGTTGACATTATGGGGTATTGTGTGTAGGCCAGTGACACAAAGTCTACATTTAATCCATCAGGATGACATTATGGGGTATTGTGTGTAGGCCAGTGACACAAAGTCTACATTTAATCTATCAGGTTGACATTATGGGGTATTGTGTGTAGGCCAGTGACACATTTAATCCATCAGGTTGACATTATGGGGTATTGTGTGTAGGCCAGTGACACAAAGTCTACATTTAATCCATCAGGTTGACATTATGGGGTATTGTGTGTAGGCCAGTGACACATTTAATCCATCAGGTTGACATTATCGGGTATTGTGTGTAGGCCAGTGACACAACGTCTACATTTAATCCATCAGGATGACATTATGGGGTATTGTGTGTAGGCCAGTGACACAAAGTCTACATTTAATCCATCAGGTTGACATTATGGGGTATTGTGTGTAGGCCAGTGACACAAAGTCTACATTTAATCCATCAGGTTGACATTATGGGGTATTGTGTGTAGGCCAGTGACACAAAGTCTACATTTAATCCATCAGGTTGACATTATGGGGTATTGCGTGTAGGCCAGTGACACAAAGTCTACATTTAATCCATCAGGATGACATTATGGGGTATTGTGTGTAGGCCAGTGACACATTTAATCCATCAGGTTGACATTATGGGGTATTGTGTGTAGGCCAGTGACACAAAGTCTACATTTAATCCATCAGGTTGACATTATGGGGTATTGTGTGTAGGCCAGTGACACATTTAATCCATCAGGTTGACATTATGGGGTATTGTGTGTAGGCCAGTGACACAAAGTCTACATTTAATCCATCTGGTTGACATTATGGGGTATTGTGTGTAGGCCAGTGACACATTTAATCCATCAGGTTGACATTATGGGGTATTGTGTGTAGGCCAGTGACACATTTAATCCATCAGGTTGACATTATCGGGTATTGTGTGTAGGCCAGTGACACAAAGTCTACATTTAATCCATCAGGATGACATTATGGGGTATTGTGTGTAGGCCAGTGATACAAAGTCTACATTTAATCCATCAGGTTGACATTATGGGGTATTGTGTGTAGGCCAGTGACACATTTAATCCATCAGGTTGACATTATCGGGTATTGTGTGTAGGCCAGTGACACAACGTCTACATTTAATCCATCAGGTTGACATTATGGGGTATTGTGTGTAGGCCAGTGACACATTTAATCCATTAGGTTGATATTATGGGGTATTGTGTGTAGGCCAGTGACACAAAGTCTACATTTAATCCATCTGGTTGACATTATGGGGTATGGTGTGTAGGCCAGTGACACAAAGTCTACATTTAATCCATCTGGTTGACATTATGGGGTATTGTGTGTAGGCCAGTGACACAAAGTCTACATTTAATCCATCTGGTTGACATTATGGGGTATTGTGTGTAGGCCAGTGACACAAAGTCTACATTTAATCCATTAGGTTGATATTATGGGGTATTGTGTGTAGGCCAGTGACACAAAGTCTACATTTAATCCATCAGGTTGACATTATGCGGTATTGTGTGTAGGCCAGTGACACAAAGTCTACATTTAATCCATCAGGTTGACATTATGGGGTATTGTGTGTAGGCCAGTGACACATTTACTCCATCAGGTTGACATTATCGGGTATTGTGTGTAGGCCAGTGACACAAAGTCTACATTTAATCCTTCAGGATGACATTATGGGGTATTGTGTGTAGGCCAGTGACACAAAGTCTACATTTAATCCATCAGGTTGACATTATGGGGTATTGTGTGTAGGCCAGTGACACATTTAATCCATCAGGTTGACATTATGGGGTATTGTGTGTAGGCCAGTGACACATTTAATCCATCAGGTTGACATTATGGGGTATTGTGTGTAGGCCAGTGACACAAAGTCTACATTTAATCCATCAGGTTGACATTATGGGGTATTGTGTGTAGGCCAGTGACACATTTAATCCATCAGGTTGACATTATGGGGTATTGTGTGTAGGCCAGTGACACAAAGTCTACATTTAATCCATCAGGTTGACATTATGGGGTATTGTGTGTAGGCCAGTGACACAAAGTCTACATTTAATCCATCAGGATGACATTATGGGGTATTGTGTGTAGGCCAGTGACACAAAGTCTACATTTAATCTATCAGGTTGACATTATGGGGTATTGTGTGTAGGCCAGTGACACATTTAATCCATCAGGTTGACATTATGGGGTATTGTGTGTAGGCCAGTGACACAAAGTCTACATTTAATCCATCAGGTTGACATTATGGGGTATTGTGTGTAGGCCAGTGACACAAAGTCTACATTTAATCCATTAGGATGACATTATGGGGTATTGTGTGTAGGCCAGTGACACAAAGTCTACATTTAATCCATCAAGTTGACATTATGGGGTATTGTGTGTAGGCCAGTGACACAAAGTCTACATTTTATCCATTAGGATGACATTATGGGGTATTGTGTGTAGGCCAGTGACACATTTAATCCATCAGGTTGACATTATGGGGTATTGTGTGTAGGCCAGTGACACAAAGTCTACATTTAATCCATCAGGTTGACATTATGGGGTATTGTGTGTAGGCCAGTGACACATTTAATCCATCAGGTTGACATTATCGGGTATTGTGTGTAGGCCAGTGACACAACGTCTACATTTAATCCATCAGGATGACATTATGGGGTATTGTGTGTAGGCCAGTGACACAAAGTCTACATTTAATCCATCAGGTTGACATTATGGGGTATTGTGTGTAGGCCAGTGACACAAAGTCTACATTTAATCCATCAGGTTGACATTATGGGGTATTGTGTGTAGGCCAGTGACACAAAGTCTACATTTAATCCATCAGGTTGACATTATGGGGTATTGTGTGTAGGCCAGTGACACAAAGTCTACATTTAATCCATCAGGATGACATTATGGGGTATTGTGTGTAGGCCAGTGACACATTTAATCCATCAGGTTGACATTATGGGGTATTGTGTGTAGGCCAGTGACACAAAGTCTACATTTAATCCATCAGGTTGACATTATGGGGTATTGTGTGTAGGCCAGTGACACATTTAATCCATCAGGTTGACATTATGGGGTATTGTGTGTAGGCCAGTGACACAAAGTCTACATTTAATCCATCTGGTTGACATTATGGGGTATTGTGTGTAGGCCAGTGACACATTTAATCCATCAGGTTGACATTATGGGGTATTGTGTGTAGGCCAGTGACACATTTAATCCATCAGGTTGACATTATCGGGTATTGTGTGTAGGCCAGTGACACAAAGTCTACATTTAATCCATCAGGATGACATTATGGGGTATTGTGTGTAGGCCAGTGATACAAAGTCTACATTTAATCCATCAGGTTGACATTATGGGGTATTGTGTGTAGGCCAGTGACACATTTAATCCATCAGGTTGACATTATCGGGTATTGTGTGTAGGCCAGTGACACAATGTCTACATTTAATCCATCAGGATGACATTATGGGGTATTGTGTGTAGGCCAGTGACACAAAGTCTACATTTAATCCATCAGGTTGACATTATGGGGTATTGTGTGTAGGCCAGTGACACATTTAATCCATCAGGTTGACATTATGGGGTATTGTGTGTAGGCCAGTGACAAAAAGTCTACATTTAATCCATCAGGTTGACATTATGGGGTATTGTGTGTAGGCCAGTGACACATTTAATCCATTAGGTTGATATTATGGGGTATTGTGTGTAGGCCAGTGACACAAAGTCTACATTTAATCCATCTGGTTGACATTATGGGGTATGGTGTGTAGGCCAGTGACACAAAGTCTACATTTAATCCATCAGGTTGACATTATGGGGTATTGTGTGTAGGCCAGTGACACAAAGTCTACATTTAATCCATCAGGTTGACATTATGGGGTATTGTGTGTAGGCCAGTGACACATTTAATCCATCAGGTTGACATTATGGGGTATTTTGTGTAGGCCAGTGACACAAAGTCTACATTTAATCCATCAGGTTGACATTATGGGGTATTGTGTGTAGGCCAGTGACACATTTAATCCATCAGGTTGACATTATCGGGTATTGTGTGTAGGCCAGTGACACAAAGTCTACATTTAATCCATCAGGATGACATTATGGGGTATTGTGTCTAGGCCAGTGAAACAAAGTCTACATTTAATCCATCAGGTTGACATTATGGGGTATTGTGTGTAGGCCAGTGACACAAAGTCTACATTTAATCCATCAGGTTGACATTATGGGGTATTGTGTGTAGGCCAGTGACACATTTAATCCATCAGGTTGACATTATGGGGTATTGTGTGTAGGCCAGTGACACATTTAATCCATCAGGTTGACATTATGGGGTATTGTGTGTAGGCCAGTGACACATTTAATCCATCAGGTTGACATTATGGGGTATTGTGTGTAGGCCAGTGACACAAAGTCTAAATTTAATCCATCAGGTTGACATTATGGGGTATTGTGTGTAGGCCAGTGACACATTTAATCCATCAGGTTGACATTATGGGGTATTGTGTGTAGGCCAGTGACACAAAGTCTACATTTAATCCATCAGGTTGACATTATGGGGTATTGTGTGTAGGCCAGTGACACAAAGTCCACATTTAATCCATCAGGTTGACATTATGGGGTATTGTGTGTAGGCCAGTGACACAAAGTCTACATTTAATCCATCAGGATGACATTATGGGGTATTGTGTGTAGGCCAGTGACACAAAGTCTACATTTAATCTATCAGGTTGACATTATGGGGTATTGTGTGTAGGCCAGTGACACAAAGTCTACATTTAATCCATCAGGTTGACATTATGGGGTATTGTGTGTAGGCCAGTGACACATTTAATCCATCAGGTTGACATTATGGGGTATTGTGTGTAGGCCAGTGACACAAAGTCTACATTTAATCCATCAGGTTGACATTATGGGGTATTGTGTGTAGGCCAGTGACACAAAGTCGTATTTAATCCATCAGGTTGACATTATGGGGTATTGTGTGTAGGCCAGTGACACAAAGTCTACATTTAATCCATTAGGTTGACATTATGGGGTATTGTGTGTAGGCCAGTGACACATTTAATCCATCAGGTTGACATTATGGGGTATTGTGTGTAGGCCAGTGACACAAAGTCTACATTTAATCCATCAGGTTGACATTATGGGGTATTGTGTGTAGGCCAGTGACACATTTAATCCATCAGGTTGACATTATCGGGTATTGTGTGTAGGCCAGTGACACAAAGTCTACATTTAATCCATCAGGATGACATTATGGGGTATTGTGTGTAGGCCAGTGACACAAAGTCTCCATTTAATCCATCAGGTTGACATTATGGGGTATTGTGTGTAGGCCAGTGACACAAAGTCTACATTTAATCCATCAGGTTGACATTATGGGGTATTGTGTGTAGGCCAGTGACACATTTAATCCATCAGGTTGACATTATGGGGTATTGTGTGTAGGCCAGTGACACATTTAATCCATCAGGTTGACATTATGGGGTATTGTGTGTAGGCCAGTGACACAAAGTCTACATTTAATCCATCAGGTTGACATTATGGGATATTGTGTGTAGGCCAGTGACACAAAGTCTACATTTAATCCATCAGGTTGACATTATGGGGTATTGTGTGTAGGCCAGTGACACAAAGTCTACATTTAATCCATTAGGTTGACATTATGGGGTATTATGGGGTATTATGTGTAGGCCAGTGACACATTTAATCCATCAGGTTGACATTATGGGGTATTGTGTGTAGGCCAGTGACACAAAGTCTACATTTAATCCATCAGGTTGACATTATGGGGTATTGTTTGTAGGCCAGTGACACATTTAATCCATCAGGTTGACATTATCGGGTATTGTGTGTAGGCCAGTGACACAAAGTCTACATTTAATCCATCAGGATGATATTATGGGGTATTGTGTGTAGGCCAGTGACACAAAGTCTCCATTTAATCCATCAGGTTGACATTATGGGGTATTGTGTGTAGGCCAGTGACACAAAGTCTACATTTAATCCATCATGTTGACATTATGGGGTATTGTGTGTAGGCCAGTGACACATTTAATCCATCAGGTTGACATTATGGGGTATTGTGTGTAGGCCAGTGACACATTTAATCCATCAGGTTGACATTATGGGGTATTGTGTGTAGGCCAGTGACACAAAGTCTACATTTAATCCATCAGGTTGACATTATGGGGTATTGTGTGTAGGCCAGTGACACAAAGTCTACATTTAATCCATCAGGTTGACATTATGGGGTATTGTATGTAGGCCAGTGACACATTTAATCCATCAGGTTGACATTATGGGGTATTGTGTGTAGGCCAGTGACACAAAGTCTACATTTAATCCATCAGGTTGACATTATGGGGTATTGTGTGTAGGCCAGTGACACAAAGTCTACATTTAATCCATCATGTTGACATTATGGGGTATTGTGTGTAGGCCAGTAACACATTTAATCCATCAGGTTGACATTATGGGGTATTGTGTGTAGGCCAGTGACAGAAAGTCTACATTTAATCCATCAGGTTGACATTATGGGGTATTGTGTGTAGGCCAGTGACACAAAGTCTACATTTAATCCATCAGGTTGACATTATGGGGTATTGTGTGTAGGCCAGTGACACAAAGTCTACATTTAATCCATCAGGTTGACATTATGGGGTATTGTGTGTAGGCCAGTGACACATTTAATCCATCAGGTTGACATTATGGGGTATTGTGTGTAGGCCAGTGACACAAAGTCTACATTTAATCCTACAGGATGACATTATGGGGTATTGTGTGTAGGCCAGTGACACAAAGTCTCCATTTAATCCATCAGGTTGACATTATGGGGTATTGTGTGTAGGCCAGTGACACATTTAATCCATCAGGTTGACATTATGGGGTATTGTGTGTAGGCCAGTGACACATTTAATCCATCAGGTTGACATTATGGGGTATTGTGTGTAGGCCAGTGACACAAAGTCTACATTTAATCCTACAGGATGACATTATGGGGTATTGTGTGTAGGCCAGTGACACAAAGTCTCCATTTAATCCATCAGGTTGACATTATGGGGTATTGTGTGTAGGCCAGTGACACAAAGTCTACATTTAATCCATCAGGTTGACATTATGGGGTATTGTGTGTAGGCCAGTGACACATTTAATCCATCAGGTTGACATTATGGGGTATTGTGTGTAGGCCAGTGACACATTTAATCCATCAGGTTGACATTATGGGGTATTGTGTGTAGGCCAGTGACACAAAGTCTACATTTAATCCATCTGGTTGACATTATGGGGTATTGTGTGTAGGCCAGTGACACAAAGTCTACATTTAATCCGTCAGGTTGACATTATGGGGTATTGTGTGTAGGCCAGTGACACATTTAATCCATCAGGTTGACATTATGGGGTATTGTGTGTAGGCCAGTGACACAAAGTCTACATTTAATCCATCAGGTTGACATTATGGGGTATTGTGTGTAGGCCAGTGACACAAAGTCTACTTTTAATCCATCAGGTTGACATTATGGGGTATTGTGTGTAGGCCAGTGACACATTTAATCCATCAGGTTGACATTATGGGGTATTGTGTGTAGGCCAGTGACACAAAGTCTACATTTAATCCTACAGGATGACATTATGGGGTATTGTGTGTAGGCCAGTGACACAAAGTCTACATTTAATCCATTAGGTTGACATTATGGGGTATTATGGGGTATTATGTGTAGGCCAGTGACACATTTAATCCATCAGGTTGACATTATGGGGTATTGTGTGTAGGCCAGTGACACAAAGTCTACATTTAATCCATCAGGTTGACATTATGGGGTATTGTTTGTAGGCCAGTGACACATTTAATCCATCAGGTTGACATTATCGGGTATTGTGTGTAGGCCAGTGACACAAAGTCTACATTTAATCCATCAGGATGATATTATGGGGTATTGTGTGTAGGCCAGTGACACAAAGTCTCCATTTAATCCATCAGGTTGACATTATGGGGTATTGTGTGTAGGCCAGTGACACAAAGTCTACATTTAATCCATCATGTTGACATTATGGGGTATTGTGTGTAGGCCAGTGACACATTTAATCCATCAGGTTGACATTATGGGGTATTGTGTGTAGGCCAGTGACACATTTAATCCATCAGGTTGACATTATGGGGTATTGTGTGTAGGCCAGTGACACAAAGTCTACATTTAATCCATCAGGTTGACATTATGGGGTATTGTGTGTAGGCCAGTGACACAAAATCTACATTTAATCCATCAGGTTGACATTATGGGGTATTGTGTGTAGGCCAGTGACACATTTAATCCATCAGGTTGACATTATGGGGTATTGTGTGTAGGCCAGTGACACAAAGTCTACATTTAATCCATCAGGTTGACATTATGGGGTATTGTGTGTAGGCCAGTGACACAAAGTCTACATTTAATCCATCAGGTTGACATTATGGGGTATTGTGTGTAGGCCAGTAACACATTTAATCCATCAGGTTGACATTATGGGGTATTGTGTGTAGGCCAGTGACAGAAAGTCTACATTTAATCCATCAGGTTGACATTATGGGGTATTGTGTGTAGGCCAGTGACACAAAGTCTACATTTAATCCATCAGGTTGACATTATGGGGTATTGTGTGTAGGCCAGTGACACAAAGTCTACATTTAATCCATCAGGTTGACATTATGGGGTATTGTGTGTAGGCCAGTGACACATTTAATCCATCAGGTTGACATTATGGGGTATTGTGTGTAGGCCAGTGACACAAAGTCTACATTTAATCCTACAGGATGACATTATGGGGTATTGTGTGTAGGCCAGTGACACAAAGTCTCCATTTAATCCATCAGGTTGACATTATGGGGTATTGTGTGTAGGCCAATGACACATTTAATCCATCAGGTTGACATTATGGGGTATTGTGTGTAGGCCAGTGACACATTTAATCCATCAGGTTGACATTATGGGGTATTGTGTGTAGGCCAGTGACACAAAGTCTACATTTAATCCTACAGGATGACATTATGGGGTATTGTGTGTAGGCCAGTGACACAAAGTCTCCATTTAATCCATCAGGTTGACATTATGGGGTATTGTGTGTAGGCCAGTGACACAAAGTCTACATTTAATCCATCAGGTTGACATTATGGGGTATTGTGTGTAGGCCAGTGACACATTTAATCCATCAGGTTGACATTATGGGGTATTGTGTGTAGGCCAGTGACACATTTAATCCATCAGGTTGACATTATGGGGTATTGTGTGTAGGCCAGTGACACAAAGTCTACATTTAATCCATCTGGTTGACATTATGGGGTATTGTGTGTAGGCCAGTGACACAAAGTCTACATTTAATCCGTCAGGTTGACATTATGGGGTATTGTGTGTAGGCCAGTGACACATTTAATCCATCAGGTTGACATTATGGGGTATTGTGTGTAGGCCAGTGACACAAAGTCTACATTTAATCCATCAGGTTGACATTATGGGGTATTGTGTGTAGGCCAGTGACACAAAGTCTACTTTTAATCCATCAGGTTGACATTATGGGGTATTGTGTGTAGGCCAGTGACACATTTAATCCATCAGGTTGACATTATGGGGTATTGTGTGTAGGCCAGTGACACAAAGTCTACATTTAATCCTACAGGATGACATTATGGGGTATTGTGTGTAGGCCAGTGACACAAAGTCTCCATTTAATCCATCAGGTTGACATTATGGGGTATTGTGTGTAGGCCAGTGACACATTTAATCCATCAGGTTGACATTATCGGGTATTGTGTGTAGGCCAGTGACATATTTAATCCATCAGGTTGACATTATGGGGTATTGTGTGTAGGCCAGTGACACAAAGTCTACATTTAATCCTACAGGATGACATTATGGGGTATTGTGTGTAGGCCAGTGACACAAAGTCTCCATTTAATCCATCAGGATGACATTATGGGGTATTGTGTGTAGGCCAGTGACACAAAGTCTACATTTAATCCATCAGGTTGACATTATGGGGTATTGTGTGTAGGCCAGTGACACATTTAATCCATCAGGTTGACATTATGGGGTATTGTGTGTAGGCCAGTGACAAAAAGTCTACATTTAATCCATCAGGTTGACATTATGGGGTATTGTGTGTAGGCCAGTGACACATTTAATCCATTAGGTTGATATTATGGGGTATTGTGTGTAGGCCAGTGACACAAAGTCTACATTTAATCCATCTGGTTGACATTATGGGGTATGGTGTGTAGGCCAGTGACACAAAGTCTACATTTAATCCATCAGGTTGACATTATGGGGTATTGTGTGTAGGCCAGTGACACAAAGTCTACATTTAATCCATCAGGTTGACATTATGGGGTATTGTGTGTAGGCCAGTGACACATTTAATCCATCAGGTTGACATTATGGGGTATTTTGTGTAGGCCAGTGACACAAAGTCTACATTTAATCCATCAGGTTGACATTATGGGGTATTGTGTGTAGGCCAGTGACACATTTAATCCATCAGGTTGACATTATCGGGTATTGTGTGTAGGCCAGTGACACAAAGTCTACATTTAATCCATCAGGATGACATTATGGGGTATTGTGTGTAGGCCAGTGAAACAAAGTCTACATTTAATCCATCAGGTTGACATTATGGGGTATTGTGTGTAGGCCAGTGACACAAAGTCTACATTTAATCCATCAGGATGACATTATGGGGTATTGTGTGTAGGCCAGTGACACATTTAATCCATCAGGTTGACATTATGGGGTATTGTGTGTAGGCCAGTGACACATTTAATCCATCAGGTTGACATTATGGGGTATTGTGTGTAGGCCAGTGACACATTTAATCCATCAGGTTGACATTATGGGGTATTGTGTGTAGGCCAGTGACACAAAGTCTAAATTTAATCCATCAGGTTGACATTATGGGGTATTGTGTGTAGGCCAGTGACACATTTAATCCATCAGGTTGACATTATGGGGTATTGTGTGTAGGCCAGTGACACAAAGTCTACATTTAATCCATCAGGATGACATTATGGGGTATTGTGTGTAGGCCAGTGACACAAAGTCTACATTTAATCTATCAGGTTGACATTATGGGGTATTGTGTGTAGGCCAGTGACACAAAGTCTACATTTAATCCATCAGGTTGACATTATGCGTTATTGTGTGTAGGCCAGTGAAACAAAGTCTACATTTAATCCATCAGGTTGACATTATGGGGTATTGTGTGTAGGCCAGTGACACATTTAATGCATCAGGTTGACATTATGGGCTATTGTGTGTAGGCCAGTGACACAAAGTCTACATTTAATCCATCAGGTTGACATTATGGGGTATTGTGTGTAGGCCAGTGACACATTTAATCCATCAGGTTGACATTATGGGGTATTGTGTGTAGGCCAGTGACACAAAATCTACATTTAATCCATCAGGTTGACATTATGGGGTATTGTGTGTAGGCCAGTGACACATTTAATCCATTAGGTTGACATTATGGGGTATTGTGTGTAGGCCAGTGACACAAAGTCTACATTTAATCCATCAGGTTGACATTATGGGGTATTGTGTGTAGGCCAGTGACACATTTAATCCATCAGGTTGACATTATGGGGTATTGTGTGTAGGCCAGTGACACATTTAATCCATCAGGTTGACATTATGGGGTATTGTGTGTAGGCCAGTGACACAAAGTCTACATTTAATCCATCAGGTTGACATTATGGGGTATTGTGTGTAGGCCAGTGACACAAAGTCGTATTTAATCCATCAGGTTGACATTATGGGGTATTGTGTGTAGGCCAGTGACACAAAGTCTACATTTAATCCATTAGGTTGACATTATGGGGTATTGTGTGTAGGCCAGTGACACATTTAATCCATCAGGTTGACATTATGGGGTATTGTGTGTAGGCCAGTGACACAAAGTCTACATTTAATCCATCAGGTTGACATTTTGGGGTATTGTGTGTAGGCCAGTGACACATTTAATCCATCAGGTTGACATTATCGGGTATTGTGTGTAGGCCAGTGACACAAAGTCTACATTTAATCCATCAGGATGACATTATGGGGTATTGTGTGTAGGCCAGTGACACAAAGTCTCCATTTAATCCATCAGGTTGACATTATGGGGTATTGTGTGTAGGCCAGTGACACAAAGTCTACATTTAATCCATCAGGTTGACATTATAGGGTATTGTGTGTAGGCCAGTGACACAAAGTCTACATTTAATCCATCAGGTTGACATTATAGGGTATTGTGTGTAGGCCAGTGACACAAAGTCTACATTTAATCCATCAGGTTGACATTATGCGGTATTGTGTGTAGGCCAGTAACACAAAGTCTACATTTAATCCATCAGGTTGACATTATGGGGTATTGTGTGTAGGCCAGTGACACATTTAATCCATCAGGTTGACATTATGGGGTATTGTGTGTAGGCCAGTGACACAAAGTCTACATTTAATCCATCAGGATGACATTATGGGGTATTGTGTGTAGGCCAGTGACACAAAGTCTACATTTAATCCATCAGGTTGACATTATGGGGTATTGTGTGTAGGCCAGTGACACATTTAATCCATCAGGTTGACATTATGGGGTATTGTGTGTAGGCCAGTGACACAAAGTCTACATTTAATCCATCAGGTTGACATTATGGGGTATTGTGTGTAGGCCAGTGACACATTTAATCCATCAGGTTGATATTATGGGGTATTGTGTGTAGGCCAGTGACACAAAGTCTACATTTAATCCATCTGGTTGACATTATGGGGTATGGTGTGTAGGCCAGTGACACAAAGTCTACATTTAATCCATCAGGTTGACATTATGGGGTATTGTGTGTAGGCCAGTGACACAAAGTCTACATTTAATCCATCAGGTTGACATTATGGGGTATTGTGTGTAGGCCAGTGACACATTTAATCCATCAGGTTGACATTATGGGGTATTTTGTGTAGGCCAGTGACACAAAGTCTACATTTAATCCATCAGGTTGACATTATGGGGTATTGTGTGTAGGCCAGTGACACATTTAATCCATCAGGTTGACATTATCGGGTATTGTGTGTAGGCCAGTGACAAAAAGTCTACATTTAAACCATCAGGATGACATTATGGGGTATTGTGTGTAGGCCAGTGAAACAAAGTCTACATTTAATCACTCAGGTTGACATTATGGGGTATTGTGTGTAGGCCAGTGACACAAAGTCTACATTTAATCCATCAGGTTGAAATTATGGGGTATTGTGTGTAGGCCAGTGACACATTTAATCCATCAGGTTGACATTATGGGGTATTGTGTGTAGGCCAGTGACACATTTAATCCATCAGGTTGACATTATGGGGTATTGTGTGTAGGCCAGTGACACAAAGTCTACATTTAATCCATCAGGATGACATTATGGGGTATTGTGTGTAGGCCAGTGACACAAAGTCTACATTTAATCCATCAGGTTGACATTATGGGGTATTGTGTGTAGGCCAGTGACACAAAGTCTACATTTAATCCATCAGGTTGACATTATGCGGTATTGTGTGTAGGCCAGTGACACAAAGTCTACATTTAATCCATCAGGTTGACATTATGGGGTATTGTGTGTAGGCCAGTGACACATTTACTCCATCAGGTTGACATTATCGGGTATTGTGTGTAGGCCAGTGACACAAAGTCTACATTTAATCCTTCAGGATGACATTATGGGGTATTGTGTGTAGGCCAGTGACACAAAGTCTACATTTAATCCATCAGGTTGACATTATGGGGTATTGTGTGTAGGCCAGTGACACATTTAATCCATCAGGTTGACATTATGGGGTATTGTGTGTAGGCCAGTGACACATTTAATCCATCAGGTTGACATTATGGGGTATTGTGTGTAGGCCAGTGACACATTTAATGCATCAGGTTGACATTATGGGCTATTGTGTGTAGGCCAGTGACACAAAGTCTACATTTAATCCATCAGGTTGACATTATGGGGTATTGTGTGTAGGCCAGTGACACATTTAATCCATCAGGTTGACATTATGGGGTATTGTGTGTAGGCCAGTGACACAAAATCTACATTTAATCCATCAGGTTGACATTATGGGGTATTGTGTGTAGGCCAGTGACACATTTAATCCATTAGGTTGACATTATGGGGTATTGTGTGTAGGCCAGTGACACAAAGTCTACATTTAATCCATCAGGTTGACATTATGGGGTATTGTGTGTAGGCCAGTGACACATTTAATCCATCAGGTTGACATTATGGGGTATTGTGTGTAGGCCAGTGACACATTTAATCCATCAGGTTGACATTATGGGGTATTGTGTGTAGGCCAGTGACACAAAGTCTACATTTAATCCATCAGGTTGACATTATGGGGTATTGTGTGTAGGCCAGTGACACAAAGTCGTATTTAATCCATCAGGTTGACATTATGGGGTATTGTGTGTAGGCCAGTGACACAAAGTCTACATTTAATCCATTAGGTTGACATTATGGGGTATTGTGTGTAGGCCAGTGACACATTTAATCCATCAGGTTGACATTATGGGGTATTGTGTGTAGGCCAGTGACACAAAGTCTACATTTAATCCATCAGGTTGACATTTTGGGGTATTGTGTGTAGGCCAGTGACACATTTAATCCATCAGGTTGACATTATCGGGTATTGTGTGTAGGCCAGTGACACAAAGTCTACATTTAATCCATCAGGATGACATTATGGGGTATTGTGTGTAGGCCAGTGACACAAAGTCTCCATTTAATCCATCAGGTTGACATTATGGGGTATTGTGTGTAGGCCAGTGACACAAAGTCTACATTTAATCCATCAGGTTGACATTATGGGGTATTGTGTGTAGGCCAGTGACACATTTAATCCATCAGGTTGACATTATGGGGTATTGTGTGTAGGCCAGTGACACATTTAATCCATCAGGTTGACATTATGGGGTATTGTGTGTAGGCCAGTGACACAAAGTCTACATTTAATCCATCAGGTTGACATTATGGGGTATTGTGTGTAGGCCAGTGACACATTTAATCCATCAGGTTGACATTATGGGGTATTGTGTGTAGGCCAGTGACACAAAGTCTACATTTAATCCATCAGGTTGACATTATGGGGTATTGTGTGTAGGCCAGTGACACAAAGTCTACATTTAATCCATCAGGTTGACATTATGGGGTATTGTGTGTAGGCCAGTGACACAAAGTCTACATTTAATCCATTAGGTTGACATTATGGGGTATTATGGGGTATTATGTGTAGGCCAGTGACACATTTAATCCATCAGGTTGACATTATGGGGTATTGTGTGTAGGCCAGTGACACAAAGTCTACATTTAATCCATCAGGTTGACATTATGGGGTATTGTTTGTAGGCCAGTGACACATTTAATCCATCAGGTTGACATTATCGGGTATTGTGTGTAGGCCAGTGACACATTTAATGCATCAGGTTGACATTATGGGGTATTGTGTGTAGGCCAGTGACACAAAGTCTACATTTAATCCATCAGGTTGACATTATGGGGTATTGTGTGTAGGCCAGTGACACATTTAATCCATCAGGTTGACATTATGGGGTATTGTGTGTAGGCCAGTGACACAAAATCTACATTTAATCCATCAGGTTGACATTATGGGGTATTGTGTGTAGGCCAGTGACACATTTAATCCATTAGGTTGACATTATGGGGTATTGTGTGTAGGCCAGTGACACAAAGTCTACATTTAATCCATCAGGTTGACATTATGGGGTATTGTGTGTAGGCCAGTGACACAAAGTCGTATTTAATCCATCAGGTTGACATTATGGGGTATTGTGTGTAGGCCAGTGACACAAAGTCTACATTTAATCCATTAGGTTGACATTATGGGGTATTGTGTGTAGGCCAGTGACACATTTAATCCATCAGGTTGACATTATGGGGTATTGTGTGTAGGCCAGTGACACAAAGTCTACATTTAATCCATCAGGTTGACATTATGGGGTATTGTGTGTAGGCCAGTGACACATTTAATCCATCAGGTTGACATTATCGGGTATTGTGTGTAGGCCAGTGACACAAAGTCTACATTTAATCCATCAGGATGACATTATGGGGTATTGTGTGTAGGCCAGTGACACAAAGTCTCCATTTAATCCATCAGGTTGACATTATGGGGTATTGTGTGTAGGCCAGTGACACAAAGTCTACATTTAATCCATCAGGTTGACATTATGGGGTATTGTGTGTAGGCCAGTGACACATTTAATCCATCAGGTTGACATTATGGGGTATTGTGTGTAGGCCAGTGACACATTTAATCCATCAGGTTGACATTATGGGGTATTGTGTGTAGGCCAGTGACACAAAGTCTACATTTAATCCATCAGGTTGACATTATGGGGTATTGTGTGTAGGCCAGTGACACATTTAATCCATCAGGTTGACATTATGGGGTATTGTGTGTAGGCCAGTGACACAAAGTCTACATTTAATCCATCAGGTTGAC
This sequence comes from Thymallus thymallus, assembly GCA_023634145.1. Taxonomy (NCBI): domain Eukaryota; kingdom Metazoa; phylum Chordata; class Actinopteri; order Salmoniformes; family Salmonidae; genus Thymallus; species Thymallus thymallus. Next base: position 1,483,353 of record CM042397.1, read on the forward strand.
ATTATGGGGTATTGTGTGTAGGCCAGTGACACAAAGTCTACATTTAATCCATCAGGTTGACATTATGGGGTATTGTGTGTAGGCCAGTGACACAAAGTCTACATTTAATCCATTAGGTTGACATTATGGGGTATTATGGGGTATTATGTGTAGGCCAGTGACACATTTAATCCATCAGGTTGACATTATGGGGTATTGTGTGTAGGCCAGTGACACAAAGTCTACATTTAATCCATCAGGTTGACATTATGGGGTATTGTTTGTAGGCCAGTGACACATTTAATCCATCAGGTTGACATTATCGGGTATTGTGTGTAGGCCAGTGACACAAAGTCTACATTTAATCCATCAGGATGATATTATGGGGTATTGTGTGTAGGCCAGTGACACAAAGTCTCCATTTAATCCATCAGGTTGACATTATGGGGTATTGTGTGTAGGCCAGTGACACAAAGTCTACATTTAATCCATCAGGTTGACATTATGGGGTATTGTTTGTAGGCCAGTGACACATTTAATCCATCAGGTTGACATTATCGGGTATTGTGTGTAGGCCAGTGACACAAAGTCTACATTTAATCCATCAGGATGATATTATGGGGTATTGTGTGTAGGCCAGTGACACAAAGTCTCCATTTAATCCATCAGGTTGACATTATGGGGTATTGTGTGTAGGCCAGTGACACAAAGTCTACATTTAATCCATCATGTTGACATTATGGGGTATTGTGTGTAGGCCAGTGACACATTTAATCCATCAGGTTGACATTATGGGGTATTGTGTGTAGGCCAGTGACACATTTAATCCATCAGGTTGACATTATGGGGTATTGTGTGTAGGCCAGTGACACAAAGTCTACATTTAATCCATCAGGTTGACATTATGGGGTATTGTGTGTAGGCCAGTGACACAAAGTCTACATTTAATCCATCAGGTTGACATTATGGGGTATTGTGTGTAGGCCAGTGACACATTTAATCCATCAGGTTGACATTATGGGGTATTGTGTGTAGGCCAGTGACACAAAGTCTACATTTAATCCATCAGGTTGACATTATGGGGTATTGTGTGTAGGCCAGTGACACAAAGTCTACATTTAATCCATCAGGTTGACATTATGGGGTATTGTGTGTAGGCCAGTAACACATTTAATCCATCAGGTTGACATTATGGGGTATTGTGTGTAGGCCAGTGACAGAAAGTCTACATTTAATCCATCAGGTTGACATTATGGGGTATTGTGTGTAGGCCAGTGACACAAAGTCTACATTTAATCCATCAGGTTGACATTATGGGGTATTGTGTGTAGGCCAGTGACACAAAGTCTACATTTAATCCATCAGGTTGACATTATGGGGTATTGTGTGTAGGCCAGTGACACATTTAATCCATCAGGTTGACATTATGGGGTATTGTGTGTAGGCCAGTGACACAAAGTCTACATTTAATCCTACAGGATGACATTATGGGGTATTGTGTGTAGGCCAGTGACACAAAGTCTCCATTTAATCCATCAGGTTGACATTATGGGGTATTGTGTGTAGGCCAGTGACACATTTAATCCATCAGGTTGACATTATGGGGTATTGTGTGTAGGCCAGTGACACATTTAATCCATCAGGTTGACATTATGGGGTATTGTGTGTAGGCCAGTGACACAAAGTCTACATTTAATCCTACAGGATGACATTATGGGGTATTGTGTGTAGGCCAGTGACACAAAGTCTCCATTTAATCCATCAGGTTGACATTATGGGGTATTATGTGTAGGCCAGTGACACAAAGTCTACATTTAATCCATCAGGTTGACATTATGGGGTATTGTGTGTAGGCCAGTGACACATTTAATCCATCAGGTTGACATTATGGGGTATTGTGTGTAGGCCAGTGACACATTTAATCCATCAGGTTGACATTATGGGGTATTGTGTGTAGGCCAGTGACACAAAGTCTACATTTAATCCATCTGGTTGACATTATGGGGTATTGTGTGTAGGCCAGTGACACAAAGTCTACATTTAATCCGTCAGGTTGACATTATGGGGTATTGTGTGTAGGCCAGTGACACATTTAATCCATCAGGTTGACATTATGGGGTATTGTGTGTAGGCCAGTGACACAAAGTCTACATTTAATCCATCAGGTTGACATTATGGGGTATTGTGTGTAGGCCAGTGACACATTTAATCCATCAGGTTGACATTATGGGGTATTGTGTGTAGGCCAGTGACACAAAGTCTACATTTAATCCTACAGGATGACATTATGGGGTATTTTGTGTAGGCCAGTGACACAAAGTCTCCATTTAATCCATCAGGTTGACATTATGGGGTATTGTGTGTAGGCCAGTGACACATTTAATCCATCAGGTTGACATTATCGGGTATTGTGTGTAGGCCAGTGACATATTTAATCCATCAGGTTGACATTATGGGGTATTGTGTGTAGGCCAGTGACACAAAGTCTACATTTAATCCTACAGGATGACATTATGGGGTATTGTGTGTAGGCCAGTGACACAAAGTCTCCATTTAATCCATCAGGATGACATTATGGGGTATTGTGTGTAGGCCAGTGACACAAAGTCTACATTTAATCCATCAGGTTGACATTATGGGGTATTGTGTGTAGGCCAGTGACACATTTAATCCATCAGGTTGACATTATGGGGTATTGTGTGTAGGCCAGTGACAAAAAGTCTACATTTAATCCATCAGGTTGACATTATGGGGTATTGTGTAGGCCAGTGACACATTTAATCCATTAGGTTGATATTATGGGGTATTGTGTGTAGGCCAGTGACACAAAGTCTACATTTAATCCATCTGGTTGACATTATGGGGTATGGTGTGTAGGCCAGTGACACAAAGTCTACATTTAATCCATCAGGATGACATTATGTGGTATTGTGTGTAGGCCAGTGACACAAAGTCTACATTTAATCCATCAGGTTGACATTATGGGGTATTGTGTGTAGGCCAGTGACACATTTAATCCATCAGGTTGACATTATGGGGTATTGTGTGTAGGCCAGTGACAAAAAGTCTACATTTAATCCATCAGGTTGACATTATGGGGTATTGTGTGTAGGCCAGTGACACATTTAATCCATTAGGTTGATATTATGGGGTATTGTGTGTAGGCCAGTGACACAAAGTCTACATTTAATCCATCTGGTTGACATTATGGGGTATGGTGTGTAGGCCAGTGACACAAAGTCTACATTTAATCCATCAGGTTGACATTATGGGGTATTGTGTGTAGGCCAGTGACACAAAGTCTACATTTAATCCATCAGGTTGACATTATGGGGTATTGTGTGTAGGCCAGTGACACATTTAATCCATCAGGTTGACATTATGGGGTATTTTGTGTAGGCCAGTGACACAAAGTCTACATTTAATCCATCAGGTTGACATTATGGGGTATTGTGTGTAGGCCAGTGACACATTTAATCCATCAGGTTGACATTATGGGGTATTGTGTGTAGGCCAGTGACACATTTAATCCATCAGGTTGACATTATGGGGTATTGTGTGTAGGCCAGTGACACAAAGTCTACATTTAATCCTACAGGATGACATTATGGGGTATTGTGTGTAGGCCAGTGACACAAAGTCTCCATTTAATCCATCAGGTTGACATTATGGGGTATTATGTGTAGGCCAGTGACACAAAGTCTACATTTAATCCATCAGGTTGACATTATGGGGTATTGTGTGTAGGCCAGTGACACATTTAATCCATCAGGTTGACATTATGGGGTATTGTGTGTAGGCCAGTGACACATTTAATCCATCAGGTTGACATTATGGGGTATTGTGTGTAGGCCAGTGACACAAAGTCTACATTTAATCCATCTGGTTGACATTATGGGGTATTGTGTGTAGGCCAGTGACACAAAGTCTACATTTAATCCGTCAGGTTGACATTATGGGGTATTGTGTGTAGGCCAGTGACACATTTAATCCATCAGGTTGACATTATGGGGTATTGTGTGTAGGCCAGTGACACAAAGTCTACATTTAATCCATCAGGTTGACATTATGGGGTATTGTGTGTAGGCCAGTGACACATTTAATCCATCAGGTTGACATTATGGGGTATTGTGTGTAGGCCAGTGACACAAAGTCTACATTTAATCCTACAGGATGACATTATGGGGTATTTTGTGTAGGCCAGTGACACAAAGTCTCCATTTAATCCATCAGGTTGACATTATGGGGTATTGTGTGTAGGCCAGTGACACATTTAATCCATCAGGTTGACATTATCGGGTATTGTGTGTAGGCCAGTGACATATTTAATCCATCAGGTTGACATTATGGGGTATTGTGTGTAGGCCAGTGACACAAAGTCTACATTTAATCCTACAGGATGACATTATGGGGTATTGTGTGTAGGCCAGTGACACAAAGTCTCCATTTAATCCATCAGGATGACATTATGGGGTATTGTGTGTAGGCCAGTGACACAAAGTCTACATTTAATCCATCAGGTTGACATTATGGGGTATTGTGTGTAGGCCAGTGACACATTTAATCCATCAGGTTGACATTATGGGGTATTGTGTGTAGGCCAGTGACAAAAAGTCTACATTTAATCCATCAGGTTGACATTATGGGGTATTGTGTGTAGGCCAGTGACACATTTAATCCATTAGGTTGATATTATGGGGTATTGTGTGTAGGCCAGTGACACAAAGTCTACATTTAATCCATCTGGTTGACATTATGGGGTATGGTGTGTAGGCCAGTGACACAAAGTCTACATTTAATCCATCAGGATGACATTATGGGGTATTGTGTGTAGGCCAGTGACACAAAGTCTACATTTAATCCATCAGGTTGACATTATGGGGTATTGTGTGTAGGCCAGTGACACATTTAATCCATCAGGTTGACATTATGGGGTATTGTGTGTAGGCCAGTGACAAAAAGTCTACATTTAATCCATCAGGTTGACATTATGGGGTATTGTGTGTAGGCCAGTGACACATTTAATCCATTAGGTTGATATTATGGGGTATTGTGTGTAGGCCAGTGACACAAAGTCTACATTTAATCCATCTGGTTGACATTATGGGGTATGGTGTGTAGGCCAGTGACACAAAGTCTACATTTAATCCATCAGGATGACATTATGTGGTATTGTGTGTAGGCCAGTGACACAAAGTCTACATTTAATCCATCAGGTTGACATTATGGGGTATTGTGTGTAGGCCAGTGACACATTTAATCCATCAGGTTGACATTATGGGGTATTGTGTGTAGGCCAGTGACAAAAAGTCTACATTTAATCCATCAGGTTGACATTATGGGGTATTGTGTGTAGGCCAGTGACACATTTAATCCATTAGGTTGATATTATGGGGTATTGTGTGTAGGCCAGTGACACAAAGTCTACATTTAATCCATCTGGTTGACATTATGGGGTATGGTGTGTAGGCCAGTGACACAAAGTCTACATTTAATCCATCAGGTTGACATTATGGGGTATTGTGTGTAGGCCAGTGACACAAAGTCTACATTTAATCCATCAGGTTGACATTATGGGGTATTGTGTGTAGGCCAGTGACACATTTAATCCATCAGGTTGACATTATGGGGTATTTTGTGTAGGCCAGTGACACAAAGTCTACATTTAATCCATCAGGTTGACATTATGGGGTATTGTGTGTAGGCCAGTGACACATTTAATCCATCAGGTTGACATTATGGGGTATTGTGTGTAGGCCAGTGACACATTTAATCCATCAGGTTGACATTATGGGGTATTGTGTGTAGGCCAGTGACACAAAGTCTACATTTAATCCTACAGGATGACATTATGGGGTATTGTGTGTAGGCCAGTGACACAAAGTCTCCATTTAATCCATCAGGTTGACATTATGGGGTATTATGTGTAGGCCAGTGACACAAAGTCTACATTTAATCCATCAGGTTGACATTATGGGGTATTGTGTGTAGGCCAGTGACACATTTAATCCATCAGGTTGACATTATGGGGTATTGTGTGTAGGCCAGTGACACATTTAATCCATCAGGTTGACATTATGGGGTATTGTGTGTAGGCCAGTGACACAAAGTCTACATTTAATCCATCTGGTTGACATTATGGGGTATTGTGTGTAGGCCAGTGACACAAAGTCTACATTTAATCCGTCAGGTTGACATTATGGGGTATTGTGTGTAGGCCAGTGACACATTTAATCCATCAGGTTGACATTATGGGGTATTGTGTGTAGGCCAGTGACACAAAGTCTACATTTAATCCATCAGGTTGACATTATGGGGTATTGTGTGTAGGCCAGTGACACATTTAATCCATCAGGTTGACATTATGGGGTATTGTGTGTAGGCCAGTGACACAAAGTCTACATTTAATCCTACAGGATGACATTATGGGGTATTTTGTGTAGGCCAGTGACACAAAGTCTCCATTTAATCCATCAGGTTGACATTATGGGGTATTGTGTGTAGGCCAGTGACACATTTAATCCATCAGGTTGACATTATCGGGTATTGTGTGTAGGCCAGTGACATATTTAATCCATCAGGTTGACATTATGGGGTATTGTGTGTAGGCCAGTGACACAAAGTCTACATTTAATCCTACAGGATGACATTATGGGGTATTGTGTGTAGGCCAGTGACACAAAGTCTCCATTTAATCCATCAGGATGACATTATGGGGTATTGTGTGTAGGCCAGTGACACAAAGTCTACATTTAATCCATCAGGTTGACATTATGGGGTATTGTGTGTAGGCCAGTGACACATTTAATCCATCAGGTTGACATTATGGGGTATTGTGTGTAGGCCAGTGACAAAAAGTCTACATTTAATCCATCAGGTTGACATTATGGGGTATTGTGTGTAGGCCAGTGACACATTTAATCCATTAGGTTGATATTATGGGGTATTGTGTGTAGGCCAGTGACACAAAGTCTACATTTAATCCATCTGGTTGACATTATGGGGTATGGTGTGTAGGCCAGTGACACAAAGTCTACATTTAATCCATCAGGATGACATTATGGGGTATTGTGTGTAGGCCAGTGACACAAAGTCTACATTTAATCCATCAGGTTGACATTATGGGGTATTGTGTGTAGGCCAGTGACACATTTAATCCATCAGGTTGACATTATGGGGTATTGTGTGTAGGCCAGTGACAAAAAGTCTACATTTAATCCATCAGGTTGACATTATGGGGTATTGTGTGTAGGCCAGTGACACATTTAATCCATTAGGTTGATATTATGGGGTATTGTGTGTAGGCCAGTGACACAAAGTCTACATTTAATCCATCTGGTTGACATTATGGGGTATGGTGTGTAGGCCAGTGACACAAAGTCTACATTTAATCCATCAGGTTGACATTATGGGGTATTGTGTGTAGGCCAGTGACACAAAGTCTACATTTAATCCATCAGGTTGACATTATGGGGTATTGTGTGTAGGCCAGTGACACATTTAATCCATCAGGTTGACATTATGGGGTATTTTGTGTAGGCCAGTGACACAAAGTCTACATTTAATCCATCAGGTTGACATTATGGGGTATTGTGTGTAGGCCAGTGACACATTTAATCCATCAGGTTGACATTATCGGGTATTGTGTGTAGGCCAGTGACACAAAGTCTACATTTAATCCATCAGGATGACATTATGGGGTATTGTGTCTAGGCCAGTGAAACAAAGTCTACATTTAATCCATCAGGTTGACATTATGGGGTATTGTGTGTAGGCCAGTGACACAAAGTCTACATTTAATCCATCAGGATGACATTATGGGGTATTGTGTGTAGGCCAGTGACACATTTAATCCATCAGGTTGACATTATGGGGTATTGTGTGTAGGCCAGTGACACATTTAATCCATCAGGTTGACATTATGGGGTATTGTGTGTAGGCCAGTGACACATTTAATCCATCAGGTTGACATTATGGGGTATTGTGTGTAGGCCAGTGACACAAAGTCTAAATTTAATCCATCAGGTTGACATTATGGGGTATTGTGTGTAGGCCAGTGACACATTTAATCCATCAGGTTGACATTATGGGGTATTGTGTGTAGGCCAGTGACACAAAGTCTACATTTAATCCATCAGGTTGACATTATGGGGTATTGTGTGTAGGCCAGTGACACAAAGTCCACATTTAATCCATCAGGTTGACATTATGGGGTATTGTGTGTAGGCCAGTGACACAAAGTCTACATTTAATCCATCAGGATGACATTATGGGGTATTGTGTGTAGGCCAGTGACACAAAGTCTACATTTAATCTATCAGGGTGACATTATGGGGTATTGTGTGTAGGCCAGTGACACAAAGTCTACATTTAATCCATCAGGTTGACATTATGCGGTATTGTGTGTAGGCCAGTGAAACAAAGTCTACATTTAATCCATCAGGTTGACATTATGGGGTATTGTGTGTAGGCCAGTGACACATTTAATGCATCAGGTTGACATTATGGGGTATTGTGTGTAGGCCAGTGACACAAAGTCTACATTTAATCCATCAGGTTGACATTATGGGGTATTGTGTGTAGGCCAGTGACAAATTTAATCCATCAGGTTGACATTATGGGGTATTGTGTGTAGGCCAGTGACACAAAATCTACATTTAATCCATCAGGTTGACATTATGGGGTATTGTGTGTAGGCCAGTGACACATTTAATCCATTAGGTTGACATTATGGGGTATTGTGTGTAGGCCAGTGACACAAAGTCTACATTTAATCCATCAGGTTGACATTATGGGGTATTGTGTGTAGGCCAGTGACACATTTAATCCATCAGGTTGACATTATGGGGTATTGTGTGTAGGCCAGTGACACATTTAATCCATCAGGTTGACATTATGGGGTATTGTGTGTAGGCCAGTGACAAATTTAATCCATCAGGTTGACATTATGGGGTATTGTGTGTAGGCCAGTGACACAAAATCTACATTTAATCCATCAGGTTGACATTATGGGGTATTGTGTGTAGGCCAGTGACACATTTAATCCATTAGGTTGACATTATGGGGTATTGTGTGTAGGCCAGTGACACAAAGTCTATATTTAATCCATCAGGTTGACATTATGGGGTATTGTGTGTAGGCCAGTGACACATTTAATCCATCAGGTTGACATTATGGGGTATTGTGTGTAGGCAAGTGACACATTTAATCCATCAGGTTGACATTATGGGGTATTGTGTGTAGGCCAGTGACACAAAGTCTACATTTAATCCATCAGGTTGACATTATGGGGTATTGTGTGTAGGCCAGTGACACATTTAATCCATCAGGTTGACATTATGGGGTATTGTGTGTAGGCCAGTGACACAAAGTCTACATTTAATCCATCAGGTTGACATTATGGGGTATTGTGTGTAGGCCAGTGACACATTTAATCCATCAGGTTGACATTATGGGGTATTGTGTGTAGGCCAGTGACACAAAGTCTACATTTAATCCATCAGGTTGACATTATGGGGTATTGTGTGTAGGCCAGTGACACAAAGTCGTATTTAATCCATCAGGTTGACATTATGGGGTATTGTGTGTAGGCCAGTGACACAAAGTCTACATTTAATCCATTAGGTTGACATTATGGGGTATTGTGTGTAGGCCAGTGACACATTTAATCCATCAGGTTGACATTATTGTTATGAAATTTCCCCCCCGGGGGATTAATAAAGTACCTATCTATCTATCTATCTATCTTATGGGGTATTGTGTGTAGGCCAGTGACACAAAGTCTACATTTAATCCATCAGGTTGACATTATGGGGTATTGTGTGTAGGCCAGTGACACATTTAATCCATCAGGTTGACATTATCGGGTATTGTGTGTAGGCCAGTGACACAAAGTCTACATTTAATCCATCAGGATGACATTATGGGGTATTGTGTGTAGGCCAGTGACACAAAGTCTCCATTTAATCCATCAGGTTGACATTATGGGGTATTGTGTGTAGGCCAGTGACACATTTAATCCATCAGGTTGACATTATGGGGTATTGTGTGTAGGCCAGTGACACATTTAATCCATCAGGTTGACATTATGGGGTATTGTGTGTAGGCCAGTGACACAAAGTCTACATTTAATCCATCAGGTTGACATTATGGGGTATTGTGTGTAGGCCATTGACACATTTAATCCATCAGGTTGACATTATGGGGTATTGTGTGTAGGCCAGTGACACAAAGTCTACATTTAATCCATCAGGTTGACATTATGGGGTATTGTGTGTAGGCCAGTGACACAAAGTCTACATTTAATCCATCAGGTTGACATTATGGGGTATTGTGTGTAGGCCAGTGACACAAAGTCTACATTTAATCCATTAGGTTGACATTATGGGGTATTATGGGGTATTATGTGTAGGCCAGTGACACATTTAATCCATCAGGTTGACATTATGGGGTATTGTGTGTAGGCCAGTGACACAAAGTCTACATTTAATCCATCAGGTTGACATTATGGGGTATTGTTTGTAGGCCAGTGACACATTTAATCCATCAGGTTGACATTATCGGGTATTGTGTGTAGGCCAGTGACACAAAGTCTACATTTAATCCATCAGGATGATATTATGGGGTATTGTGTGTAGGCCAGTGACACAAAGTCTCCATTTAATCCATCAGGTTGACATTATGGGGTATTGTGTGTAGGCCAGTGACACAAAGTCTACATTTAATCCATCATGTTGACATTATGGGGTATTGTGTGTAGGCCAGTGACACATTTAATCCATCAGGTTGACATTATGGGGTATTGTGTGTAGGCCAGTGACACATTTAATCCATCAGGTTGACATTATGGGGTATTGTGTGTAGGCCAGTGACACAAAGTCTACATTTAATCCATCAGGTTGACATTATGGGGTATTGTGTGTAGGCCAGTGACACATTTAATCCATCAGGTTGACATTATGGGGTATTGTGTGTAGGCCAGTGACACATTTAATCCATCAGGTTGACATTATGGGGTATTGTGTGTAGGCCAGTGACACAAAGTCTAAATTTAATCCATCAGGTTGACATTATGGGGTATTGTGTGTAGGCCAGTGACACATTTAATCCATCAGGTTGACATTATGGGGTATTGTGTGTAGGCCAGTGACACAAAGTCTACATTTAATCCATCAGGTTGACATTATGGGGTATTGTGTGTAGGCCAGTGACACAAAGTCCACATTTAATCCATCAGGTTGACATTATGGGGTATTGTGTGTAGGCCAGTGACACAAAGTCTACATTTAATCCATCAGGATGACATTATGGGGTATTGTTTGTAGGCCAGTGACACAAAGTCTACATTTAATCTATCAGGTTGACATTATGGGGTATTGTGTGTAGGCCAGTGACACAAAGTCTACATTTAATCCATCAGGTTGACATTATGCGGTATTGTGTGTAGGCCAGTGAAACAAAGTCTACATTTAATCCATCAGGTTGACATTATGGGGTATTGTGTGTAGGCCAGTGACACATTTAATGCATCAGGTTGACATTATGGGGTATTGTGTGTAGGCCAGTGACACAAAGTCTACATTTAATCCATCAGGTTGACATTATGGGGTATTGTGTGTAGGCCAGTGACACATTTAATCCATCAGGTTGACATTATGGGGTATTGTGTGTAGGCCAGTGACACAAAATCTACATTTAATCCATCAGGTTGACATTATGGGGTATTGTGTGTAGGCCAGTGACACATTTAATCCATTAGGTTGACATTATGGGGTATTGTGTGTAGGCCAGTGACACAAAGTCTACATTTAATCCATCAGGTTGACATTATGGGGTATTGTGTGTAGGCCAGTGACACATTTAATCCATCAGGTTGACATTATGGGGTATTGTGTGTAGGCCAGTGACACATTTAATCCATCAGGTTGACATTATGGGGTATTGTGTGTAGGCCAGTGACACAAAGTCTACATTTAATCCATCAGGTTGACATTATGGGGTATTGTGTGTAGGCCAGTGACACAAAGTCTACATTTAATCCATCAGGTTGACATTATGGGGTATTGTGTGTAGGCCAGTGACACATTTAATCCATCAGGTTGACATTATGGGGTATTGTGTGTAGGCCAGTGACACAAAGTCTACATTTAATCCATCAGGTTGACATTATGGGGTATTGTGTGTAGGCCAGTGACACATTTAATCCATCAGGTTGACATTATGGGGTATTGTGTGTAGGCCAGTGACACAAAGTCTACATTTAATCCATCAGGTTGACATTATGGGGTATTGTGTGTAGGCCAGTGACACAAAGTCGTATTTAATCCATCAGGTTGACATTATGGGGTATTGTGTGTAGGCCAGTGACACAAAGTCTACATTTAATCCATTAGGTTGACATTATGGGGTATTGTGTGTAGGCCAGTGACACATTTAATCCATCAGGTTGACATTATGGGGTATTGTGTGTAGGCCAGTGACACAAAGTCTACATTTAATCCATCAGGTTGACATTATGGGGTATTGTGTGTAGGCCAGTGACACATTTAATCCATCAGGTTGACATTATGGGGTATTGTGTGTAGGCCAGTGACACAAAGTCTACATTTAATCCATCAGGATGACATTATGGGGTATTGTGTGTAGGCCAGTGACACAAAGTCTCCATTTAATCCATCAGGTTGACATTATGGGGTATTGTGTGTAGGCCAGTGACACAAAGTCTACATTTAATCCATCAGGTTGACATTATGGGGTATTGTGTGTAGGCCAGTGACACATTTAATCCATCAGGTTGACATTATGGGGTATTGTGTGTAGGCCAGTGACACATTTAATCCATCAGGTTGACATTATGGGGTATTGTGTGTAGGCCAGTGACACAAAGTCTACATTTAATCCATCAGGTTGACATTATGGGGTATTGTGTGTAGGCCAGTGACACATTTAATCCATCAGGTTGACATTATGGGGTATTGTGTGTAGGCCAGTGACACAAAGTCTACATTTAATCCATCAGGTTGACATTATGGGGTATTGTGTGTAGGCCAGTGACACAAAGTCTACATTTAATCCATCAGGTTGACATTATGGGGTATTGTGTGTAGGCCAGTGACACAAAGTCTACATTTAATCCATTAGGTTGACATTATGGGGTATTATGGGGTATTATGTGTAGGCCAGTGACACATTTAATCCATCAGGTTGACATTATGGGGTATTGTGTGTAGGCCAGTGACACAAAATCTACATTTAATCCATCAGGTTGACATTATGGGGTATTGTGTGTAGGCCAGTGACACATTTAATCCATTAGGTTGACATTATGGGGTATTGTGTGTAGGCCAGTGACACAAAGTCTACATTTAATCCATCAGGTTGACATTATGGGGTATTGTGTGTAGGCCAGTGACACATTTAATCCATCAGGTTGACATTATGGGGTATTGTGTGTAGGCCAGTGACACATTTAATCCATCAGGTTGACATTATGGGGTATTGTGTGTAGGCCAGTGACACAAAGTCTACATTTAATCCATCAGGTTGACATTATGGGGTATTGTGTGTAGGCCAGTGACACAAAGTCTACATTTAATCCATCAGGTTGACATTATGGGGTATTGTGTGTAGGCCAGTGACACATTTAATCCATCAGGTTGACATTATGGGGTATTGTGTGTAGGCCAGTGACACAAAGTCTACATTTAATCCATCAGGTTGACATTATGGGGTATTGTGTGTAGGCCAGTGACACATTTAATCCATCAGGTTGACATTATGGGGTATTGTGTGTAGGCCAGTGACACAAAGTCTACATTTAATCCATCAGGTTGACATTATGGGGTATTGTGTGTAGGCCAGTGACACAAAGTCGTATTTAATCCATCAGGTTGACATTATGGGGTATTGTGTGTAGGCCAGTGACACAAAGTCTACATTTAATCCATTAGGTTGACATTATGGGGTATTGTGTGTAGGCCAGTGACACATTTAATCCATCAGGTTGACATTATGGGGTATTGTGTGTAGGCCAGTGACACAAAGTCTACATTTAATCCATCAGGTTGACATTATGGGGTATTGTGTGTAGGCCAGTGACACATTTAATCCATCAGGTTGACATTATGGGGTATTGTGTGTAGGCCAGTGACACAAAGTCTACATTTAATCCATCAGGATGACATTATGGGGTATTGTGTGTAGGCCAGTGACACAAAGTCTCCATTTAATCCATCAGGTTGACATTATGGGGTATTGTGTGTAGGCCAGTGACACAAAGTCTACATTTAATCCATCAGGTTGACATTATGGGGTATTGTGTGTAGGCCAGTGACACATTTAATCCATCAGGTTGACATTATGGGGTATTGTGTGTAGGCCAGTGACACATTTAATCCATCAGGTTGACATTATGGGGTATTGTGTGTAGGCCAGTGACACAAAGTCTACATTTAATCCATCAGGTTGACATTATGGGGTATTGTGTGTAGGCCAGTGACACATTTAATCCATCAGGTTGACATTATGGGGTATTGTGTGTAGGCCAGTGACACAAAGTCTACATTTAATCCATCAGGTTGACATTATGGGGTATTGTGTGTAGGCCAGTGACACAAAGTCTACATTTAATCCATCAGGTTGACATTATGGGGTATTGTGTGTAGGCCAGTGACACAAAGTCTACATTTAATCCATTAGGTTGACATTATGGGGTATTATGGGGTATTATGTGTAGGCCAGTGACACATTTAATCCATCAGGTTGACATTATGGGGTATTGTGTGTAGGCCAGTGACACAAAGTCTACATTTAATCCATCAGGTTGACATTATGGGGTATTGTTTGTAGGCCAGTGACACATTTAATCCATCAGGTTGACATTATGGGGTATTGTGTGTAGGCCAGTGACACAAAGTCTACATTTAATCCATCAGGATGATATTATGGGGTATTGTGTGTAGGCCAGTGACACAAAGTCTCCATTTAATCCATCAGGTTGACATTATGGGGTATTGTGTGTAGGCCAGTGACACAAAGTCTACATTTAATCCATCATGTTGACATTATGGGGTATTGTGTGTAGGCCAGTGACACATTTAATCCATCAGGTTGACATTATGGGGTATTGTGTGTAGGCCAGTGACACATTTAATCCATCAGGTTGACATTATGGGGTATTGTGTGTAGGCCAATGACACAAAGTCTACATTTAATCCATCAGGTTGACATTATGGGGTATTGTGTGTAGGCCAGTGACACATTTAATCCATCAGGTTGACATTATGGGGTATTGTGTGTAGGCCAGTGACACAAAGTCTACATTTAATCCATCAGGTTGACATTATGGGGTATTGTGTGTAGGCCAGTAACACATTTAATCCATCAGGTTGACATTATGGGGTATTGTGTGTAGGCCAGTGACAGAAAGTCTACATTTAATCCATCAGGTTGACATTATGGGGTATTGTGTGAAGGCCAGTGACACAAAGTCTACATTTAATCCATCAGGTTGACATTATGGGGTATTGTGTGTAGGCCAGTGACACAAAGTCTACATTTAATCCATCAGGTTGACATTATGGGGTATTGTGTGTAGGCCAGTGACACATTTAATCCATCAGGTTGACATTATGGGGTATTGTGTGTAGGCCAGTGACACAAAGTCTACATTTAATCCTACAGGATGACATTATGGGGTATTGTGTGTAGGCCAGTGACACAAAGTCTCCATTTAATCCATCAGGTTGACATTATGGGGTATTGTGTGTAGGCCAGTGACACATTTAATCCATCAGGTTGACATTATGGGGTATTGTGTGTAGGCCAGTGACACATTTAATCCATCAGGTTGACATTATGGGGTATTGTGTGTAGGCCAGTGACACAAAGTCTACATTTAATCCTACATGATGACATTATGGGGTATTGTGTGTAGGCCAGTGACACAAAGTCTCCATTTAATCCATCAGGTTGACATTATGGGGTATTGTGTGTAGGCCAGTGACACAAAGTCTACATTTAATCCATCAGGTTGACATTATGGGGTATTGTGTGTAGGCCAGTGACACATTTAATCCATCAGGTTTACATTATGGGGTATTGTGTGTAGGCCAGTGACACATTTAATCCATCAGGTTGACATTATGGGGTATTGTGTGTAGGCCAGTGACACAAAGTCTACATTTAATCCATCTGGTTGACATTATGGGGTATTGTGTGTAGGCCAGTGACACAAAGTCTACATTTAATCCGTCAGGTTGACATTATGGGGTATTGTGTGTAGGCCAGTGACACATTTAATCCATCAGGTTGACATTATGGGGTATTGTGTGTAGGCCAGTGACACAAAGTCTACATTTAATCCATCAGGTTGACATTATGGGGTATTGTGTGTAGGCCAGTGACACAAAGTCTACTTTTAATCCATCAGGTTGACATTATGGGGTATTGTGTGTAGGCCAGTGACACATTTAATCCATCAGGTTGACATTATGGGGTATTGTGTGTAGGCCAGTGACACAAAGTCTACATTTAATCCTACAGGATGACATTATGGGGTATTGTGTGTAGGCCAGTGACACAAAGTCTCCATTTAATCCATCAGGTTGACATTATGGGGTATTGTGTGTAGGCCAGTGACACATCTAATCCATCAGGTTGACATTATGGGGTATTGTGTGTAGGCCAGTGACATATTTAATCCATCAGGTTGACATTATGGGGTATTGTGTGTAGGCCAGTGACACAAAGTCTACATTTAATCCTACAGGATGACATTATGGGGTATTGTGTGTAGGCCAGTGACACAAAGTCTCCATTTAATCCATCAGGATGACATTATGGGGTATTGTGTGTAGGCCAGTGACACAAAGTCTACATTTAATCCATCAGGTTGACATTATGGGGTATTGTGTGTAGGCCAGTGACACATTTAATCCATCAGGTTGACATTATGGGGTATTGTGTGTAGGCCAGTGACACATTTAATACATCAGGTTGACATTATGGGGTATTGTGTGTAGGCCAGTGACACAAAGTCTACATTTAATCCATCAGGTTGACATTATGGGGTATTGTGTGTAGGCCAGTGACACAAAGTCTACATTTAATCCATTAGGTTGACATTATGGGGTATTGTGTGTAGGCCAGTGACACATTTAATCCATCAGGTTGACATTATGGGGTATTGTGTGTAGGCCAGTGACACAAAGTCTACATTTAATCCATCAGGTTGACATTATGGGGTATTGTGTGTAGGCCAGTGACACATTTAATCCATCAGGTTGACATTATCGGGTATTGTGTGTAGGCCAGTGACACAAAGTCTACATTTAATCCATCAGGATGACATTATGGGGTATTGTGTGTAGGCCAGTGACACAAAGTCTCCATTTAATCCATCAGGTTGACATTATGGGGTATTGTGTGTAGGCCAGTGACACAAAGTCTACATTTAATCCATCAGGTTGACATTATGGGGTATTGTGTGTAGGCCAGTGACACATTTAATCCATCAGGTTGACATTATGGGGTATTGTGTGTAGGCCAGTGACACAAAGTCTACATTTAATCCATCAGGTTGACATTATGGGGTATTGTGTGTAGGCCAGTGACACAAAGTCTACATTTAATCCATCAGGTTGACATTATGGGGTATTGTGTGTAGGCCAGTGACACATTTAATCTATCAGGTTGACATTATCGGGGTATTGTGTGTAGGCCAGTGACACAAAGTCTACATTTAATCCATCAGGTTGACATTATGGGGTATTGTGTGTAGGCCAGTGACACAAAGTCTACATTTAATCCATCAGGATGACATTATGGGGTATTGTGTGTAGGCCAGTGACACAAAGTCTCCATTTAATCCATCAGGTTGACATTATGGGGTATTGTGTGTAGGCCAGTGACACAAAGTCTACATTTAATCCATCAGGTTGACATTATGGGGTATTGTGTGTAGGCCAGTGACACATTTAATCCATCAGGTTGACATTATGGGGTATTGTGTGTAGGCCAGTGACACATTTAATCCATCAGGTTGACATTATGCGGTATTGTGTGTAGGCCAGTGACACAAAGTCTACATTTAATCCATCAGGTTGACATTATGGGGTATTGTGTGTAGGCCAGTGACACATTTAATCCATCAGGTTGACATTATGGGGTATTGTGTGTAGGCCAGTGACACAAAGTCTACATTTAATCCATCAGGGTGACATTATGGGGTATTGTGTGTAGGCCAGTGACACAAAGTCTCCATTTAATCCATCAGGTTGACATTATGGGGTATTGTGTGTAGGCCAGTGACACAAAGTCTTCATTTAATCCATCAGGTTGACATTATGGGGTATTGTGTGTAGGCCAGTGACACATTTAATCCATCAGGTTGACATTACGGGGTATTGTGTGTAGGCCAGTGACACAAAGTCTACATTTAATCCATCAGGTTGACATTATGGGGTATTGTGTGTAGGCCAGTGACACAAAGTCTACATTTAATCCATCAGGTTGACATTATGGGGTATTGTGTGTAGGACAGTGACACATTTAATCTATCAGGTTGACATTATCGGGGTATTGTGTGTAGGCCAGTGACACAAAGTCTACATTTAATCCATCAGGTTGACATTATGGGGTATTGTGTGTAGGCCAGTGACACAAAGTCTACATTTAATCCATCAGGTTGACATTATGGGGTATTGTGTGTAGGACAGTGACACATTTAATCTATCAGGTTGACATTATCGGGGTATTGTGTGTAGGCCAGTGACACAAAGTCTACATTTAATCCATCAGGTTGACATTATGGGGTATTGTGTGTAGGCCAGTGACACAAAGTCTACATTTAATCCATCAGGTTGACATTATGGGGTATTGTGTGTAGGCTAGTGACACATTTAATGCATCAGGTTGACATTATGGGGTATTGTGTGTAGGCCAGTGACACAAAGTCTACATTTAATCCATCAGGTTGACATTATGGGGTATTGTGTGTAGGCCAGTGACACAAAGTCTACATTTAATCCACCAGGTTGACATTATGGGGTATTGTGTGTAGGCCAGTGACACATTTAATCCATCAGGTTGACATTATGGGGTATTGTGTGTAGGCCAGTGACACAAAGTCTACATTTAATCCATCAGGTTGACATTATGGGGTATTGTGTGTAGGCCAGTGACACATTTAATCCATCAGGTTGACATTATGGGGTATTGTGTGTAGGCCAGTGACACAAAGTCTACATTTAATCCATCAGGTTGACATTATGGGGTATTGTGTGTAGGCCAGTGACACAAAGTCTACATTTAATCCATCAGGTTGACATTATGGGGTATTGTGTGTAGGCCAGTGACACAAAGTCTACATTTAATCCATTAGGTTGACATTATGGGGTATTGTGTGTAGGCCAGTGACACATTTAATCCATCAGGTTGACATTATGGGGTATTGTGTGTAGGCCAGTGACACAAAGTCTACATTTAATCCATCAGGTTGACATTATGGGGTATTGTGTGTAGGCCAGTGACACATTTAATCCATCAGGTTGACATTATGGGGTATTGTGTGTAGGCCAGTGACACAAAGTCTACATTTAATCCGCCAGGTTGACATTATGGGGTATTGTGTGTAGGCCAGTGACACAAAGTCTACATTTAATCCATCAGGTTGACATTATGGGGTATTGTGTGTAGGCCAGTGACACATTTAATCCATCAGGTTGACATTATGGGGTATTGTGTGTAGGCCAGTGACACATTTAATCCATCAGGTTGACATTATGGGGTATTGTGTGTAGGCCAGTGACACAAAGTCTACATTTAATCCATCAGGTTGACATTATGGGGTATTGTGTGTAGGCCAGTGACACAAAGTCTACATTTAATCCATTAGGTTGACATTATGGGGTATTGTGTGTAGGCCAGTGACACATTTAATCCATCAGGTTGACATTATGGGGTATTGTGTGTAGGCCAGTGACACAAAGTCTACATTTAATCCATCCGGTTGACATTATGGGGTATTGTGTGTAGGCCAGTGACACATTTAATCCATCAGGTTGACATTATCGGGTATTGTGTGTAGGCCAGTGACACAAAGTCTACATTTAATCCATCAGGATGACATTATGGGGTATTGTGTGTAGGCCAGTGACACAAAGTCTCCATTTAATCCATCAGGTTGACATTATGGGGTATTGTGTGTAGGCCAGTGACACAAAGTCTACATTTAATCCATCAGGTTGACATTATGGGGTATTGTGTGTAGGCCAGTGACACATTTAATCCATCAGGTTGACATTATGGGGTATTGTGTGTAGGCCAGTGACACATTTAATCCATCAGGTTGACATTATGGGGTATTGTGTGTAGGCCAGTGACAAAACGTCTACATTTAATCCATGAGGTTGACATTATGGGGTATTGTGTGTAGGTCAGTGACACAAAGTCTACATTTAATCCATCAGGTTGACATTATGGGGTATTGTGTGTAGGCCAGTGACACATTTAATCCATCAGGTTGACATTATGGGGTATTGTGTGTAGGCCAGTGACACAAAGTCTACATTTAATCCATCAGGTTGACATTATGGGGTATTGTGTGTAGGCCAGTGACACATTTAATCCATCAGGTTGACATTATGGGGTATTGTGTGTAGGCCAGTGACACAAAGTCTACATTTAATCCATCAGGTTGACATTATGGGGTATTGTGTGTAGGCCAGTGACACAAAGTCTACATTTAATCCATCAGGTTGACATTATGGGGTATTGTGTGTAGGCCAGTGACACATTTAATCTATCAGGTTGACATTATCGGGGTATTGTGTGTAGGCCAGTGACACAAAGTCTACATTTAATCCATCAGGTTGACATTATGGGGTATTGTGTGTAGGCCAGTGACACAAAGTCTACATTTAATCCATCAGGATGACATTATGGGGTATTGTGTGTAGGCCAGTGACACAAAGTCTCCATTTAATCCATCAGGTTGACATTATGGGGTATTGTGTGTAGGCCAGTGACACAAAGTCTACATTTAATCCATCAGGTTGACATTATGGGGTATTGTGTGTAGGCCAGTGACACATTTAATCCATCAGGTTGACATTATGGGGTATTGTGTGTAGGCCAGTGACACATTTAATCCATCAGGTTGACATTATGCGGTATTGTGTGTAGGCCAGTGACACAAAGTCTACATTTAATCCATCAGGTTGACATTATGGGGTATTGTGTGTAGGCCAGTGACACAAAGTCTACATTTAATCCATCAGGGTGACATTATGGGGTATTGTGTGTAGGCCAGTGACACAAAGTCTCCATTTAATCCATCAGGTTGACATTATGGGGTATTGTGTGTAGGCCAGTGACACAAAGTCTTCATTTAATCCATCAGGTTGACATTATGGGGTATTGTGTGTAGGCCAGTGACACATTTAATCCATCAGGTTGACATTACGGGGTATTGTGTGTAGGCCAGTGACACAAAGTCTACATTTAATCCATCAGGTTGACATTATGGGGTATTGTGTGTAGGCCAGTGACACAAAGTCTACATTTAATCCATCAGGTTGACATTATGGGGTATTGTGTGTAGGACAGTGACACATTTAATCTATCAGGTTGACATTATCGGGGTATTGTGTGTAGGCCAGTGACACAAAGTCTACATTTAATCCATCAGGTTGACATTATGGGGTATTGTGTGTAGGCCAGTGACACAAAGTCTACATTTAATCCATCAGGTTGACATTATGGGGTATTGTGTGTAGGCTAGTGACACATTTAATGCATCAGGTTGACATTATGGGGTATTGTGTGTAGGCCAGTGACACAAAGTCTACATTTAATCCATCAGGTTGACATTATGGGGTATTGTGTGTAGGCCAGTGACACAAAGTCTACATTTAATCCACCAGGTTGACATTATGGGGTATTGTGTGTAGGCCAGTGACACATTTAATCCATCAGGTTGACATTATGGGGTATTGTGTGTAGGCCAGTGACACAAAGTCTACATTTAATCCATCAGGTTGACATTATGGGGTATTGTGTGTAGGCCAGTGACACATTTAATCCATCAGGTTGACATTATGGGGTATTGTGTGTAGGCCAGTGACACAAAGTCTACATTTAATCCATCAGGTTGACATTATGGGGTATTGTGTGTAGGCCAGTGACACAAAGTCTACATTTAATCCATCAGGTTGACATTATGGGGTATTG
Organism: Thymallus thymallus; assembly: GCA_023634145.1. NCBI lineage: Eukaryota > Metazoa > Chordata > Actinopteri > Salmoniformes > Salmonidae > Thymallus > Thymallus thymallus. The sequence continues at coordinate 1,505,562 of CM042397.1, forward strand.
TGTGTAGGCCAGTGACACAAAGTCTACATTTAATCCATTAGGTTGACATTATGGGGTATTGTGTGTAGGCCAGTGACACATTTAATCCATCAGGTTGACATTATGGGGTATTGTGTGTAGGCCAGTGACACAAAGTCTACATTTAATCCATCAGGTTGACATTATGGGGTATTGTGTGTAGGCCAGTGACACATTTAATCCATCAGGTTGACATTATGGGGTATTGTGTGTAGGCCAGTGACACAAAGTCTACATTTAATCCGCCAGGTTGACATTATGGGGTATTGTGTGTAGGCCAGTGACACAAAGTCTACATTTAATCCATCAGGTTGACATTATGGGGTATTGTGTGTAGGCCAGTGACACATTTAATCCATCAGGTTGACATTATGGGGTATTGTGTGTAGGCCAGTGACACATTTAATCCATCAGGTTGACATTATGGGGTATTGTGTGTAGGCCAGTGACACAAAGTCTACATTTAATCCATCAGGTTGACATTATGGGGTATTGTGTGTAGGCCAGTGACACAAAGTCTACATTTAATCCATTAGGTTGACATTATGGGGTATTGTGTGTAGGCCAGTGACACATTTAATCCATCAGGTTGACATTATGGGGTATTGTGTGTAGGCCAGTGACACAAAGTCTACATTTAATCCATCCGGTTGACATTATGGGGTATTGTGTGTAGGCCAGTGACACATTTAATCCATCAGGTTGACATTATCGGGTATTGTGTGTAGGCCAGTGACACAAAGTCTACATTTAATCCATCAGGATGACATTATGGGGTATTGTGTGTAGGCCAGTGACACAAAGTCTCCATTTAATCCATCAGGTTGACATTATGGGGTATTGTGTGTAGGCCAGTGACACAAAGTCTACATTTAATCCATCAGGTTGACATTATGGGGTATTGTGTGTAGGCCAGTGACACATTTAATCCATCAGGTTGACATTATGGGGTATTGTGTGTAGGCCAGTGACACATTTAATCCATCAGGTTGACATTATGGGGTATTGTGTGTAGGCCAGTGACAAAAAGTCTACATTTAATCCATGAGGTTGACATTATGGGGTATTGTGTGTAGGTCAGTGACACAAAGTCTACATTTAATCCATCAGGTTGACATTATGGGGTATTGTGTGTAGGCCAGTGACACATTTAATCCATCAGGTTGACATTATGGGGTATTGTGTGTAGGCCAGTGACACAAAGTCTACATTTAATCCATCAGGTTGACATTATGGGGTATTGTGTGTAGGCCAGTGACACAAAGTCTACATTTAATCCATCAGGTTGACATTATGGGGTATTGTGTGTAGGCCAGTGACACATTTAATCCATCAGGTTGACATTATGGGGTATTGTGTGTAGGCCAGTGACACAAAGTCTACATTTAATCCATCAGGTTGACATTATGGGGTATTGTGTGTAGGCCAGTGACACAAAGTCTACATTTAATCCATCAGGTTGACATTATGGGGTATTGTGTGTAGGCCAGTGACACATTTAATCCATCAGGTTGACATTATGGGGTATTGTGTGTAGGCCAGTGACACAAAGTCTACATTTAATCCATCAGGTTGACATTATGGGGTATTGTGTGTAGGCCAGTGACACAAAGTCTACATTTAATCCATCAGGTTGACATTATGGGGTATTGTGTGTAGGCCAGTGACACATTTAATCCATCAGGTTGACATAATGGGGTATTGTGTGTAGGCCAGTGACACATTTAATCCATCAGGTTGACATTATGGGGTATTGTGTGTAGGCCAGTGACACAAAGTCTACATTTAATCCATCAGGTTGACATTATGGGGTATTGTGTGTAGGCCAGTGACACATTTAATCCATCAGGTTGACATTATGGGGTATTGTGTGTAGGCCAGTGACACAAAGTCTACATTTAATCCATCAGGTTGACATTATGGGGTATTGTGTGTAGGCCAGTGACACAAAGTCTACATTTAATCCATCAGGTTGACATTATGGGGTATTGTGTGTAGGCCAGTGACACATTTAATCCATCAGGTTGACATTATGGGGTATTGTGTGTAGGCCAGTGACACAAAGTCTACATTTAATCCATCAGGTTGACATTATGGGGTATTGTGTGTAGGCCAGTGACACATTTAATCCATCAGGTTGACATTATGGGGTATTGTGTGTAGGCCAGTGACACAAAGTCTACATTTAATCCATCAGGTTGACATTATGGGGTATTGTGTGTAGGCCAGTGACACAAAGTCTACATTTAATCCATCAGGTTGACATTATGGGGTATTGTGTGTAGGCCAGTGACACAAAGTCTACATTTAATCCATTAGGTTGACATTATGGGGTATTGTGTGTAGGCCAGTGACACATTTAATCCATCAGGTTGACATTATGGGGTATTGTGTGTAGGCCAGTGACACAAAGTCTACATTTAATCCATCAGGTTGACATTATGGGGTATTGTGTGTAGGCCAGTGACACATTTAATCCATCAGGTTGACATTATCGGGTATTGTGTGTAGGCCAGTGACACAAAGTCTACATTTAATCCATCAGGATGACATTATGGGGTATTGTGTGTAGGCCAGTGACACAAAGTCTCCATTTAATCCATCAGGTTGACATTATGGGGTATTGTGTGTAGGCCAGTGACACAAAGTCTACATTTAATCCATCAGGTTGACATTATGGGGTATTGTGTGTAGGCCAGTGACACATTTAATCCATCAGGTTGACATTATGGGGTATTGTGTGTAGGCCAGTGACACAAAGTCTACATTTAATCCATCAGGTTGACATTATGGGGTATTGTGTGTAGGCCAGTGACACATTTAATCTATCAGGTTGACATTATGGGGTATTGTGCGTAGGCCAGTGACACAAAGTCTACATTTAATCCATCAGGTTGACATTATGGGGTATTGTGTGTAGGCCAGTGACACAAAGTCTACATTTAATCCATCAGGTTGACATTATGGGGTATTGTGTGTAGGCCAGTGACACATTTAATCCATCAGGTTGACATTATGGGGTATTGTGTGTAGGCCAGTGACACAAAGTCTACATTTAATCCATCAGGTTGACATTATGGGGTATTGTGTGTAGGCCAGTGACACATTTAATCTATCAGGTTGACATTATGGGGTATTGTGTTTAGGCCAGTGACACAAAGTCTACATTTAATCCATCAGGTTGACATTATGGGGTATTGTGTGTAGGCCAGTGACACAAAGTCTACATTTCATCCATCAGGTTGACATTATGGGGTATTGTGTGTAGGCCAGTGACACAAAGTCTACATTTAATCCATCAGGTTGACATTATGGGGTATTGTGAGTAGGCTAGTGACACATTTAATGCATCAGGTTGACATTATGGGGTATTGTGTGTAGGCCAGTGACACAAAGTCTACATTTAATCCATCAGGTTGACATTATGGGGTATTGTGTGTAGGCCAGTGACACAAAGTCTACATTTAATCCATCAGGATGATATTATGGGGTATTGTGTGTAGGCCAGTGACACAAAGTCTACATTTAATCCATCAGGTTGACATTATGGGGTATTGTGTGTAGGCCAGTGACACAAAGTCTACATTTAATCCATCAGGTTGACATTATGGGGTATTGTGTGTAGGCCAGTGACACATTTAATCCATCAGGTTGACATTATGGGGTATTGTGTGTAGGCCAGTGACACAAAGTCTACATTTAATCCATCAGGATGACATTATGGGGTATTGTGTGTAGGCCAGTGACACAAAGTCTCCATTTAATCCATCAGGTTGACATTATGGGGTATTGTGTGTAGGCCAGTGACACAAAGTCTACATTTAATCCATCAGGTTGACATTATGGGGTATTGTGTGTAGGCCAGTGACACATTTAATCCATCAGGTTGACATTATGGGGTATTGTGTGTAGGCCAGTGACACATTTAATCCATCAGGTTGACATTATGGGGTATTGTGTGTAGGCCAGTGACACAAAGTCTACATTTAATCCACTTTAAATTCAGTGGTGGAAAAAGTACTCAATTTTCATACTTGAGTAAAAGTAAACATATGGGTGTTTCTATAAATAAAGGGGCCAATGTGTGACATTTTTTAAAAACTTTATTTTACTAGGCAAGTCAGAATAAATTCTTATTTACAATGACGGCCTAGGAACAGTGGGTTAACTGCCTTGTTCAGGGGCAGAACGACAGATTATTTTACCTTGTCAGCTCAGGGATTCGATCCTGCAACATTTGGGTTTCAGGCCCAACGCTAACCACTCGGCTACCTGCCGCCCCAACATCAGGGTCAACATTTACAAAATGGCTGAGACCATAACTCCACCTAGCAACAACAAAATATCTACATTCAAAATGTCACATGACACATGGACACCGCATGTTTCTTTGGCATGCCTAGTTGCCAGGTCTTTTTGGGCTTTAGTCAACTTCTCTATTCTATTCTATTCTTCTTCTCTATATAATATAATGGGTTCTGTCAACAAAACCATTGACAATAATAACCAATAATTAAATCATTATAATCAGTCAACTCTTCACTCCTCTCCCCAATTTGCTTTGAGGAGGTGGTGAGGAACGGGGAAGAGAGGGGAAGGACCTCTGACCTTCTCATCCAATGGGCTTTGAGAAGGAAACTAGATAGGATGCGACGAATCAAGGAAATGCAATTGAGATTCTCCCAAGGAAAGAGTAGGCAAGTATTTGACAGCTATTACAGCCCCCATGCAGTCTTTAATTGTATTTTTAAATCATCACTGTATGCCTAATAAATCACTGCGTGTGTTTTATTTAATCAAAACATAATCAAAAGATAAATATATTTTGTATAATTTTTTTCCCTGAGCCTCATTTGGCCCTTGAAATGCTCAGTCTAATCGTATGGGTGTTATGAAACAAGTGTGAAGATATTTACATACATACGACTTAAGGCAGTGTTTGGAGGTTTCATTACAAAGCTATACGCACACACACGTGGATTTGCACAGGTGTAAGCTGGACACACCAACGCCACCCCATCAGGCTGATCAGACAGTTCTGGGGAGCTGAACAGCCGCTGTAAACAGTGAAAGGATATACGGTGCATTCAGAAAGTATTCAGACACCTTTACTTTTTCCACATTTTGTTACGTTACAGCCTTATTCTAAAATGGAAGAAAGAAAACGGAAATCTCACATTTACATCAGTATTCAGGCCCTTTACTCAGTACTTTGCTGAAGCACCTTTGGTAGCGATTACAGCCTCGAGTCTTCTTGGGTATGACGGGAAAAGCTTGGCACACCTGTATTTGGGGAGTTTCTCCCATTCTTCTCTGCAGATCCTCTGTCAGGCTCTGTCAGGTTGGATGGGGAGCGTCGCTATTTTCAGGTCTCTCCAAATATGTTAGATCGGGTTTAAGTCCGGGCTCTGGTTGGACCACTCAAGGACATTCAGAGACTTGTCCCGAAGCCACTCCTGCATTGTCTTGGCTGTGCTTAGGGCCGTTGCCCTGTTGGAAGGTGAACCTTCGCCCCAGTCTGAGGTCTCTTTACTTTGCTTCATTCACCCAAAACTGTTCTTCAAATGTTTCTCACATGAGGACAGCCTCCCATTCTTCTCTGTAGATCCTCTCAAGCTCTGTCAGGTTGGATGGAGATTGTTGCTGCACAGCTATTTTCAGGTCTCTCCAGAGATGAACCTTCCTACCCCAGTCTGATGTCCTGAACGCTCCGTTCATCTTTCCCTCGATCCTGACTAGTCTCCCAGTCCCTGCTGCTGAAAAACATCCCCACAGCATGATGCTGCCACCACCATTCTTCACCATAGGGATGGTGCCAGGTTTCCTCCAGACGTGATGCTTGGCATTCAGGCCAATGAGTCCTTTAGGTGCCTTTTGGCAAGTCCAAGCAGGCTATCATGTGCCTTTTACTGAGGAGTGGCTTCCGTCTGGCCACTCTACCATAAAGGCCTGATTGGTCAGAGATGGTTGTCCTTCTGGAAGGTTCTCCCATCTCCACAGAGGCACTCTGGAGCTCTATCAGAGTGACCATCAAGTTCTTGATCACCTCCCTGACCAAAGCCCTTCTCCCTCAATTGCTCAGTTTGGCCAGGCGGCCAGCTCTAGGAAGAGTCTTCCAATAGTTGAATTTCCCTGTTCAACTATTGTCCAACTCCCTCTGAGTCAACTACTCACCACATTTTATACACGCATTCTGATATTTTGATTGGGTCTACAACATGTCAGTTCATGTTGCAAGAGCTCTGATAGGTTGGAGGACGTCCCCCGGACGTTGTCATACTTACTGTGTAAGTCTATGGAAAGGGGTGAGAATCAAGCGCCTCCTAGGTATTGTATTGAAGTCAATGTACCCAGAGGAGGACGGGAGCTAGCTGTCCTCCAGCTACACCATGGTGCTGCTGAGGCGATTGTAGACCACTGCAAAGGTGTTATAATCAATTATTTGGTGACATGTGAACATGTTAAATAAAGAAAAATAAATATTTAAAAAAGTTCTAAAAAAGGATAACTTAATGTTTCACTATTCTTATTGAGGATGGTCCTCCCCTTCCTCCTCCACAGATGCAGCTCCATTGGTTGTCCTGTTTATATAGCAGCACCCTCTGGTGGTCGAAGTTGGAAGTAAATCCTCCTTGACACCAGTCTGTTTGCGCCATCATGCAACTCCTTGTCATGCCATAATGCCAAACACGTACAACGGTACGGACAGCGAACAGAAATAAATAAGTTGTAAACTATCTCAATTGATCTCGATAGCAGACTAAATTCCACATGAGTTTGGCTGGCATAACTCTATGAGAGACATCTGTGTCATGTGAGAGGAGCTGTCTTAGCCACACAAAAGCATCACTAAGTGTGGGGCAAAAATACATGTGATTATATTACATTGATAAAAGGTCTGGTTTGTTTATAATGTAATAAAGGGTAAATTAGACTTTAGTTACCACCAAAGGGGGAAAATAGCATTACGGCAGCCATAAACACACAATAAAAACGATCACATGTAAAGTTGTTCAAGGTTGATTGAACATATCAACTGTAAAGAATCAGTGACTGGAATTTGAATCATAACATTTCTTGCATTCAGAGTATTGACAACGCCTACAATAAGGGGTGTTCCAGGTGTCCTATTTCAGAATGCGAACAGAGGAACCCTCCCAACGTGTCCATCTGGGCTGATTTCACAGAACACCAAAATGAAAAATGGGGAGGGATTACCTGAACTTATCCAATAACAAACTAGTTTTTCACTGCAAAACCTTTGCTACAGTGTGCACTAATAAATACAACCCTGAGGCTGAAGTTGCGACGATTCCATTATTTAATCAATGTATATATATTTATATTGACACGGCCAATACTTAAGTTCTGAAAACAAAACAGAAAAATAGACAAAAGACATTAGTCTGAAAATAAGTTTTATTGCAATACACAGGTAATTTTTCTTTTCCTCTGCTGTGAACGTTGCCTGCCAGGCACTCCCAACACTCAGGGATTAAGATGGCACCAGGAGACCTTGAACAGGGGCGCGTTCCAGACTGCCTGCAAACAGGCCACGCTGCACAAAATCAACGAATGATTGAATTCCGCGCAAGTTGAGGCAGTTACTAACCAGGTTTCCATCCAAACTTTATGTGAGTAAAGTAGGTCCCATTTTAACTTTTTATTCAGTACATGGGAATTTAATTGCAAAATAAAATGTTTATGTGTACATCATCATCATCATCACGCACAGCCTTTTATCTGCAACAAGTCAATTTGATGGAAACATCTCTGGGGGGGAAATGCAAATATTGTTTTATGCTAATTCTGAACATTTGCATGAAAATCTTGACAATCGGAGGGTAGCTACTGACATGTTTTTTTCCCCTCTGTGCTTCTGGCATAGCTAAGACCCTCCAAATATATGCTGAACTCAAGACTTCCACCAAAGTCTTAATTAAAAGGCTTACACGTTATTGATAAGAAACTAGTCATGCTGGCTACTGACGTGTTAAAACACTTAATCAGGCATTGTAAGATTTGGTACACAACTGCTACGTAGGCAGCCTGGAACGTGGTGCGGGTGGCTAGGGGTTCCTTAGGGTCTCCCAAGTCCTCACCCATATTTTGCCCGGTCATGTACTATTCCAGAGTTCACTTGTGTACAGCAGTCGTTTTAATTTAAAACATAGGAGGCCTACCCGAGTGGATACCATCCTCTGATAACAGCAAGCAATGGTAACAGAGCAGGGAACAACCACAACATACAATTCAGTCGGCCGTCTGCATGGGCGATATATAAAAAGCATAATGGAATTTCTAATTTCTTCCAAAGAAGAACAAGAACTTCGGGGTAGGCAATGCATCATGGGTACTGCCCGTAGCTCTTCGCTTTGCATTCATTAGTTAGATTATTTTTTTTCCCTCCCTGAACAAGAGTTTCTGTTTCTGGATGCAGACAAAAACTTAAGACAGGTTTGATTATTAGTGGAGAGAGAGAGAGAAAATGAGTGGGATGAAATGGAGGAGCATTATATGACAAACTGACAGTAAAGAGTGATCACTTAAGGGCTTACCATGAAAAAAGTGTGCATTGGCAACAAACAGAGGTCTCGATGCCGACCCAGATACACTGCTGAGTCATACTCTGAGTTCCAAATGGAATTTTGAATTTCCATCTGGACCCTTGATGCCGTTTTTTTTGTTATAACTGACTAAATTAACTCACCCTGCCTTTGTAACACAGTAACATTCAAAACCAAGTTTTGAAATGACATTTACAGCAAGAAAGACTTTAAATGAATGAGGATTTTAAACCACATCGAATGATTGGACAGGAATTCAGCCTGTAAAAATGATTGTTGAGATTATCAAGCAACAGGGAGCGGCGAGGTCAAGAATGGGTCGGATTAGAAAGTGCAAGAGAGGGAAGGACAGAGAGTGAAAAGGGAAAATGAACAGAACAGAGAAAAATGGTGGGCATGGGTTGTGTCCCAAATGGCACCGTTCCCTATGCAGTCCACACATTTTGACCAGGGCCCATATACTAGCGTCCTGTCCAGTGGGTGTACTGGTACGTCAAGCAGCCCCACTCTACAGAAACAGGAGATGGGCTCCTGCCCTATGCGCCGTTCTGGCTCGGACAAGGGTTACTTCCTTATATAGGGAATAGGGTGCCATTTGGGATGCTAACATGAATAGAGATGCTGATGGGAGGGAAGAGCTGGATCAGTAGAAGACCACGCTAGACTTCCCTCCTGGGGGGTTAAGGACCTTGTTGTGGGAGCGGGGGCGGGGGCCGAGGTGGGGCTCGTGGTCCTTCAGTGAGAGCTCACTAAGGGAGGCCTCTGGCTCCTTGGCCAAGGGAGCAGGTGCAGGCTCCACCGCTGCTTTGGTGGGTGTGGGGGGAGGGGAGGCGACCTTCTCTTCCTCCACCTCCTTGGCCGGGCTCTCCTTCAGCTGAGGAGCTGAGAGAGAGAGGGAGAAGCAAGATTTACCTGGTACCAAATGGTAAATAAGACTTGGTGTCAATGAATCTTAAAGAAACTGATAGATAATTAATTCCTATCATTATTATTAGTTAGGTCAACAAGTAATTTCTAGTAGCTTCCTAATAGACAGTGGGCTGTAAAGTGTTAGCCATTATCAGGGTCAAACTCACCTGGGGGCTCAGGTATGGGCATGGCACCTTCACCCACAGAAATGTTGTCCTGGGGTTAACAGGGATAACATGTCAATATAGCCTACACATGTAAATGAGCAACTGTCAACCATTAGTCATTTGGAACGGGAGAGACTAGGGGTCAGGGGTGGTCGATTACCTTTGGCTTGTTGGAATGGGCTTTGACCGAGGGAGGGGCGCTCTCGAGCCCCCCGAAGATGTTGCTGGTGTTTCCGCCTGGGGGTACGGGTCTCCGTTGCTCGGCTGGGGCATCTGGAGAACCAAATATCCCACTGCTTTTACCCCCTGTGTCGAGGAAGGACAGCGAGTCAAATAGTATTATTAAAAGGTGGTAGCCGACCAGCTCCATGTGCAGAGACAATATAAACTCATGATAACATAATTGAATTTGACCATCTCTGACCCTCGATCTCAACATATACATTTTGATCCAGTAATGTCATTAGATTACATGTGACCCAAATTTAGATTAACTAATGAAAATCTCTGCAAGATTTTAATTTACCGGACATTTGAGAAATTTACCGGACATGAGTGTGTACCGCATTGGGGCATCCAACCACGGTACTCAAAATCACATTTAGATTGTAATTCATCTTAACAGAATAGAAATTAGCGTGTAAAGTTGTGATAAAGAAAGACGTTCTTATACCAACACGACAAACATTTAGCCTAGAACAACAAGTTCCCTACACAGTAATAACCCTTCTAAATATAATATACACTGAACAAAAATATTTAAAAAACGCAACATGCTAAAATTAAATCTTTGACTGAGTTAGAGTTCATATAAGGAAATGAGTTGGAAAACCATTCAGTATCTGGTGTGACCACTATTTGCCTCATGCAGTGTGATAGAGTTGATCAGGTTGTTGATTGCAGCCTGTGGAATGTTGTCCCATGTCTGCTGGGTGACACGTCTGCTGAGTATGTACGCTATGGAAGAACTGGGACATTTTCAGCTTCCAGGAATTGAGTATCAGATCCTTGCGACATGGGGCCGTGCATTATCATGCTGAAACATGAGGTGATGTCAGTGGATGAATGACACGACAATGGGCCTCAGGATCTCACCATGGTATGTATCTCTGCGCATTCAATTTGCCATCGATACAATGCAATTGTGTTCGTTGTCCGTAGCTTATGCCTGCCCACACCATAACCCCACCACCACGGGGCACTCTGTTCACAACGTTGATATCAGCAAACCACTCGCCATACTGTTTGCCATCTGCCCGGTACAGTTGGAACCGGGATTCATCCGTGAAAAGCACACTTCTCCAGCGTGCCAGTGGCCATCGAAGGGGAGTATTAGCCCACTGAAGTCGGTTACGATGCTGAAATGAAGTCAGGTCAAGATCCTGGTGAGGACGACGAGCATGCAGATGAGCTTCCCTGAGACGGTTTCTGACCGTTTGTGCAGAAATTCTGCGTTTGTGCAAACCCACAGTTTCATCAGCTGTCCGGGTGGCTGGTGTTAGACAAACCTGCAGGTGAAGAAGCCAGATGTGGAGGTCCTGTGCTGGTTTGGTTACACATGGTCTGCGGTTGTGAGGCCGGTTGGACGTGCTGCCAAATTCTCTAAAACGACGTTGGAGGTGTAGAGAAATTAACATTCAATTCTCTGGCAACAGCTCTGGTGGACATTCCTGCAGTGTGTTGTGTGACAAAACTGTTGTTCCCAGCACAAGGTGCACCTGTGTAATGATCACACTGTTTAATCAGCTTATTGATATAACACACCTGTCAGGTGGATGGATTATCTTGGCAAAGGAGAAATGCTCACTAACAGGGATGAAAACAACTTTCTGCACAACATTTTAGAGAAATAAGCTTTTTGTGCGTAAGGAACATTTCTGGGATCTTTTATTTCAGCTCATGAAACATGGAACCAACACTTTACATGTTGTGTTTATCTTTTTATTAGTGTAATTTGCAAACGGCCTGTCCTATAGGATAATTGTATGAAGATTTTAATAAATAACAGCTGTTTTTCAAATACAATTTGGGCCTCTTAATTTACCTTAGGCATTAACATTTTAATTAGGTCTAATAAACACCAAAATAATAAAGAAATTATAGAACTGATGTTGGACAATTAAATTCAATGTATAAATAAATAAAATGTGTTGGCTCATTGAGAGAAAGCTTATTTTACAATGCTCCTGTGAAACGAGGCCCGCGCCATGCACTTATGAAAGCACTGGTTTCCAAAGCTCAAATCATACTGCACTCTTAACAGTTCTACTGGATCATGTTAATAAATTACATTTTTATTGTAATTTGAAGCATTGTGGGTCGTGACTAGTCATTCAGAAAGTATTCAGACCCCTTCCATTTTTCCACTGTTACATTACAGCCTTATTCTAAAATGTATTCAATCATTTTATATCCATCTACACACAACACCCCATAATGACAAAGCAAAAACATGGTTTTTAGAAATGTTTGAAAATGCATTAAAAAATATATATATATATAACTATTCAGACCCTTTGCTATGAGACTCTAAACTGAGCTCAGGTGCTTCCTGTTTCCATTGATCATCCTTGAGATGTTTCTACAACTTGATTGGAGTCCACCTGGGGTAAATTACATCGATTGGACATGATTTGGAAAGTCACACACCTGTCTATATAAGGTCCCACAGTTGACAGTGCATGTCAGAACAAAACCAAGCCATGAGGTCGAAGGAATTGTCCGTAGAGCTCCGAGACAGGATTGTGTCGAGGCACAGATCTGGGGAAGGGTACCAAAACATTTCTGCAGCATCGAAGGTCCCCAAGAACACAGCGGCCTCCATCATTCTTAAATGGAAGACGTTTGGAACCACCAAGACTCTTCCTAGAGCTGTCCGCCCGGCCAAACTGAGCAATCGGGGGATCTGGGCCTTTATGGTAGAGTGGACAGACGGAAGCCACTCAGTAAAAACCTGTCATTATTGGTTATTGTGTGTAGATTGATGAGGGGGAAAACAAGGTCATCATAATTCCAAAATGTGGAACAAGTAAAGAGGTCTGAATATTTCTGAATGCACTGTGGCTTATTGAGAACTGGTTCCCACTATAGGCCGTTAGCTGTTACTGTAACTCTCGGATGTGACTAGTTGGCAACCATGTTTCGTTTCCAAGTGCTACATCATCACTCTAGGCATTCCACATCTGTATACTGTACACAACACAGGGACAGGTATATGTTGATCTCGCCTAGGGCGGCAGAAGAACTGCTAGGACCGGGACAAACTATTTGCTCCTAGTTTACTTGCGTTTGCGGCGGACATTGGCCTGGTTAGCCGCTGCTGTTGGGAAGTCAAAACTGACTAACTCCTTGGAGCAGCTTGCGATGTGCATCATTTTAAAAATAATAAAAATAAAAAACTTTATTTAACTAGGCAAGTCAGTTAAGAACAAATTCTTATTTACAATGACGCCCTACACCGGCCAAACTCAGACGACGCTGGGCCGCCCTATGGGACTCCCAATCACGGCCGGTTGTGATACAGTCTGGATTGTAACCAGGTTGTCTGTAGTGACTGAGAAGCAGTGTCTTAGACCACTGCGCCACTTGGGAGCCACAAGCATCAGCCTTGTTACTTTGTCCTCAAGGTGGTGTGATCTTGAAGCCATCTATGCTCGGTTTTGGAAAAAGAATCCCCTCTCGGTGGGAACACTGGAAACAGGGAGAATCAACACTGTTTTGCAATGGATTTCTTCTTCTCCCAGACAACTTGGCCGGCAACCATTTTATTTATCACCTTTTAACTTTTTACTGCCATTTCCCGGCTAATGTAAACCCTGGCCAGGGTGTTATCCTACACTGGACTCAACAATGAATAGGCTGGGCTGTGGATCTTAAGCTCTCAGTTATTTCACTGCATGGATCGACAATGGCCTACTACTGATTGTTACTAGGCTAGAATAGCAGCCTGGCTGGTTGAGTCTTGCGACACTCAAGTGACCCGATAAGGAAGACATGATCTGTTGCCCTTTTCAAAAGTGTCATCATCACATTTTCAGTACACGCACTGCAGCACATCCATGCAATCCAAACAGGATTTGGGAAAGAGATAGTGACTAAGTTCACACTCATCAATAGCTCCTTTTCTGAACTTAAACGCTAACGTAGCACCGTAGTGGCAGATTTCACACAACGCAGACCTGAAAAGGCTCTGACAGCTCCAGGACCAGGGAGGGCAGTCGTTGCCTGTGTTTGCCCAGTCAGGGGACCTCTCACCTGATAACTAGACCTAGGAAGCATCTTCCCTTACCACACTATTGTGCTGACCTGAACTGTCACACATTGTTTGGATGCATAACCAGGCCAGTGCAAAGCAGCTTGGATCAATTCAGCCCAGTAGTGTGAAAAGGGAATTTGTAGGCCTTCTCGCTCTTACCTGGGGGGTTGGTTCGCCTGATGACACCCTGGGGGGGCTCTGGCGGGGCAAAAAGGTTGGAGGCCATCTTGTGGGGCCGTCTCGACGCAGCCGCTTCTTCCTCGTAGCCACCAAACAGGTCGCTGGAGCCACCTCCAGGGGGACGCAGGACTCTGTGAAAACAAAACCTCAGAATCATGTTGGTTCACATAGAGCAGTGGTTCACAACATTTTTTGGGTTACTGTACCACAAAATTAATTTAGTTCTGCCCGGAGTACACACTCATGTGCATTTTACCCATAGGCCTATGGTCTCACGAGTTCTCAAGTAGGCCAAATACACCAGGGCTTCCCTGTACCCCTGATATAGTATAGACCAGCATTCATCATACACAAAGGAAGGCAGTACCTGGGATAATATGATTCATAAAGAATGGTCCATAATGAAACTAAATGTAGGAATCGAATATGCTGCATGCACAACGTCTTCTTGAAGACAGGCCACAAATAAGACCAAATAATATAGTAATCTGCCAATAGTGCCATAGTATGTCTGCAGGCTACATAGGCCTGCTGACCTAAGTAAAACACTTTAAAGTCCCATTTCGATGTATAGCTAAATACTTAAATCAACAGATAACACATATTTAAACAGTTAGCTGGCTGTTCTTGGGGGGGGGGGGGGGCAACCATAGTTAATCGAATAAAAAAAAGTGAAATATACCCAATTATGCTTTCTTTTTAGAATTAGGTTGTTTAAACGGGTTGTGGGTGACTATGCCAGTTAAAAAAAATATATATATATATATATATATATATTCCACAAGCTTCCATTTCCGCAGCCCCAAAAAACCCGCCCTGCTGCGTCGGCCCAAAGCCCAGAGCTAACTAGTTGTTACCAAACAAACAATACATTTTACTACTGACTAAACTGTAGACATATTTTAAATCACTAACTTGTCTTATATGATTGATACAGAATTAGGATAAGGTAACAAAGAGGAGAGGTTCAGTCGTTGTGCTAAGTTTTGGTAGCGAGCTAGGTAACTAGTTAACTCGTTAGCTAACTAGCTTGCTTGCATATGGTAGCTTTCAGGAACATTAGCTAGGTAGTTGCATGAATTTTGCCTGCTCCAAAATAAACGTTATGTTCGTGTTACCTTGAACTTGTCTTTGCGCCATTATCGAGTCCTGAGAACATGTTCGTCGAAGTCATTTTGATGGCTGTCTTCGTGTAAAGGGAGATTGATGTCGTAGCTAGCTCAATTTTGTAAAGTTTTCCTGGTTGCGTGTTGCCTTTACGAAACCGGGCGAAGCCCCGCCCACTGTACTGAAGGAGCCAGCAATTGGAAGAGCCTCAGTGGTCAAAAGCCGTGTCAATCGAAAAGTGTGACTAATTTCATTGGTTAAATAACTTAAAGGGTAACGCCCTATTTCCATTGTGATTTGGCATTCCGCCTGTCAGTCATATCGGGTGCACGCTGTTTACTCGCCTGGGATGGCCTGGACTTTGAGCGGTATTTCCATAACTGGGAAACGAACCAACATTAAGGTATGTAACAGTATTTAATGGTAGTGAAATAAGTTAAAATAGTAGGAACATTTGTGAGTATAATGTTTACTGTTCATGTTTGATTATTTCACTTTTGTTTATTATCTGTTTCTCTTGCTTTGGCAATGTAAAAATATGTTTCCCATGCCAATAAAGCCCATTGAATTGATAGTAACTTGGTGGCGCGTGTAATGTTGGGTCTAGGCGGGGAACATGCCATATAAATATATGTATCTAAACTAGATTATTTTTATTTATATGCCCCATTTGTATACCCCACCTTGTAGATGAAGGGGTTCGATTAATCTCACCCGGGCGCCCGTGTGGGTATATTATGCACTGGCTAAAAGTTGATCGCATTCGATTTGGAACCGTGAAGTCGGCTCAAAACACAAGTGACGAAATTAAGCAGCTGTAGTAAATTGCATAGTGTTTTTAATTACAGCAAGAATCTCTTAGTAGCTCTTAAAACAACAAAACATAACAGTTTCAGCCCATTGACATTTCTGTCTGGAAGCAGAGGCAGGTGGAAGTCCAACAGGTCACATACTGTGTCCAATCCACCCTCCATGCGCACCTTCCTCACCTACTGGGTCCCACGTCTCTTCTGACTGAGGACCAGATGAAGGGTTGAGCCATCCCCAGTCGTAGACTCCTTGGTAAATCCTCTGAAAAACATGTAGCGCCCACCTGGGTGAAGCCATGCAACCACTAGTTTAGGGCGCATGAAGCTCAACAGGAAGAGTCCTTGAAATAAGCCATTGTGGGGAAAAAAAACTTTTGTGATCCTCTTCCATATTCAACAGTCTCCAGGCCTCTGCCATCTCATTGTTTCAGTTCAGTTGGTAAAATAACTGACTTGAGTCTTGCACTGCTGTGGATCAATATATATAAAATCAAAACTTAATTAACTAACAAAATAAAAATTTGATTTAAAAAGATTCTGTTAAAAAACACCTAAAACTATTAGAATATTTACAATATTTAGAGTTTTATGCCTAGGTGACCTCACAGCTCCATGGCAACCATGCCTTCCCAATGAAAACTAGCTAGAAAATTCAAACATTTATTTTATTATTTTTTTCGACGATGCTGCCTTGTTGTCAAAATGACCTAGTGGTACAGATGACTGTTCGTTCGTTTTGAGAAGGGCACTCCTCCCTCCCCGGTTCAACCCGGGCCAATGTAAAATAACTCCCTGCGCACTCAGGGACGTGTGCCGATTGATATATCCAATTGGTACGTTGGCATCCTCTTTCTCATCAACAATTGGAGCTCTTGGATGTCAATCATATGTCTTCCTCCCTCAACTGACCAATCACGAGGTTTGTTTTTGAGTTGAGTGGGCGTGCTTGTGCGCGAGTGGGACTGTCAACCGGAGTTAGTTTAGCTTGCAAAGTTTTCTCACCGAGACAGGGTAATTTATGAAACGCTTCAACTCAATATTGCACTACAACGGAATACAATACTGTTGCATAATGCCGCGTGAATTAACTGCAGACCATTCGTTCGCTAGCAAGTAACGATAGTTGACTGGGT
Source organism: Thymallus thymallus (assembly GCA_023634145.1). Taxonomy (NCBI): domain Eukaryota; kingdom Metazoa; phylum Chordata; class Actinopteri; order Salmoniformes; family Salmonidae; genus Thymallus; species Thymallus thymallus. Next base: position 1,522,707 of record CM042397.1, read on the forward strand.
TTTGGCCGCACATCGCTGGCCAAGGGAAAAGTTAGCTCTCTAACGTTAGCTAGCAGTTAGCAGTGTGTGTAACCCGCTCCTCCTAAAAGGTACTATAGACATGACACGGGTTACAAGAGGAGAGATAACAGCTCATTATGTCTACTGATCTATCAGCCGAGGAGGTGAGGATAGCAACCACAGAATAAAGCAATCAGTCAGATACAATAGATCAATCAAGTGGCTACCGCCATACCTCTGCAGGAGAATAGATCATTTAAGTTGGCAAAGAGTTTGCTCTAAGTTGGACAATCGTGATTAGAGAACACATACATCTGAGCCAGTTAACACCACATTGTTGTTTGGGACTTGTTTCCCTGCACGGGAAGGAATTTGAGACGCGCCAGTTGTTTTAAAGTAGTAGTCATGTTTCTGCCCTCAAACTATTTGAAGCATGAAAAGGATGAAACGGCTGTGTCATTCTGTTACAAGTGATCTGTTACTTGCAGATGATAGAGATGTTAAATGCAGTGTCTTAAGTGTATATGCCATTATTGTAGTTGAACACGCATAGCATTTTATTGTCTTGATCCGAGTGCCTGTGGTTGGTTTCTCCATCAAGTGCACTTTATTATGATGCATAAAGGCATCCGTCGATGCTTTCTGAAGCCGAGAGTCAATAGCAGAAGCAAACCGTTTGTATTTTTAGTTTGCCAAACATTTGAATGACGAAAACAAATCCGCCGACGATGACGTAGCCATAAGCAAAAAGGCAACACCGCGAGCGTTCCCGTACTGTAGTTGAACCATAACGACAACTTATTATTATTCCCGTTTATTTCGAGCGTCCATGTCGTTAAGTGTCCGGTCGGATATCGCAGCATACAGCGGTAATATTTTGTTTTAAGGCAGCACATTGTCGCAGAGTAATATCGTGACAGTGAACAGCCGAGCTGCGCAGAGAGTTCAATCCCAGTCGGAGGCGGAGACAGTCGCGACTACACCGGTTCGGAATATGCCCGATTTGATCCACGGTCGCTTACCAAAACCGTCGGGCCGATGGTGAAAAGGAGGAAGGCACCATCTGCCGTCGAAGAGCACGAACACGGGTAACCTTGTCTGATAACGAAGCACTTTAAATAGAGGTCGACGGGTTTTTTTTTACGGTGTCGTTTCAGCGGGCGCTCCTATTTGAATGTCGGATAAACATTCAGAACCCCCCCCCGTGTAAACTGTTAGGAGTTTAAGATAACTGAGAGAAAAGAGCAAGGTATAGTGATGCTGTCTTTTTGGAAAAACGTGTAAATGTACATGCATAGACAGCACGGTCGTGTTTGGAGGGGATTTGAAACGCAACAGCGGCGGCCATGTTTTGAGAGAGAGACAGAGACAGAGAGAGAGAGAGAAGGTCGTCTTTTCTTTAAAGTTGATTCTCGTTGGCTTGTCTTTTTAAATGTCCAACTTGTGTTTTGCCAGGATGACAGTTGGGCTGAGAGTCGATGGCCCGGATAATTCGGCCAGAAAGCTCGAAGGTTGTGACGACGACGACGAGGAGGAGGAAGAGGAGGAGGAGGAGAGCAGTACAAAGAGAGACGGAGTGGACATTGTTACTACGGCCTGCTCCGGATCACCACCGGACCCGTTTGGACCTTGCTCGGGCCAACCGCCGCCGTCCTCGACAGCACCCGCCCGACCGAGTCAGGACCAGCATCATTTTCTGAGATCCAGCGTTCGACCCCCGAGCAAACGGATCCGGAAGGATTCCGTCGGCCCGACTCTCAGTGGTCACGGCGGGGCGAAACCGAAAGGTATGCCGTGGGAGTGTTTGTGCCTGGGCTCACCTGTGTGTCTGTTATGGGAGAGTCCCATCCCTCTGATGGACCTAGATACGTTGAGGATGGTTGAATGATGACCCTATCTATACAAAATAACGACCCCAAGTGGTGTATGCATCATGCATATATCACATTATTGTACCATTATTACAATGACTATAAAATAGTTCGGACTATTTTTAGAAGCAGTGCTCAATCTGTTGTTGAGGGTTGGGTTGTGTGTCTGTCCCCCTCCTGACCTGCACACTGCGAGGTGGGGGCCAGTGTTGCTCCAAGCCAGCCTTGCGTGTTGTTTTTGGACCCTCGCTCCGCTGCTGGCCTGGCAAATGGAACCGACTTCCTTTCCTGCTGCCTACTTCAGCCACAGGAGGGGAGGGTCCCTAGTGTGTGTTGTGTTCTGGAGGACGATGATGTTGTATGTGACACACAGGCCTCAGTCTAACTGTTTGTGCCAAAACTGGCATTATAACCAGTTGTTTTTGAAAAGCTATTGGTCTGTCTGTTACTATAGGCTTAGGGACACGTTTATTTAAGGATAGTGCAATGTAAACCCCCGATATAAAAATTCCATACGCACAAAGCTTATTTCACAAAAATGTTGTACACAAAGCTGTTTACAGCCCTGTTAGTGAGCATTTCTCCTTTGCCAAGATAATCCATCCACCTGACGGTTGTGGCACATCAAGCTGATTTAACAGCATGATCATTACACAGGTGCACCTTGTGTTGGGAATGATAAAAGGCCACCCGGACAGCTGATGTAACTGTGGGTTTGCACAAACTGTCACAAACAATTTCGGCGTCGTAACCAACTTCAGTGGGCAAATGCTCACCTTTGATGGCCACTGGCATGCTAGAGAAGTGTGTTCTTCAAATCCTGGTTTCAACTGTACCGGATAGATGGCAGACAGCGTGTATGGCGTCGTGTGGGAGAGTGGTTTGCTGATGTCAACGTTGTGAACAGAGTGTCCCATGGTGGGGTTATGGTATGGACAGGCATAAGCTACAGACAACGAACACAATTGCATTTTATCGATGACAACATCCTGAGGCCCATAGTCGTTGCATTCATCTGCTGCCGTCACTTAATGTTTCAGCATGATAATGCAAGGCGCCATGACGTGAGGATCTGATACTCAATTCCTGGAAGCTAAAAATGTCCCAGTTCTTACATGGCCTACATACTCACCAGACATGTCACCCATTGAGCAGAATTTGTCAGTATATCCAACCGGCCTTACAACCGCAGACCAGATGTATAGCGTTGTGTGGGCGAGCAGTTTGCTGACGTCAACGTTGTGAACAGAGTACCCCATGGTGGGGTTATGGTTTGGGCAGGCATAAGCTACAGACAACGAACACAATTACATTTTATCGATGACAATTTGAATGCAGAGATACCGTGATTACATCCAGAGGCCCATAGTCATTCATCCGCCGACATCACCTCATGTTTCAGCATGATAATGCACGGCCCCATGTCGCAAGGATCTGTACACAAGTCCTGGAAGCTGAAATGTCCCATTTCTTCCATGGCCTACATGCTCACCAGACGTGTCACCTATTTACCATGTTTGGGACAGCTTGTTCCAGTTCCTGCCAATATCCAGGAACTTCACACAGCCATTGAAGAGGAGTGGGACAACATTCCACAGGCCAAAATCAACAGCCTGATCAACTCTATGAGAAGGAGATGTGGCAAATGGTGGTCACTCTCCTTCCTTTATTTTGAAGGTATCTGGGACCAACAGATGCATATCCCAGTCATGTGAAATCCATAGATTAGGGCCTAATGAATTTATTACAATTGACTGATTTTTCGTTATTATTTAGGTGGCAGGTAGCCTAGTGGTCAGAGCGTTGGGCCAGTAACCCTAATTTGCTTCAGGGGCGCCGTACTACTATGGCTGTCTTTGTAGGTTGGCCGTTATTGTAAATAAGATGTTGTTCTTAACTGACTTGCCTAGTTAAATAAAGGTTAAATAAAAAATCTTAGTAAAATTGTTTCATGTTATCATTTATTTTATTTTTTTCTTAACTGCATTGTTGGTTAAGTAAGCATTTCACGGTAAGATCTACACCTGTTGTATTCAGCGCATGTGACAAATCAAATTTGACGTTGAGTTTTATTTTTGTTCAGTGATCTTTTCCTCACCTTCTCTCCCTCTCTCACACAGGGTCAGAGAATGGTCCCTCTCACCAGGTGTCGGCTGGTCAGTCTGGCGCCACGTCAGGCTCTACGGGGCCCTCGGGCAAGGCGGCCTCTAGAGGCCAAGGGCCCGGGGACAAGGAGGAGCCGGGGGGCATCCAGAAGAGACCCCGGAGACAGTGGGAGTCCTGGAGTGCAGAGGACAAGAACAGCTTTTTCGAAGGGCTCTACGAGGTAAGTGAACATTGAGTAGTATGAAATATAAATATAGGCGCAGTGAAAGCTAATTTATTGCGATGTCGGAGGAGACCGCCCGCCTGTGCCTCTTATTTCATCGTCCCAACTGGAAGCCCCCTCTAGAGCTAGCTAGGGGTCCTTTCACCAGTGTTTCTACCCTGGGTCGGGGAGTTTTTCCGGGATATTAGGCTGCTTTCTTTCAAACCGCTGAAAACAGTAAAAAAACAAACAAATGTTTACTTTCCAAAGAGCTTTGTTATTATGAGCAATTTCATAACAATACACAGATTTTATGTAGCGATTTTCATGGACTCAAAGATGGTGCAAATCCATATTTGAATATATATGTATATATAGTATAGTATAGTATAGTATAATCAGGGTTGGGTAGGTTACCTTCTTAATGTAATACGTTACTAGTTACCTGTCCAAAATTGTAATCCGTAACGTAACTTTTGGATTACCCAAACTCAGTGACGTAATCTGATTACATTCTGTTACTTTTAGATTACTTTCCCCTTAAGAGGCTTTAGAAGAAGACTAACATGTATGTTACTAATTGAACAACATCTATTACAGGATAAATCAATGTTAAAGTTTACATAGCTGGCAATATATGGACGTTACATGTTACTTTATGGGTTGGTTATGAAGGCTTCTTCTAACCCACCACTTTCTACTACATATAATAATACGATTAAATTATATCTTTACATTAAAAAGTTGATCAGAATTCTTGTCATTCCAATAAATGATCTTCAAGAACAGGACTTGGAAATATGGAAGTATAGATTATCCAAATAGTTTGACCTGAGCAGGACTCTAAAACTAAGGACTTATTATCCAGCCCTACTCTGTTGTTTATGATGTTGTTGTCATGGAGGACTGATTGGACTCATTGATTCCAGTTGAAAAATAAATGCTGCTCTCATGGAATGCTTTGTCAAGATTGTGCAAAACTGTCATCAAGGCAAAAGGTGGCTAATTTGGAAGAACCTCAAATATAAAATGTATTTTGATTTGTATAGCACTTCTTTTGGTTACTACATGATTCCATATGTGTTATGTCATAGTTTTGATATCTTCACTATTATTCTACAATGTAGAAAATAGTAAAAATAAAGAAAACCCCTGGAATAAGTAGCTGTGTCCAAACATTTGACTGGTACTGTACAGTAAAGGACACAGGATGCAAGACTTAATGGCTGAAGGGATGACTGCAGAGATGAAGGAAGTTACGGAACATGGATAAATGGGCATTTTCGGTCAAATGAGAGTTGTGAATGGTTAAGTCAGTATGTCTTTTTTTACTGTACACAAAGAAATCAAACGAAAGTTGCCTCCAATCCTACTTCCACGTTGTAGTTGGTGAGCGAGCACAGTTGCACGTCAGCAGCGCCACCTTCTCGATGGGGGGGGGGGGGTTCACTTCTGTGCAAGGCAGCCTCCAGGCCAGTCCTAAAGGTAGACGATAACCACATGTAGACAAACAGTGGTGGGTTTGTTTAGTGTGTCGGGGTGAACTGTGTGGAATTAGTCTTATGTACTTCCCCATTGTTATACTTCAACTTTCAGCCTGGGACCCAAATTCAGTGTTTTCCTGGGACCCGAGCTTAGGAAAATATGCAGCTATACGTAAATATCGGTACATTTCATAGCACTTATGCCTAAAAGAAAAAGCAATTTAGACAAAAACAAATAACAATGAAATACCCATAAATATCTTTTCATGTTTATTTTCCCCCATTTTTAAAAACATACCTGTCTAGGTTGGAACTGTTGCTGTTAAAATACAATAAATCATTCTGAACTGGAATAAACTGATTGATCACATCACACCGATGTAACCTGCGTGAAGTTGGCCCCCCACCCAACCCAAAACGTCGGGAAAATAGTCTTAATCGTTTGTGCTCCGTTTTGTGCTGGTTTGTGCTGCAAATATTTTCGTTTGTGCTGTTTTCATTTTTTAGATATTAAAGAATACTTTATAGGTCATTCAGAGGTCACTCAGCCCCCCACAAGCTCAGAATGAACCCACTATAGTGTCGATCGTTTGTGCTCCGTTTGTGCTGGTTTGTGCCGTTACAAGTTTTGTTTGTGCTGCTGCGGTATTGTTTATATTAGCCATTTTTAATCATGGCCGATTACGTCATCAGCCCCCCACCAACTCCAAATCAACTGGGGATAGTCTTAATCGTTTGTGCTCCGTTTGTGCTGGTTTGTGCCGTTAAAAGTTTTGTTTGTGCTGCTGCGGTATTGTTTATATTATACATTTTTAATCATGGGCGATTACGTCATCAGCCCCCCACCAACTCCAAATGAACTGGGGATAGTCTTAATCGTTTGTGCTCCGTTTGTGCTGGTTTGTGCTGCAATTATTTTCGTTTGTGCTGCTTTCATTCTTTAGATATTAAATAATACTTTATAGGTCATTCAGAGGTCACTCAGCCCCCCACAAGCTCAGAATGAACCCACTATAGTGTCGATCGTTTGTGCTGGTTTGTGCCGTTACAAGTTTTGTTTGTGCTGCTGCGGTATTGTTTATATTAGCCATTTTTAATCATGGCCGATTACGTCATCAGCCCCCCACCTACTCCAAATCAACTGGGGATAGTCTTAATCGTTAGTGCTCCGTTTGTGCTGGTTTGTGCTGCAATTATTTTCGTTTGTGCTGTTTTCATTTTTATATTATATTAAATAATCTTTCATAGGTCATTCTGAGGTCACTCAGCGCCCCCACATGCGCAGAATGAACCCAAAATATTGTCAATCGTTTATTCTTCGTAAGCATGCTTTTGTGGAGTGTTGAGTAGCGTTTAGTAAAGGAACAATTTAACCATATCTCGTCATAGAATAGCCTTACATAAATCATATTCCTGGCAAATGTAAGTCAAATGTTGTTACTGTCAGTTAGTAAAAAGTTAACTTTTTGATTAATGGTACAACACAAGCTACGATTGGCAATGTTTTTGGCAACAGAAAGCACATTGCTAATGTTAATATTGCCAATGTAACTATGAAATGCTAATTACATTTAGGGGTCAATATCAATACATGAAAACATGTTTATACTGTAGATGAAACACTTGACCCCAAATAAGTCATAATTATTGAAGTAATTATGTTTTACTTTCTTATGCCAGATGCCCAAAAAGCCAGCAGTAGACAGGGATTTCATTTTCACAGTCCTGTGTTCATCAAAGGAGGCCATAGTCAAAAATGGTACCATAGCTACTCCTAATAACTGCACCTGGACAGAGCTGAGTGAGCAGCTAGGAAACAAGATCACTGCAAAGGCCCTGTACACTTTTGTTAAATTAAACAGACACAACATCTGGTCTGCTTTAGGGTTTAATCATGAATGTGATCATGAAACCAATGTCAGTAGTGATGACACAGATTTTGAGCCACAGTCCTTTCCTCCCAGACCAGAAGACTGCAAGACTTTTGAGCTTGAAGTTCCATTTGAGAAATGGATTGAATTTATACCTGAAACAGTTCAATACAAAGACAAGTTCTCTAAAACACAAAAAAGGAAATACACAGTTTTGAAGCCTGGCATCTGGACTCATGTAATAAATCACCAAATTTGGAAAGAAGTGAAAGCACCTGCACATTTGTATTTAAAAGAGCCAAAGTCTATCCATCAGCCACAACAAAATACATTGAAATCAGAAGCAACTGTAAGGAGTGTCATGGCGACCTTTACATCAAATGTGACAGAGAGCCTGAAATGAACAACCCAATGGTGCTGAAATGTTTTATTAAAAACATTGATGACTCCCTGCACATTGGCCTTTCCAAGCGTGCCATATCTGGAAACTTGCGTGTGCAGATAGCCAAGGAACTGTGTGAGGGTAGAATGGAACCACATGTATGGAGGGCATCGGAGGCAACAAAGTTGATGGATTTTGGAGATCCTGAGCCAAGCCATCTGCCTAATTTGGCCACCCTGCGCAAAGAAAAGCAAGAGAGAAATGACTTAGAATTAGGTGACAAGGATCCTATTTTATCACTGCAGATGCTAAAATACAGTGCACCTCACAATGGTAGCATTAAAGATATTGGACTGGACAAGTTTTTCTGTCACTACTGGAGTCAAACACAAATGTACATGTACAAGTCAATATCAAAGAAATCTCACCCCACTGTGAGTTTTGATGTAACTGGTTCAGTAGTCAGGAAACTACAGAGACCAGTTGGTATGTCTGGCCGCCACATCTTATACCAGGGCGTTCTGGCAGGGGATTGGAGCGCAAGTGTCCCAGTGGTGCAAATGCTGTCAGAGAGACATGATGTTAATGCAATTAAACAATGGTTGACAGAATGGATTCGCGCAGGTGCACCAATTCCAAAAGTGGTTGTGAGTGACTTTTCTCTGGCTTTGCTCGGAGCTCTGGTCAAGGCTTTCACTCCTCATCCTGATCTGAAGACCTACATCAATGAGTGTTTTGGTGTCTTACTTGGTAACCAGTCTGCACAGCTGCCACCTTGTTTTGTCCGGGTTGATGTTGCACACTGCATCAAGATGATCTGCCAATGGGACTGCTTGAAAAGAAAACCACATCGCATTAAAGATTTCTTTGTGAGGTCACTGGCACAGCTGCTGAAGTCACAATCTGTGAACAATGCAAGAGAGCTGCTACGCAGTGTTACTATTGTGGCTCTCAGCGAAGCAGAGGGCAATGACAGCTCTGGAGCCCCCCTCATATCAGAATGTTGCAAGAACTACCTGAAAGCCCAAATTGCAGAAGAGTGTGTCATCGTTCCAGATGAAGAGGGTGAGGACATGGAAGGAGTGGATCCATGTGAAGAAATACACACTGACCTACGGCAGTGGGTGACAGACATATGTGATGAGAGCAGGTCACTTGCCGTGGCCAATGGTGATCGAGATAACATGCACTTCCTCCCAGAGATTGTTCCCAATATTATCAGACTTGCAAGTTACTTACCACTCTGGACAGGGGTAATGATCCCTCACTTCCGTAGCACCAACATCACCGCAAGTTCAGCCAATGTTGAAGCAGAGTTTAAAAACATCAAACACGGCCTTTTCAAGCATGAAAACTTACCTATTCGGGTGGATCGATTCATTGCTCGACATCTTTCCTACATTGAAGGCAACATGCGCATTTGTTCTGCAAAACAAAAAGGTACAGAAAATGCTAATGTTACAACAGTGATGGTCACAGGACCCAATCCACTACCCACTGCGACCTGCAGTGTAGATGAAAAAAAAAAATGGATGCCTCCTGTTCTGGGGAGTCGTCTGACATTGTCACAAACATCCATTCAACAAACGAAGACGTTGTTGAAAACTGGAGAGGCCTAGCTGTTTCACCAAAAAAGAGGAAGATTAATTCATACCTTTCTCCTTGTCCTGAATGGCTCCATGCAGATCCATCTGTGAGGGGGAAAAAATGAAAATGGAACTGTTAAAAAATGGAAACAATCAACAGCCTGTTAAACTCAGCAAATCAAGAGTCTCTGTGCTTAACACATGTGCATTTGATGCTTTTTGTCAATGCTTATGTTGTGCTTTCTGCGACAGTAACACTTTTGGAAATATTGTTTGCAGTGAAGACTCCAACAACCTCCTCCAGCTAGTGAAAAGCATCACCACAAAGGGTCTTACCCCACAAGCCTATATTCAGAGGGCAGAGCTGCTAAGTGGAATATTCAAAGCTGTCCAATTGAAGTCTGGTGCTCTCCAAATCGATGCACAGTGCCACATCTCTGCTATCATTGAAAAGACAATGAGAAAACTTGCAAGTGTTTACTTCACTAAACAGGCTCCTCACAGTATTGCAGCCTCAACACACAAGTCACAAGGGAAATTCCATTTGTTTCTACTTCTATTGCTGTACTGCAGGATTCTGGCTCATCTTCAGACCGCAGTGGAACAAGGACTTAACCTTCCAGAGTCCCCCTGCCTCAGGCCAATCCAAAGTCCGTCTCAGTGTCCCTCTGCATTCAAGACAGAATATACCTCAGGAAAAGTGCTCTGTGCAGGGAAAGTTTCTCACAGTTACAGTCTAGGAGAACTTCTGTGGATCGATACTGACCTTGGAAACGATTCCACAGCAACCCCAACTCAAAGGAATTCCTGCCCAAGAGAATTTCCATTGTGTGAATTTCCCTCCAGTCTGGTGCTCCAAGGAGAGACATTTACCTTAAGGGCAGTCATTGCTTTCCAAGGAGGCTTAACCCAGGATGCTCTTGGTCATTATGTGGCCTACTGCAGGAGGTCTCCATGTGTCTGGGAGATGTATGATGACCTGAGAAGTGGAGTGACGGGAGCATCAGAAAAAAACAAAATATGCCCACATGCTGTGTTATACACAAAATCATAATTGTGTGGTTGATGAAGATGTGGATGTTGTTGTTCAATGTACAATTGTCCTCTTTGAAAAAGGTTCATTGTTTGTGTAAATTGATTTGATTGCACACAGTAATTCAATTGCACAATTAAACACATGTTTAGTTAATTCCTGGAGTCATTTGTTTCCATATATATATATATAAACACTCAGCTACAGAAAACATTAAATGGGGCATCATCTGTGCATGGACTCAGTAGGCAGCATAATAACATGTATCAAATTAATACATTTAACTATATACAGGATATAAAATACTTACCTGTATAGTTACATTTATGCACCAACAATTAGCTAACACTGTGACCTAAAGTGCACTTAGTTAAACACGGTGAGAAACGTTAGGTAATGAGATTATTTAAATGTATGTCGAAAACATAACAAGTGTGTTTACGACATAACGTTGATAACTGCCTGTTTTGTGCTGGGAAATATTCACATAACATCACAAGTAAAAACCATTTACCTTGGAGTTCGCGAAACATTCCACACATTCTGTGAGCCTCGATGTGTCCGTTGCCAGTTGAAAAGGCACAGTGGATTAGGTAACGATTTGGGTTTGGTTTGCCGTGTGGCCCTTACCATGTTACGTCTTCAACTGTATTAGTAAAAAAAGTCAATCGCAAAAACAAAACTTTTACCAGCAGTATTTGGAGTTAATTTGGAGCAGTCGGTGAGGGCTGGTTACGGCCATAAGTAAATGGCTAATATAAAAAATACAGCAGCAGCACAAACAAAACTTGTAACGGCACAAACCAGCACAAACGGAGCACAAACGATCGACACTATAGTGGGTTCATTCTGAGCTTGTGGGGGGCTGAGTGACCTCTGAATGACCTATAAAGTATTATTTAATATCTAAAGAATGAAAGCAGCACAAACGAAAATAATTGCAGCACAAACCAGCACAAACGGAGCACAAACGATTAAGACTATCCCCAGTTCATTTGGAGTTGGTGGGGGGCTGATGACGTAATCGCCCATGATTAAAAATGTATAATATAAACAATACCGCAGCAGCACAAACAAAACTTTTAACCGCACAAACCAGCACAAACGGAGCACAAACGATTAAGACTATCCCCAGTTGATTTGGAGTTGGTGGGGGGCTGATGACGTAATCGGCCATGATTAAAAATGGCTAATATAAACAATACCGCAGCAGCACAAACAAAACTTGTAACGGCACAAACCAGCACAAACGGAGCACAAACGATCGACACTATAGTGGGTTCATTCTGAGCTTGTGGGGGGCTGAGTGACCTCTGAATGACCTATAAAGTATTCTTTAATATCTAAAAAATGAAAACAGCACAAACGAAAATATTTGCAGCACAAACCAGCACAAACGGAGCACAAACGATTAAGACTATTTTCCCGACGTTTTGGGTTGGGTGGGGGGCCAACTTCACGCAGGTACCGATGTAGACCAGAAAACACACACACACAGTCCTAATGAGAGGTGTGTGTGGTTGAAGGCTTCAACAAGCAGGTTTATTCTGGGTTCAGTTTTTGACAGTGCAACCCTGAGGTCAACCCTGAGGTCAACCCTGAGGTCAACCCTGAGGTCAACCCTGAGGTCAACCCTGAGGTCAACCCTGAGGTCAACCCTGAGGTCAACCCTGAGGTCAACCCTGAGGTCAACCCTGAGGTCAACCCTGAGGTCAACCCTGAGGTCCTGCTCAGCATTCAGTCTGTTTCTGTACTTGTTTCTTAAGTACGCCAGAGTTGAGAACCCTGACTCGCATAGGTATGTGTTGCCAAACTGGATCAGAACATCTACTTCTTCCTCAGTCAGGCAGGAGACCGCTTCCTGCTGTAGATGCGCAACCCAGAACTGTGAGAGTGTGTTTGCCTCAAAAAAGCATCTTTCTTCAATCATTTCATTCCAGTTCAGAGTAAAAATGATTACTTGTATTTTAACAGCAACAGTTCCAACCTAGACTTGTTTTAAAAAATAATTTCTACAGTAAAATGTACAGTAGGCCTGAATTCTTCATCTGTACTGTTACTTAGGGCTGTACTATCAGTAGCTAGCTTGCCTTGGCTAACGTTAGTTAGCTAGCTATTAGCTGTGTACAAGGGGGTTGTTTGAAAGAGAAAATGCATTGTGGCGCTCCTCGTTATTTCTCAAAGTTTGTATTAAATAAAGAGAGAAACTCATCGCTGTATTTTCGTTTCGTGACAATTGAGCTCAGTCAGAACTTGTGGCTGGGTTGAGTCCATTCGATGGCAGTGGTGAGTGATGCCGTGGGAATGAGTCACTGATTGTCTCAGCAGATGTGTTAGCGAAGTGGTGGTGCGACAGCCATTAGAGTGTGTGGTCTGGGGAGCTGGAGGGGAGGTGGACAGGGCCAGTATCAAACTTTTTTAAAAAAATTGGTTCAGCTCATTGGCTCTGTCCTGGGTCCCCTCCGTCTGCCCACTGTTTTACTTTTTGAAGCCAGTGATATTCCTCATACCCTTCCACACCTCTCTCACCTGGCTCTGCCTCAGCTTGTCCTCCATCTTCTCCTTATACCCTCTCTTCCCCTCAGCAATCCGCAATTTCAGCTCTCTCTGGACGCATTTCAATTTGTCCTTGTCCCTCTCCTTGAAGGCCCTCTTCTTCTCATTCAGCAGGGCCTTCAGGTCGCTGGTGACCCAGGGTTTATTGTTTGGGAAACGGCGTACCTTCCTGGTGGGTACAGTGTTGTCTACACAAAAATTAATATAGTCTGTTATGCAGTCAGTGAGTCCATCGATGTCCTCCCCATGAGCCTCACAGAGCACATCCCAGTCTGTTGCTTCAAAGCAGTCCTGTAGGGCCTCATTCACCTCCGGAGACCATCTCCTAATAGTCCTGGTGGTCGCAGGCTGCTGTTGGACCAAAGGCCTGTAGAGTGGAGTGAGGTGGACAAGGTTGTGATCCGATCTACCGAGGGGAGGGAGTGCAGTGGAGTTGTATGCATCCTTCACATTAGCATATAACAAGTCCAGAGTTTTATTATTCCTGGTTGGGCACTTCACAAACTGTTTGAACGTGGGCAGCGTTGAAGAGAGAGATGCATGGTTACAATCCCCCGTAATGGCAAAGAAAGCACTGGGCCGCGCTGTCTGTAACCTCGCGATAACAGAGTGGATGCTGCGTTTGCGTCAGCAGAGGGCGGGATGTTAACAATAACAGCAATGGCCGCCGTGAATTCCGTCGGCAAATAGTAGGGTCTCAGGCTAACAGCTAATAGTTCAATGTCCGGGCTACAAAACTCTTCCTTAATAGTAATATGTTTCGGATTACACCATATGTTGTTAACTAATAAAGCCAGCCCACCACCCTTACTCTTACCGGAAGAGACGCGATCCCTGTCCGCTCTGATGGTCTGGAAACCGTCGATAGTGACGTTCTCTATGGGGATGTTATCGTTCAGCCGAGTCTCCGTGAAAAACATTAGGCTCGTTTCCCGATAATCCCTTTGTCCATTTTGATATGTAGTGACCTCACGTTGCCCATAATGATAGACGGTATAGCCGGCTTGTACTTGTACTTCCTCCGCTTCGCCTTAAACTTCAATCCCGCCCTACGTCCACGGCGTCGCCTTTTCAACTCGTCCGGAATATCAAACTTTTTCCTGGGGAGCAGCAGCGCTGCGTGGGCTAAATCCAGGAGCTGGGCTCTGTTGTAAACAATAACAGTTGACGACTCCTGTCGACGTTCAGCTGCGAGAAAATCCATAATCCTGAACTATTATACTATTATAGTTCAACTGTAGCAAAAAATAAATTAAAGAAAAGAGACTCAAAAAACGAACTAAAACAACAATTTATGCAGAACAACGGGAGCTGCTTAACAGGCGACCAGCAGGGCGGCGCCAAAGGGAACGTATGGCTACAGTGGCAGGAAGAGGGGAGCCAAGAGTGTCGTACCAGGGCGTATGGGCCGAGTTGTAACTAATTTGAAAGCGGGGGAAGTTTGAAGGGCGCAAGAGAGGGTGTGCATCCAGAGTGGCAAAGAGTGGGAGATGTGTAGAAACCTCCTTTTTGGTGCTCTACGTGTTCGGTGCCACTTTGCAGGATGGGGCTTTCACAAGTTCCATGCCATGCAAACACTAAAGTCTCCTACAGGTCTTTTGTCTCTGAACAGTTGTTGTGTTTTGTATCTTCTCTCTTCATCTAGTACTTGTTGCATTCACTGAATTGTTGTCAAAGTAGGCTACTATTTCCACATTTTGTCTCAGGCCCGGTCTGTACTAAATCTTATTGAGAGAGGTTAACTATATGTTGTAGTCTCTGAATAGTTGTTTTCATTTTTACATTGTTACAGAAGTAAGAATCGTTGTCAAACACTTTGTGTGGGGTTTCTTAATATTATCCTCTGGTCACATTTTGGATAAATGTAATGTGTAAATATAAGTATAATATATTATACCTCGTACATTTTATGTGAGTAATTTAGTCAAATTTACAATTTTAAATACTCTAGGGTTTTTTTATGTTAAATGTTTTTTGAAAGTGAATTTTTACACACAATGGAAGACACTTTGTTATTCCTATTGGCATGAAAGAAGAGGTTGTCATTGGTTCATTTGAGCATTATCTAGAACATTCTCAGTAACCCGCTGCAGCATTCTAGAATTCATTGTTTTTGAGCTATGTCTGTTTGAAATGTGAGAGGGAGCATTATCTAGAACATTCTCAGTAACCTACAGCAGCATTCTAGAATTATATTGGGCTCTAAAGGGTTCATTCAAGAGTGGAACGTTAGCTAATTTAGAAAACGACTGTACCTCTTGATTGGTAGCAGATCATTCCGTTCTGATTCCAGATTTAAGATTTTTAGCAGAGAAGTAGAACAAGATGTCATACCCTTTTAAATGTTTTGTCTGAAGTGCTGGGTAAGTGGTCAACCTTTGTTTACAAGGTTTGAGATTATGATGCGGTTACTTAAAGGGTTACTTCGGGATGACCTCGTGGATACCATTTTTATGTCTGGATCCAGTATGAAGGAAGTTAAGAGGTAGTTTCACAAGCAAATGCGGATAACCACACTAATGCTTCAAACTGCACGCAGAGACGTATATAAAAATGGTATCCACAAGTTAATCCGAGAAGCAGTTAAAGGGCCTCATTGTCCAAATCCTGAAGTATCCCTTAAAACAGCTGTAACGCTTGATCGGTGACAGATAAATCTGTTCTGATTTCAGATTAGATAGCGGAGAAGGAGCGGAAGCTCAAACCTTCTGTCTAAGTTGTTGGGAAAGTGGTCAAAGTAGCTGATTTGTGTCAAGTTGCGTTGTTTACAGTGAATAGAATGCAACGTTGGGAGTGATGTCACAATGGAACCTTTAGAATGCTGAGAAACTCATGAAAGGGGATGGAGGACAAAACAAATGACAGTTTAATATTTTAAAAAGAGATCAAAAAGCACTATTCTAGACTAGTCTAAGTGTGAACAGCGTTTCTAGTTTAACTATAACTACTAGAAATTATTCTTACAAGTGTCTGCTGTCACAAGTCATATTAATAAGTCAGAAGTATGTTGAGGACTCTTTGATTGCATTTACAGTTGAAGTCAAAGTTTACATACACCTTAGCCAAATACATTTTAAACTCAGGTTTTCTCAATTCTTGATGGCCACTCCAATACCTTGACTATGTTGTCCTTAAGCCATTTTGCCACAACTTTGGAAGTATGCTTGGGGTCATTGTCCATTTGGAAGACCCATTTGCGACCAAGCTTTAACTTCCTGACTGATGTCTTGAGATGTTACTTCAATATATCCACATAATTTCCCTTCCTCATGATGCCATCTATTTTGTGAAGTGCACCAGTCCCTCCTGCAGCAAAGCACCCCCACAACATGATGCTGCCCCCCCTGTGCTTCACGGTTGGGATGGTGTTCTTCAGCTTGCAAGCCTCCCCCTTTTTCCTCCAAACATAACGATGGTCATTATGGCCAAACAGTTCTATTTTTGTTTCATCAGACCAGAGGACATTTCTCCAAAAAGTACGATCTTTGTCCCCTTGTGCAGTTGCAAACCGTAGTCTGGCTTTTTTATGGCGGTTTTGGAGCAGTGGCTTCTTCTTTGCTGAGCAGCCTTTCAGGTTATGTCGATATAGGACTTGTTTAGCTGTGGATATAGATACTTTTGTACCTGTTTCCTCCAGCATCTTCACAAGGTCCTTTACTGTTATTCTGGGATTGATTTGCACTTTTCGCACCAAAGTACGTTAATCTCTAGGAGACAGAACGCGTCTCCTTCCTGAGCGGTATGACGGCTGCGTGGTCCCATGGTGTTTATACTTGCGTACTATTGTTTGTACAGATGAACGTGGTACCTTCAGGCGTTTGGAAATTGCTCCCAAGGATGAACCAGACTTGTGGAGGTCTTTGCTGATTTTCTTTGGATTTTCCCATGATGTCGAGCGAAGAGGCACTGAGTTTGAATGTAGGCCTTGAAATATATCCACAGGTACACCTCCAATTGACTCAAATTATGTCAATTAGCCTATTAGAAGCTTCTAAAGCCATGACATAATTTTGTCATCATTTTCCAAGCTGTTTAAAGGCACAGTCAACTTAGTGTATGTAAACTTCTGACCCACTAGAATTGTGATATAGTGAATTATAAGTGAAATAATCTGTCTGTAAACAATTGTTGGAAGAATTACTTGTGTCATGCACAAATTAGATATCCTAACCGACTTGCCAAAACTATAGTTTGTTAACATGAAATCTGTGGTTGAAAAATGAGTTTTATTGACTTCCGACTTCAACTGTATATAGCGCCTTTCCATCTACACTAGGTGCTCCTCAGTGCTTTACATAGTAAGGGGGGGGACTCAACTCTTCAACCAGCAATATGTAGCACTGTAACCGTTTTGTGCCAGGACGCTCACCACACATTAGCTGTTATGGTGGAGAGGTGAGGAGTGATGTATGCCAGTTGGAAATCAAGAGGATGATTGGGTGGCTGTGATTTGAAAGGGGCCAGGACACCAGGGTTAACACCCCTACTCTTACAGTAAGTGCCATGGGATGTTTAGTGACCACAGAGACGGCACCCTACGCAGGGCAATGTCCTGGGATCTCCATAGACCAGAGCGAAGAGTGCCCCGTACACCCAACACCACTTCCATCTCTCTCTGTAGCATGGGAAGGACTTTGAGGCGATCCAGACGAACATAGCGTTGAAGCATAAGAAGAAGGGGAAGCCAGCCAGCATGGTGAAGAACAAGGAGCAAGTCCGACACTTCTACTACCGTACCTGGCACAAGATCTCCAAGCACATCGACTTCGCCAACGGTAAGCTAGCTTATCGCTCTCTCTCTCTCTCTCTCTCTCGTTACTTCTCAAATAGGACTTACCTCTTGCTTGAGACTCATTTTAATTGGTTTGTGGGGCACCCGAGATCACTGCTGTGCTGTTGTTTTTAAAATTTTTGAAAAATGTTTTATCCCATAACATGCCAGTTCCTCCTGTCCCATAGTGTACTCCCGTGTGCTGAAGAAGTCATCTCAGGAGCTGTACGGTCTCATCTGCTACGCCGAGCTCAGGAAGAAGGTTGGCGGATGTAAGTCAAGCAGGGACTGTGTGTGTCTGTCTGTGTCTTGGATGGTGTGTGTGTCTGTTTCTGCTGCTGGGATGGGCCGGGCCGAGGTCATGGGCCGGGCCGTTGTTCCCAAAGATGGCTAGCTTTTCTACCTCTATTGCAGGTCATTGCAGATGTTGTTATGTTAATGTCTGTGTTGTCTTCACGGAGCAAGAAGATGCCACACTAGCTTTTCTAACTCTGTCGTTGTTGTCGTTGTTCGTAGTGATGGACGATAAGAACGTGGCCAAGCTTAACGAGCTCATCCAACAGGGGTAAGACTGAGAACAAAAACGATACCAATGTGTAGCTACAGCTTTTCAAAATATACCACCTCTGTTCTCCAAGACTTTAGGGTTATAAGTAGTTGATTGATTTATACATTTGAAATAAACCGTTATATACACTAACCGGACAGTTTATTATGTACACCCACCTTGTACCTGGTCGGTACCTCCTTTGCCTCTAAGAACAGCCTGAATTCTCCGGGGCATGGATTCTACAAGTCAGAGATGTTCCACAGGGATGTTGGTCCATGCTGACGCAATGGCGTCACACAGTCGCTGCAGATTGGACGGCGGTACACCGACGCCACCAACCTGTACCTTGGACTCAAGCTGCTAACGCCAAGTCCAGACTCTGCCGTCAGCAACAGGAACCGGGATTCATCAGTCAATGTTTTTCCGCTCCTCCATTGTCCAGTGTTTGTGATGGCGTTCCCACTGGAGACGCTTCTTCTGGTTATTAGCTGATAGGAGTGGACCCCGGAGTGGTCGTCTGCTACAACAGCCCATCAGGATCGATGAGTTGTGCGTTCTGAGATGCTGTTGTACTGCGCCGTTATTTGTCTGTTTGTGGCTCCGCCTGTTAGCCTGCACGATTCTCACCATTCTCCTTCAACTTCTAATCAACGAGCTGTTTTTGCCCACAGGGGTGCCGCTGACAATGTTTTTTGTCGCACCCTTCTCGGGGAAACTCTAGACACTGTTGTGCATGAAAAGCCCAGGGGGGTTGCCGTTTCTGAGATCTTGAATCCGGCGTGCCTGGCACAGACGATGATACCATGCTCAAAGTCTCTTATGTCACTCGCTTTGCCTTTCTAATGTTCAGTCCAACAGTAACTGGATGCCTGTCTGCCTGCTTTATATAGCACGGCCATGTGACTAAGTCTGTAGGAGCGAGCCATTTGGTGAACAGGGTGGTGTACCTATTAAACTGAACAAAAATATAAACACAACATGTAAAGTGTTGGTCCAGAAATAAATGTTCCATACGCACAAAAAGCCTATTATTATTATTGCATACATTTGTTTACATCCCCTGTTAGTCAACATTTCTCATTTGCCAAGATAATCCATCCACGGCATGATCATTACACGGGTGCAACTTGTGCAAAGGCCACTGCAAAATGTGCAGATTTGTCACACAACACAATGCCACAGATGTTTTGAGGGAGCGTGAAATTGGCATGCTGACTGCAGGAATGTCCACCAGACCTGTTGGCAGATAATTGAATGTTAATTTCTCTACCATAAGTCAACTCCAAACTTTGTTTTAGAGAATTTGGGGGTACGTCCAACCGGCCTCACAATCGCAGACTACGTGTAATCAGGACAGCCCAGAACCTCCACATCCTGCTTCTTCACCTGCGTGATCATCTGAGACCAACCAACCAACCAGACAGTTGATGAAACTGAGGACTATTTCTGTCTGTAATAAAGGCCTTTTTGTGAGGAAAAACGAATTCTGATTGGCTGGTGAGCCTATGCCCTCCCAGGCTTACCAATGGCTGTGTCCATGCCCAGTCATACATAGATAGATAGATAGATAGATAGATAGGTACTTTATTGATCTCCGAGGGGAAATTTCTTTGTCAAGCAGCTACAACAAAAACACAGGGCAGATTAGGAGCCTAAGGAATTTATTTCAGTTGACTGAGTTTCCTTACTGTCAAATTCTCTAAAATGACGTTGGAGGCTCTTTATGGTAAAGAAATTAACATTCAGGTTTCTGGAAACCGCTCTGGCATGCCATGCACGCTCCCTCAACTTGAGACATCTGTAGCATTTTGTTGTGTGACAAAACGGCACATTTTCAAAGTGGCTTTTTATTGTCCCCAGTACGAGGTGCACCTGTGGTAATGATAATGCTGTTTAATCTGCTTCTTGATATTCCACACCTGTCAGGTGGATGGATTATCTTGGCATAGGAGAAATGCTCACAACATTTTAGAAAAATAAGTTCTTTGTGCGTATGGAACATTTCTGGGAGTTTTTATTTCAGCTCATGAAACATGGGACCAACACTTTACATGTTGAGCTGTTCAGTGTAGATAGTTGAAATTGTGTAGTTTGTGTTTTGGGTGTAGTTTGTGTTTTGCGGTTCTCATGGTTCTGCTGTATTCTCCCAGGGCCACCACGGTGCGTTCTAAAGGCAGGAACCTGCGCATCAAAGCTCCCATGTGCCGTGCGCTCAAGAGGCTGTGTGACCCAGATGGTGAGTGTACACACAAAGTCAAACGCACTCACAGACACACGGTGACAACACTCACACAGCAGGAAGAGGGAGGGAGAGTATGAATGGGGACTTTGAGGAGTCATGGATTAGGCAGCAGGGGAGGTATGAGTAGCGGAGAGTAAGTGGTGGTGATGATGATGATGATGGTGATCATCTCAGGACCGGAGAGAACAAATCTTATACCTCTTTCTTTTTACGCCTCTCGTGCACTCTCTCTCTCGTGCTCCCTCTCTCGCTCTCTCTCTCGTGCTCCCTCTCGCGCTCTCTCTCTCGTGCTCCCTCTCTCTCGCTCGCTCTCTCTCTCTCGCGCTCTCTCTCTCGTGCTCTCTCTCTCTCTCTCGTTCTCTCGCGCTCTTTCTCTCTCGTGTGCTCTCTCTCGCTCTCTCTCGCGCTCTCTCTCTCTAGGAGTGAGTGATGAAGAGGACCAGAAGCCTGTGCGTCTACCTCTGAAGGTTGCCGTGGAGCTGCAGCCGCGTAGCAACCACTCCTGGGCCCGTGTCCAGAGTCTGGCCCATAATCCCCGCCTCAGGTCAGTGTCAACTGACTATGTCCTTTCCAAGGCCTTTGACTCTGTTGAAAATCACATTCTCATTCAAAGGTTGACTGAAATAGGCCTGGATCAGGCTTCTTGCAAGTGGTTTTAGAATGATGTCAGACAGGACACAATGTGTGATTTCTGATGGTGTTAAGTCTAGCTTCCTGGATATTACAAAATGGTGTACCGCAGGGTCAGTATTGGGACCTGTTCTCTTTACTATTTATATACAGTACCAGTCAGAAGTTTGGACTCATTCCAGGGTTTTTCTGTATTTTTACTATTTTCTACATTGTAGAATAATAGTGAGGACACCAAAACTATGAAATAACACATATGGAATCATGTAGTAACCAAAAAAAGTGTTAAACAAATCCAAAAATATTTGAGATTCTTCAAAGTAGCCACCCTTTGCCTTAATGACAGTTTTGCACACTCTTGGCATTGGCTTCCGACTTACTTAACTTTGTTGTTGAAATATAAAAACATGAGTTTCCAAACCCGTTCACATAGTGGGTTAATTCTCGGAGTTCTTCCACTTTTAATGCACCTCACTGCTGGAACAATTTACAAAACTCATTGCAAATGGATGTTTTGGTGCCTCGGGCCATTTAAAGTGTTGATTGAGGACCTTGTAGCTGAGGAATGGCAGTCATTTCGTCAGCCGGTGATTGCCAAGCAAATAACTGCTTGTCTCACGTTCATTGACCGTTTATTAACATAAACACTTTTAGCATTTAGGTCTAAAGAAACATGATATGAAGAAAATGTAGTCTATTTTAGAAGAACACAATAACATACTCCGAGTTGTCCTTATGTTGGGCTCTGATTATGTCATTTATGGCTGTAGGCTACATTAGTTTATTTGAAAAGATTTGCTTTGAAATCCATGGCATTATTTTATAGTATGAAGAATACAATTGAACATAGCAGAATAAAATAGACTGAATATTTTCTCCAAATGATAAGAGGGAGTGCGTACATGTGGCTATTGTGTTGAGCTGTTAACAAAGAAACAGTTCCTCTTATATGCTTAATTTAGAGTTATTTATACGACTTTAGTTGTGATACAAACGTTGGGCTATATGTTTAGATTTTTTATACGTTCTAAGGTTGCATGATGCGAGTAATGATTTAGAAAAAGGTCTTGTGAAAGGCATGCGCTCTGCACACACTTCATCAGTCTCTCATTCACAATTCGATAAGCACTTGATAATGCCTCGAATTATCCATGCCTTTTGCAGCCATTGGCTGTTGTGCCCTTGGCCTGAAAATAATAATAATAATTATTATTATTCCCGGCTGTGTGCTCCGAAGCACCTCCTCAGATATCTCGATTATTATTAGCCAATGCCCGTCACGTGATCAGGTCCTTCTCACATGCTACAAGTGAAGACAGACACATCGGGGACGCAACTGCGCGAGTCCTTATCGAATTCTGAGGCGCATATTGAAGATATTGGAAGAACTGTCCACATTTACTTTTCGTCAGCCAACAAGATTAGACCCAATGAACAGCAAAAGCACTAGCCTGTCAATCTACTATCCCCCGTACTACATAAGTTGACCTATTCTGTGCAAGAAATAAATATTCCAAACATAGTCCAGGACAGTTGTGGGAGGCAATAGATCCCAAATGAATAAAAAAAGAAAAACTTTTTAAAGCAATGAGGCTGACGCAACAGATCAGAACATTTTAGCTTTAAATGTTGATTTAACTGTTTGTAAGCGCAGTAATGCTATAAGTGTGAATGTTCCAGAATGCAATCAGTTAGCGGGAAAACACCATTCTCAAAAGTGACCACAAAATGCTAATTTTGAAGAATAATGCTTTTATTACAAAGGTGCATTTTTCTGGTGAAAAATTATCTTCCCCAAACATGAAACTCATGCGCTGCGTATGTACGCCAGTTAGGCTCTACACCCGTTGTAATGCGGATTAATGTGCTTAATTTTAAGAAATAATTTAGCCACTTTAGTTGTGATTCAAACTTTATCAAAACGTATAGACCTATGGGCTAGGCTACATAATATTTTAAAGTCATGCTCTGTTTCTTCCTTACTACTGGGCATCATTCACACGTGATAATATAGCATTCACAAGTGATAGGCTAATGTTGTCACCCATCAGACTATTCTTCATTTAAGGATGTATTTACATATACTAAATCATATGTGCGAAATTTTGCGTTGCTTTTCAATGGACCGTTATCATGCACCTGTCTTGAAGCAGGGGAAAAAAATACATGTTATCTGTGCACTTAAATAGTGAATGGAGGACGCTTTTCCCTGTGGTTCATTTTCATGCCAGACAGGTAGGCTATACTCCTGTTGTAAAGAGAAGCAATGGTCTCAATGGGGTTTCCCTGAACAAATAATTGATCAAAAAATATGTCAAGTTGAACATTAGCCGTGTTTGAAAGTAAGATGGCCATAACGATTGTCTTTATGCTTCTGGGAACCCCAACCCTGACTGTTTGGATCCCCGTACATAGCAGCCATTACATGAGGCACATGGTCATATTTTGGTTTCAAGATGGGTTTTGCTAGTTTGTATCAGTTTGTCCGTGTTTTGAGCTGTGTGTTGTCTACAGGAGCTGTCTCTGCTGAGCAATTCGATATTGTCTAACTGTCCGTTCTTTTGTGTGGTGATGTAGGATGGTGGTGGAGCTGCATAGGAAGGTGTCCAGCCTGATTGAGTTCCTGAAACAGAAGTGGGCCGTCCAGGACCAGCGCATCGTATCCTTCCACATCACAACAGTCATGTCCATCTCATAGCACTTAGACCACAACCTAGCTGATAAAAAAAAAAAAAAAAAAACCCTGCATAATATGGTCCAGTATAGAATCACATGAAATTAGCACCAGACAACCAGCTGGTAAAAAGTCTCTAAAATGAGCTGATCCATAGTACTTCAAGAGATCAACAGATAATATTAAAGCCTAGTTGATCCTCAATTCCTGGGTCTGATCTTGTTTTGGACTTTGAATCTAGTCCTTCTTTGCTGACCCTCCTTGACCGTACTGTGTTCAGCTGAAGAGCCTGCAGGAGCGCGAGGCGTTAGATGGAACCCAGCAGCACAGTGGCAGCCCTGCTCTCCCCTGCAGAGCAGACCGGGAGGACCTGTTCCTGTACCCAGCTGAGACCAGCACCCTGACCGCCCTGCCCAGCGTAGCCCGTGTGGTCCACTCCAAGGCCTCCTGCACCGTCCACTGGCAGGAGAGTGGCAAGCCCCGGCCCGGCCCCAAGGAGCTGATCCCTACCGCCCAGATTCTGGGCATCCAGGGGGCCCCTCTCCTCCTCCTCCCCCGTGGGGGCGTGGCCAAACCTGGACGGGGCGGTGGGGTTGGGGATGAGACCCCCGGATCTACACCTGAAGGAGGAACGTCGGGAGGAGGAGGAGGAGGGCCAGAGGACAAGAATCCGAATCCGATAACGTCTCCTCCTCCTGTACCTCCTCTTCCTCCTCCTTCATCTTCGCTGCGGTTGTCTACGGCTCAGAAACAGGAGGCTGGTGCAGCCGCGGGGCAGTTGGAAGGGGAGAAGGGGCTGGGGGGAGGACCCAAGGTAAGGGAGGCCTTGGGGGCCAAGGAAGGAGAGAGGGACTCCAAGTGTCAGGGACAGGGGGGCGGTTCTTGCCATGCTACTGATCCGTGGAGGGATGAAGAGCGGACCTCAGGGGTTAACGGCAGTGACGGTGCCTCTCCAGAGAGGAACTCCCTCCCCCTGTTGGACCCCCTGGTTCCCACCACACCTCCACCGGCAACAGTACCACGACAGGTGGAGGACGTCCCTCCAGACCAGGGACAGGGGAGGGCAGCAGCCCCAGGAAAGGAGGAGACCGGTGGGGTTGGCGGAGGAAGAGGCAGCACCCCAGCCCCGGTGTCCGGCGGTCGTTCGGCCCAGCGGATCTGTAAGGAGGGCTGGAGCTCGCGGGGTTCAGACAGCAACGTGACTCTGGCAGAGCTGTATCTGATGCTGGGGAAACCTGGGAAACTGCAGCTGGAGTACGAGTGGCAGCCGGCTGCTGTTTCAGCCCCGGAGCTGGAGGAGGAGGGCCTACAGGGACCAGGGCAGACATGCCCACAGCTACAGTCACCACGCCCCCTGCCCCCACCCTCCACCCACAACGTCCTGCGCTGTCTGCTCCGACTGGTGTCATCAGAGGTCAACCCCAAACCCGTGAGTCAACACCGCCTAGTGGGGCAAATTCTTCATAGCCCCTGGCCACATTCAAATTCTCTACACTTTGCCCGAAGTGTGCACTCCTGCACTCTCCCTCATGGATTTCAAAGTAATAGACTGGTGTGAGGATTACGGTGGAAACTCCCTCTAGCCATGCTTACACCAAACTTTTAAACACTTCTGGAGAAGGGTAGAGAATGGGAATGCAGACACTTTGTAGGAGACACTTTGTAGGAGACACTTTGTAGGAGACACTCTGTAGGAGACACTCTGTAGGAGACACTCTGTAGGAGACACTCTGTAGGAGACACTCTGTAGGAGACACTCTGTAAACAGTGATTTTTCTAGCCTTAAGTAATGTAGTTATTCTACTGCTCTCTCTCCTCTCCTTCCCTCTCCTCCAGGCCCCAGAGCTGTGCTCCACAGCCACGTCTCCGGTAAAGCCATCCCAGGAGGAACAGTCCCTCACCCCCCCGGGCAAGGCCCTGGCTGTGGGGGTACGGAGCCCCAACTGTGGACGACCGCAGTCCCTGGGGGTCCGAGCGGCAAAGCTGATGTTACCAAACACTGGATCCTCCGGTAGCTTACACACACACACACACACACACACACACACACACACACACACACACACACACACACACACACACACAAACTCTACGGAACTTCTCCAGTAACTCAAAGTTCTAGGTCAGAGGACCAATACTTCAAGTAGTGTTCTTCTTTTACCTGTATCTCTGTAAGACATCTCATGTACAACTATACTAATGAACTGTACCCTTGTCTTTGAACCCCTCCTCAGGTCGTAACCTCCCGCGGTCTCTGCTGGTGTCCGGGGGGGATTCAGATGGCGGGGTGTTTGCCGTCCCCACCACCCTGCCCCCCAACAGCTCCAGACACTCCCGCATGTTCTCACCCAACAAGGAGGCCGAGCTCGCCTTCCGACAGCAGCTCGACTCCATCAGCGTAAGGACATTTTGCATACTCTCTCCTTCCTCTTTCTCTCTCCATCCCCCATTTCATATCACTCTCTTCCTAGGACCTTATACATACACCATCCCAAAGATTATTTTGTCTGTCTCAGAAAAAAATTAACTAGCTGGACTCTCTCCATCCCTTCTAATAATTAAATTTTCCCTCTTCAGGGATGCAAACTCGTCACTTTTCGGTAATATTCGATATACAGTGTATTCGGAAGGTATTCACTTTTTCCACATTTTGTTACGTTACAGCTTTATTCTGAAATGGATTCAATTATTATTATAATTGTTTTTCATCAATCTACACAATACCCCATAACGGCAAAGCAAAAACTGACTGTTGGAAATATTTGCAAATTTATTACAAATAGACAAATACCTTATTTACATAAGTATTCAGACTCTTTGCTATGAGACTCTACATTGAGCTCAGGTGCTTCCTGTTCCCATCGATCATCCTTGAGAACCCAAACCGGTCCCTGCATCAATAGCAGTATAGAAGATACAGTAAAAACCCAAACCGGTCCCTGCATCAATACCGGTATAGAAGGTACAGTAAAAACCCAAACCGGTCCCTGCATCAATACCGGTATAGAAGGTACAGTAAAAACCCAAACCGGTCCCTGCATCAATACCGGTATAGAAGGTACAGTAAAAACCCAAACCGGTCCCTGCATCAATACCGGTATAGAAGGTACAGTAAAAACCAAAACCGGTCCCTGCATCAATACCGGTATAGAAGGTACAGTAAAAACCCAAACCGGTCCCTGCATCAATACCGGTATAGAAGGTACAGTAAAAACCCAAACAGGTCCCTGCATCAATACCGGTATAGAAGGTACAGTAAAAACCCAAACCGGTCCCTGCATCAATACCGGTATAGAAGGTACAGTAAAAACCCAAACCGGTCCCTGCATCAATACCGGTATAGAAGGTACAGTAGATGATGTGAGGAGTGCAATTTGAGATCCAGTATCATGTGTGACCTCTGAGCAGCCAGCCGCATCCCCTAACCAGCCATCTTTTTTCCTTGTATTTACTTCCTCTGGGCTCCATTTTCAGAAAGCATGGTGTATCATTTCACTGCTATGCAGATGATACACACATTTATTTGCCTCTGAAATGCAGTAAAGATACTGCTCTGAAATCTCTTTTTGCATGCCTAGAAGAAGTAAAAATGTGGTTCTCTCAAAATTTCTTATTTTTGAATGAATCCAAAACCGAGGTTATAGTCTTTGGCTCCCATGACAACTATAATAGCAGTAACATTGATCTAGATTATCTCTATCCAACTTCATCTTGCATAAAGAATCTAGGTGTTTTCTGGGATCAGAACCTCAAATTTGAAAAACAAATAAATGCGGTGATTAGTTCTTGCTTTTTCCAGCTACGTCTTCTCTCTGAAATCAAATCCTCCCTTTCTGAGAAAACCTTAGAGATTGCTGTCCATGCGCTCACTACATCGCGGCTGGATTATTGCAACTCTCTTTATTATGGCTCACCCAAACACTCTATTGCTCGTCTCCAATTAGTACAGAATGCTGCTGCAAAGTTCCTCAAAAGAAAATGTAAATTTGATCATGTTTCACCTATCTTAAAATCACTGCATTGGCTACCTGTGCATTTTAGAATTGAATTTAAAATTCTTCTTTTTGTTTTTAAATCCGTAAATAATCTGGCACCGAGCTATTTGTCTGAGCTACTCTGTCCACACAATCCCACACGAAACCTGAGGTCTGGTGTTCAGAGACTTTTGTCTGTCCCCAGATCACGGTTAAAGAATAGAGGGGACAGAGCCTTTGCGATTGCTGGCCCTAGGCTGTGGAACAGCCTTCCGGTTTACATCAGAGCGGCTCAATCTCTAACTGTTTTTAAATCCTCTCTTAAAACCTATTTTTTTTCTTTAGCTTTTAATTCATTGTGAGCTTCTGTCATGAATGTGGGGTTTGTCCTTGTTCTTTATCTTGTGTATTGTTCAGCACTTTGGTCAGCCCTGTTTGCTGTTTTTAAATGTGCTATATAAATAAATACAAACTTGAAACTTGATTATCCTACTCAGCTGCTTCTCTCTTATCAGTTTTCAAATGTTCTTATCCGCGATGGGGTTTGTATTGTTACATTTGTTTAATTATTGGAGCAGTTCACAACGTGAGCGAAGTGGGTAGGTATCTTTTTAAAAATGTTGCCTGTAAGCAAGCAGGCCAGTCTGACTTTGCTGTCACGCAGCCTCTGAGTGCCACTGCCGTAGAGGAAAAACTGAGTACGGTGACAGTCGTGCTTGTGTCTTTACAACAGTTAAAACCATAAGTTTCTGCCACGAATTGGTGCACACGTTACGGAATAGTATAAACCATGTCGCAGGCCGTTTTAAACTACTTGTGGGCTGCAAGTGTTTGGTATGATAACCAAGGGCCTTGTTTAGTAATGTTACCTGGCTAGCTAGATAACAACATGGTACCTTGGCTATGCACACGTTTGGATGGCACAGGAAAAGGGATCGATCGCTTCCTCAAAGAGATGCTTTGAAGGTAGGATGCCTAATCAATGTCATTCTAAGCTCAGTCTGAATCAAGAATCTTCTTTTTCTGGTGTTCCTTGAATTATTTTTGGGAGGGAGGCAGAAAAAGGTGTGGGAGGGAGGCAAGGATGGAGAGTGCAGGCTATGTGTGGAAAGTTGTCTGAAGAGCGGGCTAAAGATGGTTTCAATAAGGCCTAACCCTAGTGTAACCCTTACTGCCACAATGAAAATGCAGATCATTATACATTCAGATTCCTTCCTACATGCCTCCTGTCCAATCACAGGTAGGCCTTTGGATATGAGACATCAGCTGTTTTCTGCCGTAGCCTTTTCTGTTATACAGTTAAAAGTGTGAAGTTTAATCCAATGTGTTGTATTGAGTGGAGGTATAAATATCAGGGTCCGGTTCAGAACATATAGGAACAGGCTTCCTGGTGCGTGGCAAACCTCACGATTCTACTTGGTACCGTGATACTTGGCCTGGCGTCGTATCGTTAGTAAAAGTTGGTGTTGTGACAACATTCTGAAAAAGGCACATTTTTTTTCTTGCAGTTCACAGATTTCTCTTCACCTTTTTGGGTCCTCACCAGTTTGTATCTCTGCCTCTTACAGATGCAGTCAGACATCTTCCTGCCGAAACAAAGAAGGAACCGGAGCCGGCCACTTCGAAAGCCCCTCGTGGTCCAGGTAAGTCTTTAATATTTAATTTGACAGTTATTCTTCGAACTTGTTGAAATGTGAACAGATTTGTCGTTCCTCCTCAGAGAACACTTCTCCCCCGCACCACCGGAGACACTCCTCAACACGTCTGCTCCTTCTCCATCCTCTCCAACTCATCTGCCACAGGTACGCCACCGGTCAACATAACCCATACACCTAGTTAAAAAAAAAAAGTATAAATTCATTAGAAAACATGCTTTTACTTATCTAATCACAGGAAGGAAGTAGGCTAAACAAAAAGCACTGGGGAGCAGTGATATTCTGTGTTTGGGCCAAATGTTACTATCTGAACAGGGCCAGAGATACTCAACCACACTCACCTCCATAGTTTGGACTTTGGACTAACGTTTTCTTCTTACTTCTTACTGTCTCCCCCTCAGGAACAGGCTCCTTCCGGCCAATCCAGCCCCGTCTCTCTCCCTCCACCCGTCCCCTCCTCCCCAGGACTCCGCCCATCACCTCTGACCCTGGGATGTCCAGTCAGCTCTCCAGTACGTATCTCTTCTCTCTACTTGGTCAGGGCCTGAAACTTAACTTTTTGTATTACTAGTAAGAAGTAATGTGGTATGTTGCTTAATTTCATTTCATGGTTTGTTACCGGAGTCTTTTAACCAAAATATCACAGATTGGACATAAAATGTCACCTGCCTCTTTTAAGAGGTGGAGGTTACTGTGGTAACACGACTCATGTTTGTGCCTGTGAGATTGAGAGAGTCTGACTAGTAGTCTTGTAGTTCGTCCCGCCCTCTTTACATACTGCACCCCCTGGCTTTCTGTCCGACTCCCACCTGCCTCTTTACATACTGCGCCCCCTGGCTTTCTGTCCGACTCCCACCTGCCTCTTTACATACTGCGCCCCCTGGCTTTCTGTCCGACTCCCACCTGCCTCTTTACATACTGCGCCCCCTGGCTTTCTGTCCG
Source organism: Thymallus thymallus (assembly GCA_023634145.1). Lineage (NCBI taxonomy): Eukaryota > Metazoa > Chordata > Actinopteri > Salmoniformes > Salmonidae > Thymallus > Thymallus thymallus. Next base: position 1,553,236 of record CM042397.1, read on the forward strand.
ACTCCCACCTGCCTCTTTACATACTGCGCCCCCTGGCTTTCTGTCCGACTCCCACCTGCCTCTTTACATACTGCACCCCCTGGCTTTCTGTCCGACTCCCACCTGCCTCTTTACATACTGCACCCCCTGGCTTTCTGTCCGACTCCCACCTGCCTCTTTACATACTGCGCCCCCTGGCTTTCTGTCCGACTCCCACCTGCCTCTTTACATACTGCACTCCCTGGCTTTCTGTCCGACTCCCACCTGACTCTTTACATACTGCACCCCCTGGCTTTCTGTCCGACTCCCACCTGCCTCTCTACATACTGCGCCCCCTGGCTTTCTGTCCGACTCCCACCTGCCTCTTTACATACTGCGCCCCCTGGCTTTCTGTCCGACTCCCACCTGCCTCTTTACATACTGCGCCCCCTGGCTTTCTGTCCGACTCCCACCTGCCTCTTTACATACTGCACCCCCTGGCTTTCTGTCCGACTCCCACCTGCCTCTTTACATACTGCGCCGCCTGGCTTTCTGTCCGACTCCCACCTGCCTCTTTACATACTGCACTCCCTGGCTTTCTGTCCGACTCCCACCTGACTCTTTACATACTGTGCCCCCTGGCTTTCTGTCCGACTCCCACCTGCCTCTTTACATACTGCACTCCCTGGCTTTCTGTCCGACTCCCACCTGACTCTTTACATACTGCACCCCCTGGCTTTCTGTCCGACTCCCACCTGACTCTTTACATACTGCACTCCCTGGCTTTCTGTCCGACTCCCACCTGACTCTTTACATACTGTGCCCCCTGGCTTTCTGTCCGACTCCCACCTGCCTCTTTACATACTGCACTCCCTGGCTTTCTGTCCGACTCCCACCTGACTCTTTACATACTGTGCCCCCTGGCTTTCTGTCCGACTCCCACCTGCCTCTTTACATACTGCACTCCCTGGCTTTCTGTCCGACTCCCACCTGCCTCTTTACATACTGCGTCTCCTCTTGATCTGTCGGCACCCGCAGCTCTCTACAGGGTAGTCTCCTCTTGATCTGTCGGCACCCGCAGCTCTCTACAGGGTAGTCTCCTCTTGATCTGTCGGCACCCGCAGCTCTCTACAGGGTAGTCTCCTCTTGATCTGTCGGCACCCGCAGCTCTCTACAGGGTAGTCTCCTCTTGATCTGTCGGCACCCGCAGCTCTCTACAGGGTAGTCTCCTCTTGCATACCAGTTGAAACTCAAACATTGTTTTGTTCAAAAGCTAAGTTGTTTTTCAATGTAAAGATCCAGAAACACGAGGACAATGTCTCACTTCAGTAGACTTTAGTTTCAAGTAAATTATACTAACTTTTATCCCTGCGCGCAGCAGTGTTGCTGCGCTATACAGGATTTGTAGTTCTTTGACTTTGTGCGATTAATTTACCAGCTAAGAAACAAAACGGCAGAAATACTTTGAAACTACTACAGCGTTTACACTATATATACAAACGTATGTGGATACCCCTTCAAATTGGTGGATTCGCCACATCCGTTGCTGACAGGTGTATAAAATCGAGCACACCGCCATGCAATCTCCATAGACAAACATTGGCAGTAGAATGGCCTTACTGAAGAGATCAGTGACTTTACACATAGCACTGTCATAGGATGCCACCTTTTCGAACAAGACAGTTTGTCAAATGTCTGCCCTGCTAGAGCTGCCCCGGTCAACTGGAATGTCTAATGGCAACAACGGCTCAGCCGTGAAGTGGTAGGCCACACAAGCTCACAGAACGGGACTGCCGAGTGCTGAAGCGCGCAGTGCGTAAAAATCATCTGTCCTCAGGTGCAACACTCACTACCGAGTTCCAAACTGCCTCTGGAAGCAACATCAGCACAAAGAACTGTTCGTTGGGAGCTTCATGAAATGGGTTTCCATGGCAGAGCAGCCGCACACAAGCCTAAGATCACCATGTGCAATGCCAAGCGTCGGCTGGAGTGTTGTAAAGCTCACTGCCATTGGACTATGGAGCAGTGGGAACGCTTTCTCTGGAGTGATGAATCACACTTCTGGCTTTGGCGAATGCCAGGAGAACGCTACCTGCCCGAATGCATAGTGCCAACTGTAAAGTTTGGTGGAGGAGGAATAATGGTCTGGGGCTGTTTTTCATGGTTCAGGCCCCTTAGTTCCAGTGAAGGGAAATCTTTACGCTACAGCATACAATGGCATTCTAGATGATTCTGTGCTTCCAACTTTGTGGCAATAGGGAAGGCCCTTTCCTGTTTCAGCATGACAATGCTCCCTTGCACAAAGCGAGGTCCACAGAGAAATGGGTTGTCGAGATCGGTGTGGAAGAACTTGACTGGCCTAAACAGAGCATTGACCTCAACCCCATCGAACACATACTTTTGGTCATGTAGTGTATATTGCTATAAATGTGATCATACTTGGTTATTTGTATTCACTAATGTGAGTGAATCTCTCACACTGTGGAGCCGTGATCACCCACGCTGGTGAAGTAGACGTCTTTCCCGCCAATCCCAAAACCTACTCTCATTTGGCATTGTTTGTGTTTCTCTACGTGTTTTGGGGTGTGTTTCTCTACGTGTTTTGGGGTGTGTTTCTCTACGTGTTTTGGGGTGTGTTTCTCTTCTTTCACCTTTTTAGACGCATTTCTTATTTTAAGGCCCTCCTTGGCCAGGCCCACTGATGGAAATTAGCTCAAGCTAAAGCATGAGGGTGAATTAATCTAGAATTGGACTCTTTGACGATTCAATGTCTGATGATTCTATATATTTTTCCGTCCAGGTGCCATTGACCTGGCAGCCAAGTCAGCAGGCATCATCCCAGGCAGCCCCTGTCGGGAGCTGGAGGCCCCCAGTTCAGATGGAAGGCCCCACCTCTCGTCCTCTCACCATGGAGTGGTGCATCCTGGTCCTCCCCAGACACAGCTCCTCCAGCAGGCCTCCACTGAGGTGAGTGGAACACTGAAAGAAGGGAAAGCAAAATGGTGATTGGGGGAGAGCAAGAGAGAGAGAGGGAGCTAAAAAAACAACAACCGTATACCTGGGTCGTGTTCAAAAGGCCGGACACTGTTTTCAAAGAGGGATGCTCTACAGGAGCTTGTCCAATAAGAGCACAGATTTATTTATATATATTTATTATTATTATAATAATTTTTTTACATAAATTCTAACCCTGTAACATTCTTTCACTAACCCTCCACCAGGTTTCACTGCAGAACGGCCTCCCCCCTCCGTCTCCAGGCGTGGCAGGTGACTCTCCCCTCTCCCCGCCCAGCGTGGCCTCTCTGCTGGACATCTCTCTCCCGGGACCCCCGGAGGAAGCCATGGCTCCCGGAGGCCCACAAACACACATCAGTGACTCCATCATTGAGCTGGCCATCAACTCGGCACACTACGGTAAGGGAAGGGGTCGTTGGTGGGTTTTGTACGGTTGTTTCTGTACTGTAACCTGATTCTGTTTACATCTCTGTCTCTCAGGTGATGAGGCATCCCTCTCTCCTGCCAAGCTGAATGGTAGTGAGTGCTCTAAGCTCCTACCCTGTACCTCAGTCAGTCCCTCCAGAGGCTGGATCCCTTCCCCCAGCCATGACCCTCAGTGGTACCCCAACGACTCCACTGACTCTTCATTTGGCTGCCTGCTATGTAAGACACACAGTATATATGCACACGCAGCCACTATCACCAGTCTCTGGCAGTGATTATTTTCAATTGAACTGAACCTGATGATGAAGCCAATTGAAGCAGGATTACTCTGAGCCAAGAAGCATTCGCTCAACTGAGATTTAGTTTTTTGAATTGTGTCTGAATTTCAAACAACTTTCTCACTCCCTACCTCCTCTCCCCACTGTCCCCCCCCCCCCCCCCCCCCCCACAGCGAGCCTGGTGTCCCCTGATAAGGGCAGACGAAGCTCCCTGTCCTCCTCCGGGCCCTCCAGTGGAACAGCCCTCCTCGGACCCAGATTTCTGGACTGCAACTCCCATGATTCGTTTCAGTCCCGCGGCCTGCCAGACGTAGCAGAGGTAATACCACCCCTCCCATGGACAATTTTCACCTTTTTTGTTTCCTTACAGTTTAAATCAAATTGTATTTGTCACATGCGCCGAATACAACAGGTGTAGACCTTACAGTGAAATACTTACTAACAAGCCTTTAACCAACAATACAACAGGTGTAGACCTTACAGTGAAATGCTTACTAACAAGCCCTTAACCAACAATACAACAGGTGTAGACCTTACAGTGAAATGCTTACTAACAAGACCTTAACCAACAATACAACAGGTGTAGACCTTACAGTGAAATGCTTACTTACAAGACCTTAACCAACAATACAACAGGTGTAGACCTTACAGTGAAATGCTTAATAACAAGCCCTTAACCAACAATACAACAGGTGTAGACCTTACAGTGAAATGCTTACTTACAAGCCCTTAAACAACAATGCAGTTTTAAGAAAAATATTAATTAACGTTTTAAAAAAAATAGAGCAACAATAAAATAACAGTACTGAGGCTATGTACAGTACTGAGGCTATGTACAGTACTGAGGCTATATACAGTACTGAGGCTATATACAGTACTGAGGCTATATACAGTAATAATGCTATATACAGGGGGTACCGGTACAGAGTCAATGTGTGGGGATACAGGTTAGTAATGAGGCTATATACAGTAATGAGTCTATATACAGGGGGTACTGGTACAGAGTCAATGTGTGGGGATACAGGTTAGTAATGAGGCTATATACAGTAATGAGTCTATATACAGGGGGTACTGGTACAGAGTCAATGTGTGGGGATACAGGTTAGTAATGAGGCTATATACAGGGGGTACCGGTACAGAGTCAATGTGTGGGGATACAGGTTAGTAATGAGGCTATATACAGTAATGAGTCTATATACAGGGGGTACTGGTACAGAGTCAATGTGTGGGGATACAGGTTAGTAATGAGGCTATATACAGTAATGAGGCTATATACAGGGGGTACCGGTACAGAGTCAATGTGTGGGGATACAGGTTAGTAATGAGGCTATATACAGGGGGTACCGGTACAGAGTCAATGTGTGGGGATACAGGTTAGTAATGAGGCTATATACAGTAATGAGTCTATATACAGGGGGTACTGGTACAGAGTCAATGTGTGGGGATACAGGTTAGTAATGAGGCTATATACAGTAATGAGGCTATATACAGGGGGTACCGGTACAGAGTCAATGTGTGGGGATACAGGTTAGTAATGAGGCTATATACAGGGGGTACCGGTACAGAGTCAATGTGTGGGGATACAGGTTAGTACTGAGGCTATATACAGTACTGAGGCTATATACAGGGGGTACTGGTACAGAGTCAATGTGTGGGGATACAGGTTAGTAATGAGGCTATATACAGGGGGTACCGGTACAGAGTCAATGTGTGGGGATACAGGTTCGTAATGAGGCTATATACAGTACTGAGGCTATATACAGGGGGTACCGGTACAGAGTCAATGTGTGGGGATACAGGTTAGTAATGAGGCTATATACAGTAATGAGGCTATATACAGGGGATACTGGTACAGAGTCAATGTGTGGGGATACAGGTTAGTTGAGATAATATGTACATGTTGGTAGGGGTAAAGGGACTATGCATAGAGAATAGATAGTAAACCAAGAGTAGCAGGGGGGTGTGGGGGGGGTAGAAGCTTGTTCAGCAGTCTTATGGTTTGGGGGTAGAAGCTGTTAAAGAGCCTTTTTGGACCTACACTTGGCGCTCCGGTACCGCTTGCCGTGCGGTAGCGGAGAGAACAGTCTATGACTGGGGTGGCTGGAGTCTTTGGCAATTTTTAGGGCCTTCCTCTGACACCACCTGGTATAGAGGTCCTGGATGGCAGGAAGCTTGGCCCCAGTGACGTATGCACTACCCTCTGTACTTTTTATTTCACCTTTATTTAACCAGGTAGGCCAGTTGAGAACAAGTTCTCATTTACAACTGCAACCTGGCCAAGACAAAGCAAAACATCTAGCTTAGATTGAAGAGCATATCCCAGTTTAAGTCACCTAACAGTGCAAACTCTGAAGATAGATGGGGGGCAATCAATTCACATAAGCTAGCAGGCTAGCTAGCAGGCTAGCTTCTGTCGGAGGTTCAGTTAAATGATAAAGAAATAAAGAAAATAGTAGATCCGTTCCACGTTGGGTGGGTTGAAGGAAAAGTATATGAGAAAAATTTAAATCTAAGGAAAGACAGACTAATTAAAGACTATTTACATGGGACATAAAACAGTACAAAAAAAACCGTGTCCGCACTGTTACGCGATCTTGGAACGTTGTAGCGCCTTGCGGTCGAGGCCGTGCAGTTGCCATACCAGGCGGTGATGAAACCAGTCAGGATGCTCTCAATGGTGCAGCTGTATAACTTTTTGAGGATCTGAAGACCCATGCCAAATCTTTTCAGTCTCCTGAACAGGCATTGTTGTGCCCTCTTCACGACTGTCTTGGTGTGTTTGGACCATGATAGTTTGTTGGTGATGTGGACACCAAGGAACTTGAAGCTCTCAACCTGCTCCACTACAGCCCCGGCGATGAGAATGGGGGCGTGCTCGGCCTCGGTCTCTGACCTTCTCCCTATAGGCTGTTACATCGTTGTCGGTGACCAGGCTTACCACCGTTGTGTCGTGAACAAACTTAATGATGGTTTTTGAGTCGTGCTTGGCCACACAGTTATGGGTGAACAGGAAGTACATGAGGGGACTAAGCACGCACCATGAGGGGCCTCGTGTTGGAGATCAGTGTGGCAGATGTGTTGATGCCTACCCTCACCACCTGGGGGGCGACCCGTCAGGAAGTCCAGGATCCAGTTGCAGAGGGAGGTGTTTAGTCCCAGGGTCCTTAGCTTAGTGATGCACTTTGAGGGCACTATGGTGTTGAACGCTGAGCTGTAGTCAATGAATAGCATTCTTACGTAGGTGTTCCTTTTGTCCAGGTGGGAAAGGGCAGTGTGGAGTGTGATTGAGATTGCGTCATCGGTGGATCTGTTGGGGCGGTATGCAAATTAAGTGAGTCTAGGGTTTCTGGGATGATGGTGTTGATGTGAGCCATGACTAGCCTTTCAAAGCACTTCATGGCTACAGACGTGAGTGCTACGGGTCGGTAGTCATTTAGGCAGGTTACCTTAGTGTTCTTGGGCACAGGGACTATGGTGGTCTGCTTGAAACATGTTGGTACTACAGACTCGGCCAGGGACGGGTTGAAAATGTCAGTGAAGACACTTGCCAGTTGGTAAGCGCATGCTCTGAGTATACGTCCTGGTAATCAGTCTGAATATTGACTTGTTTAAAGGTCTTGCTCACATCGTCTACGGCGAGCGTGATCACACAGTCGACCGGAACAGCTGGTGCTCTCATGCATGCTTCAGTGTTGCTTGCCTCGAAGCGCGCATAGAAGTAATTTAGCTTTTCTGATAGGCTTGTGTCACTGTGCAGCTTGTTTAGAGTTCAATGCATTGTATTGTAGTAATTTTTGAGCAAATGTATCAAAAACAAGATTCAAATGTTTGCCACCCCCTGGAAGCATGTTCTTCAGTCATTTCCGTGACAATCTAATATGTGGTTATCTTTGTCCCTGCAGGTTGACACCCAGCTGGCCTGCATGATGAGTGAGAGCAGCGTGGATTACATCGCCCACTTCAACGATTTGGCACAGGAGCTGGCCGTCACAGAGCCGCACCTCCCACCACATTGAGTTTAAATAGACTGGGGGCGGGTTTAAGAAATGTCTCTCACAGAGCTGCCCCTCCCACTCCTTCAGAAGTGCAAGGACAGAAACACTCCTTCACCTATATAGTTTATCGAAAAAAGTGCAATAACTATGGCCATTGGCCTGAACAGAAGAAGCATTCAGATCTTCCTTGGCACTGTCCAACTGGGACAGGTTTAAACTGGTTCTGAAATGGTTTCCTCTGGTTCTGAAGGTCTGTGGTCCGGTTTCAACTGGTTCTGAAGGAACGTGGACCAGTTTCGACTGGTTCTGATGGCCTGTGGACCAGTTTCAACTGGTTCGGAATGGGTTTCAGATAGTTCTGATCAGTTTCAACTGGTTCTTATGGGTTCTGACCGGAGTCAACTTGTTCTGACGGGTTCCAGCTGGCTGACTTGTTTGGACCATTATGTCTGTTCTGCCTAGCGAGCCGCCCTAAAACAATTAATCCCGTTTACAAAACACAACCTCACGTAAAGAAAAAACCAATGCCATATCTGAACAAAAAACTGGGTCTCTGTCTGTATCTTTCCATTTCTCTGTCCTTGTCTCCCTCTTCTTCCCTCTGAGAAATATCAAACCGAAGACATTTGAGTGCAAAATGTAAATGTGAGGCAAACTTGAAAATAACTTCTGATGAACTTCTGAACTGCAGGTGGCGTGTCCTCCGTCTTGTCAGTTTAAATTGTCTCACATCATTTAATCTGTTAAACTGAATAAGCCATATGAGTGGAACTGATGTGAATTTGTATCCCAGGCCAAACATACGTGTGTCTGACTGAGTGTGTCTGTGTCCCTCCCTCCATATCAAAGCAAAAAGGTTTGACACTCCACTTGAACATCTATTCCAACTAACCCAGCTACATCTCTGTCAGTCTGGTTTTTCTTCTCAACCAATGCTTTGAAACTACCTGAAATCTCATTTCAAGTTGTTTTTTTTTGTAGCAAAGAAATGTGTAACGTGTCATACTGAACGCAACCCGTGTGTGCTTTTTGTGTAACACCACACCAGGCGCTCCATCCTGGTTGGTTGTCAGTTGAGGGGCGTGTTTTAGAGAGGTCTCCAGTTGACTAAACGACCAATCATATTACGAGGGATTTTGAGACACAGAAATATGGTCACGTTCCAGGATGACTACGTTGGAGATGTTGCGTTGCATCCACCAATGTTTGCGTGCCACGGCATCAACTATGCAGTCCGGCATCAGATTACTACGGTCGACTTACTGCCTGACTACATTGCAGCAAATGGCAGGAATGAAGAAGCGTGTTTCCAGGAGAACCGTGTGTCCAAAATGGTTCCCTATTTCCTATATAGTGCACTGCTTTTGGCCAGAGCCTATAGGATCCAGGTCAAAAGGAGCAGGCTATGTTGGGATAGGTTGCCCATTCGGACACGCCCAATGCCTAAACGTCAGCTAAGGATTTTGGTGTGAGAAATCACATTGACGCAATGTTCAAATAGTAAATGTCAGATTTGTATTTTATTTTTTAACACACTAAAATAAATGTTAAAAGCTACAAATGTGGATTATGTCTAAAGACTTGTATAGCGAATGTCTTTACATTGGGGCATGAAGTCCTTTCTCTTTGTGTGTAACTTTAATCTATAACAATTAATTACAGTATTCACTGCTCTTTTGTAACATATTACTGTAAATTATTCTTATTTGTAACATAATACAGTAAATTATTCTTATTTGGACTATTTATTGTTAACAGGTTGAGATAAAAGGTGTTTGTTTTAAAAGGAACTATATGTAATATTTTTGCATTGTAATTTTGGAAAAATACTTTAATATATCAGCAGTAATAATGGAGTGTTTAACAATGTTTAATAAAAAAAAAACAATGAGGCGTTTCCCGCGAAACGGAATGCGTATCATCACACTCCCTCATCTGATTGGTCGAGTAGGCGGGCCTTCTGCTGACTGTGGCTGTAGTAACTGGTGACAACCCACAAAATTGCATAGAAGATTGTTCAGCCTTCCTATTGGTCAACAAAATCTGGACCGGGTCTTGTCTCTTCCATCAGCATTGTAGTTATCTCCCAACCAGAACCATTAATGGCAGAAATCGCCCTGCGTTGCTAAAATGCTAAAAGTTGCTTATATTCAGCCTAAGTATTGCAATTCACCTAGCTTCCACATGGGTGAGACATTCTACATGCACAGTGCAGTGGGAAAGTATTCACACCCGTACCATTTTTCCACATTTTGTTACGTTACGGCCTTATTCTAAAATTGATTAAATAAAAAAAATGGCCTCAATCTACACACAATACCCCATAATGACAAAGCAAAAACAGGTTTTTACATAAGTATTCACACCCTTTGCTATGAGACTCGAAATTGAGCTCAGGTGCATCGTTTCAATTATCATCCTTGAGATGTTTCTACAACTTGATTGGAGTCCACTTGTGGTTAAATCAATTGATTGGACATGATTTGAAAAGGCACACACCTGTCTATATAAGGTCCCACAGTTGACAGTGCATGTCAGAGCAAAAACCAAGCAATGAGTTTGAAGGAATTGTCCATAGAGCTCAAAGACCGAATTGTGTGGAGGCACAGAGAGGTGACCAAGAACCCGATGGTCACTCTGACAGAGCTCCAAAGTTCCTCTGTGGAGATGGGTAAACCTTCCAGAAGGACAACCATCTATGCCGCACTCCAGCCAGCTTAAAGGACTCTCGGACCATGACAAACAAGATTCTCGGGTCTGATGAAACCAAGATTGAACACTTTGGCCTGAATGCCAAGTGTCACGTCTGGAGGAAACCTGGCACCATCCCTACAGTGAAGCATGGTGGTGGCAACATCATGCTGTGGGGATGTTTTTCAGCAGCAGGGACTGGGAGACTAGTCAGGATCGAGGCCAAGAACAAAAGAGATCCTTGATCAAAACCTGCTCCAGAGCGCTCAGGACCTCAGACTGGGGGTGAAGGTTCACCTTCCAACAGGACAACGACCCTAAGCACACAGCCAAGACAATGCAGGAGTGGCTTCGGGACAAGTCTCTGAATGTTCTTTATTGGCCCACCCAGAGCATAGACTTAAGCCTGATTTGAACATCTCTGGAGAGACCTGAAAATAGCAACGTTCCCCATCCAACCTGACAGAGCTTGAGAGGATCTGCAGAGAAGTATGAGAGAAACTCCCCAAATACAGGTGTGCCAAGCTTGTAGCATCATACTCAAGAAGACTGTCAAAGGTGCTTCAACAAAGTACTGAGTAAAGTGTCAGAGTACTTATGTACAGTTGAAGTCGGAAGTTTACATACACTTAGGTTGAAGTCATTTAAACTACTTTTTCAACCACAGATTTCATGTTCACAAACTATAGTTTTGGCAAGTCTGTTAGGACATCTACTTTGTCCCTGACTCAAGTAATTCTTCCATCAATTGTTTACAGACAGATTATTTCACTTATAATTCACAATTCCAGTGGGTCAGAAGTTTACATACAATAAGTTGACTGTGCCTTTAAACAGCTTGGAAAATTCCAGAAAATTATGTCATGGCTTTAGAAGCTTCTGAAAGGCTAATTGATATAATTTGAGTCAATTGGAGGTGTACCTGTGGATGTATTTCAAGGCCTACATTCAAACTCATTGCCTCTTTGCTCGACATCATGGGAAAATCAAAAGAAACCAGCCAATAAATTGTACCACGTTAATCTGTACAAAGAATAGTACGCAAGTATAAACACCATGGGACCACGCAACCGTCATACCGCTCAGGAAGGAGACGCGTTCTGTCTCCTAGAGATGAGTGTGGTGTGAAAAGTGCAAATCAAACCCAGAACAGCAGCAAAGGACCTTGTGAAGATGCTGGAGGAAACAGGTACAAAAGTATCTATATCCACAGTAAAACAAGTCCTATGTCGAAGCCACTGCTCCAAAACCACCATAAAAAAGCCAGACTACGGTTTGCAACTGCACATGGGGACAAAGATCGTACTTTTTGGAGAAATGTCCTCTGGTCTGATGAAACAAAAATTGAACTGTTTGGCCATAATGACCATCGTTATGTTTGGAGGAAAAAGGGGGAGGCTTGCAAGCCGAAGAACACCATCCCAACCGTGAAGCACGGAGGTGGCAGCATCATGTTGTGGGGGTGCTTTGCTGCAGGAGGAACTGGTGCACTTCACTAAATAGATGGCATCATGAGGACAGAAAATTATGTGGATATAGTGAAGCAACATCTCAAGACATCAGTCAGGAAGTTAAAGCTTGGTCGCAAATGGGTCTTCCAAATGGACAATGACCCCAAGCATACTTCCAAAGTTGTGGCAAAATGGCTTAAGGACAACAAAGTCAAGGTATTGGAGTGGCCATCACAAAGCCCTGACCTCAATCCTATAGAACATTTGTTGGCAGAACTGAAAAAGCGTGTGCGAGCAAGGAGGCCTACAAACCTGACTCAGTTTTACCAGTTCTGTCAGGAGGAATGGGCCAAAATTCACCAAACTTATTGTGGGAAGCTTGTGGAAGGCTACCTGAAACGTTTGACCCAAGTTAAACAATTTAAAGGCAACGATACCAAATACTAATTGAGTGTATGTAAACTTCTGACCCACTGGGAATGTGATGAAAGAAATAAAAGCTGAAATAAATCATTCTCTCTACTATTATTCTGACATTTCACATTCTTAAAATAAAGTGGTGATCCTAACTAAGACAGGGAATGTTTACTAGGATTAAATGTCAGGAATTGTGAAAAACTGAGTTTAAATGTATTTGGCTAAAGTGTATGTAAACTTCAACTGTAAATGTGATATTTCTGTTTTTTATTTGTAATACATTTGCTAATATTTCTAGAAACCTGTTTTTGCTTCGTCATTATGGTGTATTGTGTGTAGATTAATCCATTTTAGAATAAGGCTGTAACGTAACAAAATGTGGAAAAAGTCAAGGGGTCTGAATACTTTCCGAAGGCACTGTAACACCTTAATATAAGGTGGTGGTTCTAAAAAAAAATATTTTGCTGTATTGAGATTTTTCAGTTTATAAAATGTGTTTTTACTCATCTGTATAAACATACATAGTTTAAAAGAACTACTGGCTCGTGTGTGTGTGAACATGAAGGGGCGAATCCTAACTTCCACATACTGTAAGTCAAATTTTCCCTTAGTCATGCATTGATGTCAATGGGAGACGAAGTCGACTCACCATCTTTAGGACGTTCAAGGTTAGGAGTTGAAACGTCCTGTGAAAGGTCACCCTGGCTGATGACGCCAGCGGATCAGCAATCAAATACTGATTGTATCAGGAACTGTTAACAAAAATGGCAACCAGTGGCTCCCAGGAAAGACTGAGCGACAACCAAGAGGTGACACTGGAGAGACTTAACTACTAGGAAGTTGGGCTAGCACTCCAGCTGAACGGCCTGAGGAGGAGGAGAAAGTCACAGAGACCCCATAGGATGTGGAACTCAGAGCAAGGAATCTCAAGTGGCCACAGATGAACGACAAAGCAGCCTGGCAACATCTGGATGACGACCTTGAAAACATCCTAGAAACAACACTGGTGGGAAGTGTGGAAAAGACGCTCACTTCCCTGTCAAAGCTTGTGTCCGCGGTGAGCAGTGAAAGATTTGACAATGAAGAGGCGAAGAGATATTAAGCAGTGGTGGAAGAAGTACCCAAAATTCATACTTGAGTAAAAGAAACCTTACTGGAAAATGACTCAAGTAAAATTGAAAGTCACCCATTAGAATACTACTTGAGTAAAAGTCTTAAAGTACCTGATATTAAATAGCCGGAAGGTAGATGTACTTAAATATCGAAAGTAAAAGTATGAAACGTAAGAGTCGTAAATCCAAAAAGCAAAATAGCCAGACCTTTTATTTGGTTTGAGCTTTTCTGAAAGGTAACAGTCTTACAGATGCAAGAAGAGCTCAGATTTGAAAGAAAAAGAAAGGGGATTCTCAAATAGGTAACACTTCATAATAATGAAGGAATATAGCCAGGAAACGTAAGCACTTACAATCAGTCACTTTGCTTTAGAAAAAACATCGTATAATAGAACCCTATACATAAAATGTAAAAAATGATGAGCTTATCAAAAGTACATGTACATAACCGCACACAACCTCACTAGGAATATGAGGACATCACCACTGATAGAACTGTATTAGAAATCAGTGTGCCAGGTCATACCTTTGTAACAAGGACACCTATAACTTGTGAATTTTACACATACATTAACAACGCATAAGGCATCCGTGTTCTTCAGCGTACAGTAAAAGCTGGTTTTCAAAGTTTCTGGAGTTTAAGCTCTCCTGGGGCAAGGCTGGACATTGGTTTCAGCCTGCAGGATGTTGATGGCCTTTGCGACTGGGTTCATGGTGGCAGCATGCTCTGTGAGGAAGGCGAGTTCAGCTGGATTGAACCTGTGGAAAAATAAATAATAATACTGTTTCCTAACCTTATACAGGGGATCACTAACCATTTCAGCTGATTTAACTACAGTAATTAATGGCTGGATGAGTAGTTGACTAAATGGATCAATGTTAGTGTATGGCTACAACATGTGAAACAGTTATTAGTCCCCAAGCAAAGGTTCAGGAAAAACAGATTTAGACAACAATACCTTAAATTATGACAAAATAATACATAATCCTTACTTACATTGGAAGCTCGAAGTCTGTGCAGAGAACTCTGATGGCCAGCCTCTCCTTTGTCTTTGACGATCCTCAGGAGTCTTTCTACAGCCATGAACCAGGAGTTCCACCTTGTAGCATTCGGGCGCAGCAGCTGGAGGCCGCAAGCATCTTCAACCGTTGAACGGGACACTTTTTTTGTAAGCCTCACTGGATGTTGCTTTCAGGGCATCGACTGTAGATACTAAGTTGAGTAGGTGGCAAGTACAGAGCTGGTGCTTCGGCAGCTGGTACTCAAAACCATAATCTTCATTAAGGATTGTTGCCGCATCAACAAACTCCACTTCTTCACTCTCCTTGTTCCTCTACACCATCTTCCTGTCCTGGCTGATCTACTTCACCACCCACTGCTTCCGCTGCCTCGTTGTTTTCATCTAATTAGCATGCTAACATTATTCTAGCTAGCAAGCTAACAGGAGGCTTAACTCAATGTGGGTTTTTTTTTAGATTCGAAGAGTTCTTGAACGCTAGTATTTCCTGAACTTTTGGTAAACACAACATATATTTCATCCAGTAGGATGAATCATTCATTCTGAGAAAACATTTATTTTAGATACAGCCAAGGTTGTTTGTCTTCATGAGGTGGTAGAGGGATTTCGGGCAAAGTGCTGCTGAGTGGATGACTGTTTTGCCAGCGACATGCTCCCGGTGTTTGAGGTTTACTCTTTTGGACCCTTGGATTTACCCAAACTGATGAGGATTGGATCAACTCTGCATGTCGGCGCCTGCTGCATTGCAAAACAAGTTCACCCATGAGTGTGCCGACTCGATGTTGCTTGCATCTTTTTCCCCCCAACATGATTTTTTTTTTTTCTTCCAGCTTCAGATTGATTTGATTTTGTAGCGAGTAAAGAAGGTGTCAGGGGAAATGTATTGGGGTATATTTTATTTATTTTTAATCCCAGCCCTCGTCCCCGCAGGAGGTCTTTTGGTAGGCTGTCATTGTAAATAAGAATTTGTTCTTAACTGACTTGCCTAGTTAAATAAAATAAAATACAAATACAAAAGTATACTTAAATTTTTTGTTATGTACAGTAGTGAAGTAAAAGTAAAAAGTCGACAGAAATATAAATAGTAAAGTACAGATACCCCCCCCCCCAAAAAAAGTACAGTAACAAAGTATTTCTACATCATTACTTTACACAACTTAGAACAAGGAGATGGGAGACGCAAAGCAGAAGGCAAAGTTTATCTCCAACTCCTTCCACTTCATTTCATTTACACTGGAAGGAGATCTGGCAACTAAGGTCGAGATAGAAGGGTAACTACCTCAAAGAAACATACTTGACCAGGGATGGAACTAACGATTTGGACCGTGCCCGAGAATTTCACCAATCAACCAACCTGAATTCCAACATGGAGGGAAGTCGTGGGGGTGGCGAAGAAGGCCAGAGCAAGATCGGCACCTGGTCCAAATGGATTTCCATACAAGGTCTACAAAATGTGCCCTAAACTCCTACGCAGGCTATGGAAGCTGATCAGAACGGGTTGGGGGAAGGGAGAGATACCAACATGCTGGCAGAGGGCTGAAATTTTTAACCAAAGAAAATAACTCTACCAACATCAACCAGTTCTACGCCATATCCTTACTCAGTGGGGAAGGAAAAGTTGCATTAAGACTCACCACCTAAATGAGAAACAACTACACTGACTCATCTGTCCAGGAGGGAGACATACCAGGATTCCATGGGTGTATTGATCCCACTAGTGCCATCAGGGAGGCCAAGATCAACGGCAGTGACCTCACGATTGTCTGGCTTGACTTAGCCTACACATATGGCTTCATTCCCCACTCCCTGATCTACCACATTCCCGATAACACCCAAAGGTTGATCAGCAGCAGCAACATCAAGCTCAGGTTCTCAGCCAACAACATCACCACATCATGGCAAGTCCTGGAAAGGGGAATAGTCACAGGATGTACCATCTCAGTGATGGGAATTAACCTGAGCCTCATATCTGCTGACTAAGTCACGAGGCCCAGGAAGAATCCGACAACCACAGAAAAGGGTTTATTGATGACCTCACCATCACTACCACCACCCACGTGCATCACGATGGCTCTGGAGGAAACGGCTGACATTCAAACCTCGCAAATGAAGAAGCCTGGTGACAAGAAAAGGTAAGGTAACCGACAGGTTCACCATGGCAATTCAGAAAGAGGTCATTCCATCAATCTTCAATAACCCTATCAAGTGCCTGGGAAAGTGGTACGCCGAGACCCTAAAGGACAGCCATAACATCAAGTGCCTACAGAGCCAGCTGAAAGAAAGCCTCCACAACACAGGGCTCCCTGGTAAATTCAAAGCCTGGATGTACCAGCACTGTGTTCTCCCCCGAATAACCTGGCCGTTAACGAGTTCACCTTATCAACAGCAGTGAGAGCTGCAAACCGACACCCAGGTAGATGGCTTGGCGTGCCCCCAGCTTCTCAAGCAAAGCTACAACTACCAATCTCATCACTGGCAGAAGAATTCAAAGTAGCAAAGGCCAGGCTCGGGATGACCCTCTGGGGCTCGAAAGACCTGAAGATACAAGGTGCCATGATTGAGGTCAGAACAGGAAGGAAATGGTCTGCCACCAATGCCTTCAACCAAGCTGAGAGCATGCTGCAGCACGGTAACATAGTGGGGAACATCTGCCAAGGACGACAGGGCCTTGGAACCGCACAAACCACATGCTGGGCCAAAGCCAACACTACCGAAAGGAGGCACGTGATGCAGCAGGAAGTCAGGAAAATGGAGGAGGAGGAACAGAGAAGGGCTAAAGCAGTAGGGTTGGGAGTGCATGGAGAAGGACAAGGAAGGAAAACAACAGAGAGGAGTCTTTCTTGGGGTGAGCTGTGGAGGATGGAGCCTGCCAGAATCCACTTCCTGTTAAGATCTGTCTATGACGTGTCCCATCTTCCACTAACATAAAAAAAAAACTGGCACCATGGCACATGTATTAACATCCTGCACTGTCACCCTCTCCCAAGGCCGCTACAGACAGAGGCAGGACCAGGTTTTGAGGGAATTGGCCAATATCCTCAAAGGATCTGGGGAAAAAGAAGATGACACCCACCAGCAAATGCCACCACATCAACTTCGTCAGGCTTGAAGAAGCGAGAGCAGCCAGAGTCAAGAAAGAGGGCATCCTAGAATGAGCCAGGACGTGGGAGATGCGTGTTGACCTGGACAGACCGCTAAGCTTTCCCCCTGACATTGTTGTCACTACTCTTCGTTCAGACATCATTATATCGGCAGAAAAGGTGAGAAGAGGCCAGATGGAAAAGTATGAAATCCTGGCAGATGAGGTGCGAGGGAAGGGATGGTGTCTGGGTTTACCCAGTTGAAGTAGGCTGCCGGCTGTGTCCAAATACCCGTACTTGCTTTCTAACCTACTATGTTTTATAGTGTCAATGAATTAATCAAATTTATTTTTAAAGCCCTTTTTCGATACAATGATATTTCACAGTAAACAAATTGACAACAGACACAAGCACAGCACTTACACAAATGACTGATGATTGGCTGAGAGTAATTGATGATAAAATGATTGTGGGGGCTGTTCTGTTAGACTTCAGTGCAGCTGTTGATATTATCTATCATAGTCTGCTGCTGGAAAAACGTATGTGTTATGGCTTTACACCCCCTGCTATATTGTGGATAAAGAGTTACTTGTCTAACAGAACACAGAGTGTTCTTTAATGGAAACCTCTCAAACATAATCCAGGTAGAATCAGGAATTCCCCAGGGCAGCTGTTTAGGTCCCTTGCTTTTTTCAATCTTTATTAACGACATGCCACTGGCTTTGAGTAAAGACAGTTTTTGAGTAAAGCCAGTGTGTCTATTTATGAGGAACACTATACACGTCAGCTACTACAGCAACTGAAATCACTACATCACTTAAAGAGCTGCAGGTAGTTTCAGAATGGGTGGCAAGAAATAAGTTAGTTCTAAATATTTCCAAAACTAGAAGCATTGTATTTGCGACAAATCATTCACTAAACCTCAACTAAATCTGAATATTGTGGAAATTGAGCAAGTTGAGGTGAACAAACTGCTTGGAGTAACCCTGGATTGTAAACTGTCATGGTCTAAACATATTGATACAACAGTAGCTAAGATGGGGAGAAGTCTGTCCATAATAAAGTGCTGTTCTACCTTCTTAACAACACTATCAACAAGGCAGGTCCTACAGGCTCTAGTTCTGTCACACCTGGACTACTGTTCAGTCGTGTGTTCAGGTGCCACAAAGATGGACTTGCAATTGGCTCAGATGTACACAGAGAGCTAACATTTAATAATATGCATGTCAATCTCTCCTGGCTCAAAGTGGAGGAGAGATTGACTTGAGGAGAGATCACTACTTGTATTTATGAGAGATATTGACATGTTGAATGCACCGAGCTGTCTGTTTGAACTGGTGCATAGCTCGGACACCCATCCATACCCCACAAGACATGCCACAAGAGGTGTCTTCACAGTCCCCAAGTCCAGAAGAGATGCAAGCTGTAGAATCAGATTTAAAAAAAAAAAAAGATAAAAATACACCTTATGGAACAGCGAGGACTGTGAAGTAACACAAACATAGGCACAGACACATGTATTCACACACACGATAACATACGCACTATACACACACGTACACATGGATTTTGTATTGTAGATATGTTGTAGTGGTGGAGTAGGGGCCTGAGGGCACACAGTGTGTTGCAATGTTTAAAAAAATGTTATAACTGCCTTAATTATGCTGGACCCCAGGAGGAGTAGCTGCTGCCTTGGCAGGAACTAATGGGGATCCATAATAAATACAAATACACAGGTGCGCCTTGTGTTGGGGACAATAAAAGGCCACTCTAAAATGTGCAGTTTTGTCACACAACACAATGCCACAGATGTGACTTTTTGAGGGAACTGGCCGACATCCTCGAGAAGGATCGGAGGGAAAAGAGCAGCCGGAACGTTGTCATGCTGACTGCAGGAATGTCCACCAGAGCTGTTGCCAGAGAATTAAATGCTCATTTCTCTACCATAAGCCGCCTCCAACCTTGTTTTAGAAAATTTGGCAGTATGTGCAACCGCAGATCACGTGTAACCACGCCAGCCCACATCCAACTTCTTCACCTGCGGCATCGTCTGAGATCAGCCACCCAGACAGCTGATGAAACTGTGGGTTTGCACAACCCAAGAATTTCTACACAAACTGTCAGAAACCGCCTCAGGGAAGCTCATCTGTGTGCTCGTCATCCTCACTAGGGTCTTGGCCTGACTGTAGTTCGGCGTCGTGACTGACTTCCGTGGGTAAATGTTCACCTTCGATGGCCACTGGCACGCTTGTGCTCTTCATGGACAAATCCGGGTTTCAACTGTACCGGGCAGACGTGTGGGCGAGGGGTTTGCTGATGCCAACGTTGTGAACGAGTGCCCCTGGAACATAGGAAAGGTAGGGTGTACTAGCATGGAGCATCATTCCAGCGGTGGTGATCAAGGGATGCAGATAAACAAACAATTAGTTTATATAAGATTATTAAGGTTATTACCGAAATTAACATACTTTTATAATCTGCATGTAGTTTTTAGATCTAGGTTGCCCATCTAGTGCTTATGAACACCTTATGTATGCTATATAAAGCTTTTATAAGCAAAAACAACATACCTCCATAGTTCATCTCCATTAATCTCCTCACTCCCTCTGAGGTTGTTTGGCTTCTCCCGACTCCAGTTGCTGTAATTGTAAATAGACCCGTCAGTCCAACGCCAAGTAACTTCCTGAACAGACAGATCACCACAAGACTCGATTCAGGAGGAGTCAAACGCAAATTTTTAACTGAATTGCGTGATGAATAAAATAAAAAAAGGGACTTAGTGACGGCATTGATCTTAAGATAGCTAGGTGGGACAACCACATATAACAGTTACAGTAAATAAAGTAGCGAAGGTGCTGTGGGATTATTTAAGATACTCTTTGAAGAGGTAAGGTTTCAGATGTTTTCGGGAAGATGGGCTTGGACTGGACTGAGCGGGAGCTGTCCTCCCGTAGGGGTGACAGGGCCAAGAGAGCAGAGGTGGCAGAACGGAGTGCTCGGGTTGGGGTGTTGGGTTTGAGTATAGCCTGAACTAAACAGAGAAACTAGGGAGGCTATTGTGAGTCTTTGAGCATATTTAAACGCAAAAATGTAATGTTGGACTAAACACGGTCATGAAAGAAGGTGAAACTGCAGTTGAAAGAACATTTAATTTATTTGCTTGCTACTTACAGAACCAGAGGGGAGCCAACTCCCTAGCTACCTCCCCCCTCATACACATGGTTTAGCAGATGTTATTGTGGGTGTAGCGAAGTGCTTGTGCTTCTAGCTCCGACAGTGCAGTAATATCTAACTAGTAATGTCTAACAATTACACAACATATACCCAAATACACACACATCTAGGTAAGGATGGACTAAGATACAGTAGAATAGTATAGAATACAGTATATACAGTGGGGCAAAAAAGTATTTAGTCGGCCACCAATTGTGCAAGTTCTCCCACTTAAAAAGATGAGAGAGGCCTGTAATTTTCATCATATGTACACTTCAACTATGAGAGACAAAATGAGAAAAAAAATCACATTGTAGGATTTTTAATGAATTTATTTGCAAATTATGGTGGAAAATAAGTATTTGGTCACCTACAAACAAGCAAGATTTCTGGATCTCACAGACCTGTAACTTCTTCTTTAAGAGGCTCCTCTGTCCTCCACTCGTTACCTGTACTAATGGCACCTGTTTGAACTTATCAGTATAAAAGACACCTGTCCACAACCTCAAACAGTCACACTCCAAACTCCACTATGGCCAAGACCAAAGAGCTGTCAAAGGACACCAGAAACAAAATTGTAGACCTGCACCAGGCTGGGAAGACTGAATCTGCAATAGGTAAGCAGCTTGGTGTGAAGAAATCAACTGTGGGAGCAATTATTAGGAAATGGAAGACATACAAGACCACTGATAATCTCCCTCGATCTGGGGCTCCACGCAAGATCTCACCCCGTGGGGTCAAAATGATCACAAGAACGGTGAGAAAAAATCCCAGAACCACACGGGGGGACCTAGTGAATGACCTGCAGAGAGCTGGGACCAAAGTAACAAAGGCTACCATCAGTAACACACTACGTCGCCAGGGACTCAAATCCTGCAGTGCCAGACGTGTCCCCCTGCTTAAGCCAGTACATGTCCAGGCCCGTCTGAAGTTTGCTAGAGAGCATTTGGATGATCCAGAAGAGGATTGGGAGAATGTCATATGGTCAGATGAAACCAAAATATAACTTTTTGGTAAAAACTCAACTCCTTGTGTTTGGAGGAGAAATAATGCTGAGTTGCATCCAAAGAACACCATACCTACTGTGAAGCATGGGGGTGGAAACATCATGCTTTGGGGCTGTTTTTCTGCAAAGGGACCAGGACGACTGATCCGTGTAAAGGAAAGAATGAATGGGGCCATGTATCGTGAGATTTTGAGTGAAAACCTCCTTCCATCAGCAAGGGCATTGAAGATGAAACGTGGCTGGGTCTTTCAGCATGACAATGATCCCAAACACACCGCCCGGGCAACGAAGGAGTGGCTTCGTAAGAAGCATTTCAAGGTCCTGGAGTGGCCTAGCCAGTCTCCAGATCTCAACCCCATAGAAAATCTTTGGAGGGAGTTGAAAGTCCGTGTTGCCCAGCGACAGCCCCGAAACATCACTGCTCTAGAGGAGATCTGCATGGAGGAATGGGCCAAAATACCAGCAACCGTGTGTGAAAACCTTGTGAAGACTTACAGAAAACGTTTGACCTCTGTCATTGCCAACAAAGGGTATATAACAAAGTATTGAGATAAACTTTTGTTATTGACTTATTTTCCACCATAATTTGCAAATAAATTCATTAAAAATCCTACAATGTGATTTTCTGGATTTTTTTTTTCTTCTAATTTTGTCTCTCATATTTGAAGTGTACCTATGATGAAAAGTACAGGCCTCTTTCATCTTTTTAAGTGGGAGAACTTGCACAATTGGTGGCTGACTAAATACTTTTTTGCCCCACTGTACATATGGGATGAGTAATACCAGATATATAAACATTATTAAAGTGACTAAGATACAGTAGAATAGTATAGAATACAGTATATACATATGAGATGAGTAATGTCAGATATATAAACATTATTAAAGTGACTAGTGTTCCATTTCTTAAAGTGGCCAGTGATTTCTAGTCTATGTCTATAGGCAGCAACCTCTAATGTGCTAGTGATGGCTGTTTAACAGTCTGATGGCCTTGAGATAGAAGCTGTTTTTCAGTCTCTCGGTCCCAGCTTTGATGCACCTGTACTGACCTCGCCTTCTGGATGATAGCAGGGTGAACAGGCAGTGGCTCGGGTGGTTGATGTCCTTGATGATCTTTTTGGCCTTCCTGTGACATCGGGTGCTGTAGGTGTCCTGGAGGGCGGGTAGTTTGCCCCCGGTAATGCATTGGGCAGACCGCACCACCCTCTAGAGAGCCCTGCTAGAAACTGACGGTAAAAACCCAGTTTTCTCAGCTCCGAGTATTGAGACGTTTATAACAGATGGGTACTACCTCAATATACAAATTGTCTTGCAAATCTCGGTAGAAAATAGAATGTTTACGTTGCACGGTAATACCGCTATTGCTAATATTATCACAATGGGGGGATTGCATTGAGAGTTCACTTCCTGGAACCCCTCGTCGGTGCCCTATCCACCTCAGAGAGAAATAGTAAGGGCGTCTTTTTGTAGGCACTAACTCCGCCATGGTTCATTGGACAAAGCCTATGTGGAAATGAATGGCGTTTTTGTATAAACGCCGAAAATAGGTTCTGTGGCTTATGAGATCTTATATGTTTTGTTCTATGAGATTATCTTCATCAGCTAACACCACTTTTAGTGAATTTTGAAGCATTTATGTAATCTTTTAAAAAGCACAAAGGCTTCATACTTCATAAAGGTCATACTGACTGATATTATCCCCTAGAACAAAACGTATTAGATCTCCTGAGCTCGTGTTAACATCAGACCTTATTTTCGGCGTTTATCCCAAATCCTATTCTTTACCCGTTCATTTTCGCCATGGGAATGGCTCAAAGAACCAGAGTTAACTTATTTCCGGGTTTTAGGACTACAAGCTGGCGAACCTGCTCTATTTTCGAACGCTTTTAAAACACGGAAGCCAAACGAGTAAACTATGGATAGAACTTCCTCTGTGCTTGCGCATTATCATAATTCATATCTGCGCCACTAGAAATCCCTGAATTAACATGTTTCTGTTATCTGATGCATCCTGAAAAAAATACACCATATTACTGGCCTGCTAATGTGCCTGGACCTTCTATGCTAAACTGCAGAGTGAAAACCCATAACTGATGTAAATGGTTGCCCAATCAGGCAGGCTACGTGTAGTTGTTTCGAAAATGAATATGCAATCAAAACGCCAGGCTTTTGAGCAGTTATTCAAACAACATAGGTTATTCACTGCAGTTTACAGCTCACTTGAAAACAATAATAACATTCATCACATTGTGTTGTTGGAGCCTAGCTGTAGGATCCATTTCTGGTCCCTTTTCCAGCCCAGACCCTGGGAGGAAGTGCACTCAGGGCCGCCTCAGGAGTGCACAGTGTAGGCTACCTATGATTTTGTTATCTGATAAACGTTTTTTAAATTTTGCTGTTTAAATTGACTGGATATAGTCACTGCAGTATTAAGCCTAACATTGACCTTATGAATTATGGGCTAATATACATATGCTTCTAACTAATGATATAGGCTACATCTCGAGCCTGTCTTCGTTCTGTTGCGTAAGTACGCACCTGGAGCCTCATTTATTAATCCTGCTTAGGCACACATCTGTGCTTAAATCATGTGTGGGATCATTTCCAAGCAAAGTGAGATTTCTCAATATGAATGTTGTGGCTTGAGAGTGTGCATAAATTGACACAGCCATGACTGCCAAGTGGTGGAATAGGAAAACTGCTTGGGGAAAATACACTGAGTATACAGAACATCAATAACGCCTGCTCTTTGCATGCCATAGACTGACCAAGTGAATCCAGGTGAAAGCTATGAGCCTTTACACTTGTTAAATACACTTCAATCAGTGTAGATGACGAGGAGGAGACAGGTTTTTTAAAGCCGAGACAATTGAGACATGGATTGTGTGTGTGTGCCATTCAGAGGGTGAATCGGCAAGACAAAAGATTTAAGTGCCTTTGAACGGGGTATGGTAGTAGGTGCCAGGCGCATCGGTTTGTGTCAGGGACTGCGACGCCACTGGGTTTTTCACGCTCAACATGTATCAAGAATGGTCCACCACCCAAGGGACATCCAGCCAACTTGACACAACGATGGGAAGCATTGGCGTCAACATGGGCCAGCATCCCTGTGGAACGCTTTCCAAACCTTGTAGAGTCCATGCCCAGAGGAATATTAGGAAGGTGTTCCTAAGGTTTGGTATACTCAGTATATGTTGAAATTGTGAGAGTAATAATTTTTCAGTTGCAACATATGTTCACATGCTATATAATTTGACCATATCAGTGCATCTGTTACGATAACAATCCATACCAAGTCAGAACAGTAGGCGACATTAAGACCATGGGCTACTAACAGCTTACTACACAACATACACTTAGTATTACTTTCTTAGCTACAGTATACATATCTCCCTGGCATATTACATCCTTTATGCAGCAGCATACAATACATTTTTAGACTCCCCTTGTTGTGCTGTGCTCACTTGAATAGATTTGGGAAAACTTTGTCATCAAAGTCTGGCATTCTCTGGATTTATGGTGCTTTCAAGACAGCTGGGAACTCGAATCATGGTGACCTCATTTACAATTGTTGGATGACCGTTCAAAACGTATTTTCCCAGTCGGAGCTTGTTTTTTTCCCCGACTTCCCAGTTGTCTTAAACTCACTGAAGTCAAGTTCACACAGTTTCCGAGTTAACAGTTGTTTTGAGGGCGGCACAAATTATGCTTCATTGACAGCATGGCGAATGTTGAATGTTTATCATTTTAAACTTGACAAAGCGACCCTTAAATCCCAGATTTGGGACCACACAGCCACTCCACTGAATAGCAGGCTAGTTATTGATTGCTTTGCAATGCTTGCATTCCTTCTTGTTGTTGTGTAATGTTTATGTCCAATGGCCTTTGAGCACCGATACGTTTTATCTATAATTTCTCTTCATATGACAAGGATTAATAAGGATTTGCCAGTAGATTGTCGACTTGACTCATGATGATGACTGCTAGCTAAGATTTTGAAAGTATGACGTTGACATAATCAGTCCAATCAAAGCTACTGTAGATATAACGTGATTTGACGTCATTTTATCTATGGCCAATGACCTTGAGCCTTCTTGGATGGGCACTTCTAATGTAACTCTATGGCAGCACCCAAGGGGCTTGAATTTTCGAGCCCCACCATTAGACTTGGCAGTGACGTACTGTCCTCACGAGTGACAGAACACTGAGCTAATTGTTAGATTCTAAATAACAGGGTGACAAAGTGACAACCTATTAAAGCTCAAACCAAGTTTATTCGCCCAATGGGTTCAGACAATACATCTCTGTTGCTAGGCAGAACTTTAGTGATGACTGTTCTTTCTCACTTGATCTGACCTGACCTCAACCCGAATTCCTTAATCCTCCCTAACTCAGAGCTGTCTTGTTGACTCGTACCAGTCTGTGGCCCCCCTCCTTCCCATAGGATCCCTGATGTCTAACAATAACATGTTCTGACAGTATTTACACGTCCTGCCTTCCTCTCTCTCCCTCTGTGACATGATTAAGGATGTTGGGAGTTTATAGGTCAGAACCCATCATAATCACGGTGCATCTAGAGAACATTACCAACACCTACGCTCCGTATTTTCTGCTGGCTGCCCCACCACCACAGAAAGCACTGAGCTGGGCTGAAACACCTGCATTTTGGAGCTGCCTTACTCAAGAAAGCATGTTTGTAGGCAGATTTTTTTAAGTCAATGTTGTTGTTTTACATTGTTTGGAAGATGATGGGTTGTCACTGCTATGGACTCATGATTGCCAGAACAACAGGCTACTTGACAATTTCAGATAGGCCTAGTTTGGGTGGCTACTGGCTATAAAGATAAGTAACTGTAACATCGCACTGCACTTGATATTGGCTGCTAATATGAATGACTTTCAGCTCCAAATGCAAGTGTAAAAAACAGTTTATTTCTGTTGCCTATCTTGCGTTTAATGGCTGTAATTACATGCAATATTTGGAGTTGGTTTGTCTGACCACAGTTGCGGGAAATTTTATTTTCGGGGGCGCCATTTCTGTTTCTGAACATGCTCTCAAAAGGTCTGTGTATGGCCCTGAATCTTCTCATCAAGCTTCTAAGCTTAAAAATATGCAATAGTGCATTTTGTGATAAAAGCACCAATTGTGGCACAGAGATAGATTTAAGTAAAATGTGTACATTGTAGTCATTTAGCAGACGCTCTTATCCAGAGTGACTTACAAGAGAAATAAAAATATTAAGCTCAAGGGTACATCAACAGTTTTTTCACCTAGTTGGCTCTGGGACTCAAACCAGCAACCTTTCAGTTACTACCAGCCCCCATGAAAAGATTCAGATATAGAGCCACCAGAGATTTGGATCCTGGGGGGCGTGGCAGCCATTTGTCTAAATGGCCACCAACGGTTGGCCTACCATTATTTTACAATTCAGAAGGACTGTTTTGAGATAAAGGCACCAAATTTGGCACGGAGGTAAATTTATGTAACCTGAAAAGATTTAGATATGGAGCTCCCACAGATTTGGCCCCCTAAAAGGCTGCAGACTGTACCACTATTTTACAAAAAGTAATCGCTATTTTAAAAGTATTTCTTGGCTATACTTCTTGCCCTGGATCTCCTGAAAACTAAAAGGTTTGACAGGTCGGTAGTTTGATCCCCAGCCGAGTCAAAGCAAAGACAGTAAAAATGGGACCTGATACATCTCTGCTTGGAGCTACCTCAGCATTAAGGAGATGGCGTCCTGTCCAGGGGCTGTACCTACAGTACAGTCCATTCAGAAAGTATTCAGACCCCTTGACATTTTCACATTTTGTTATGTTACAGCCTTATTTTAAAATTGATTAAATAGTTTTCCCCCCCTCTTCAATCTACACACAATACCCCATAATGACAAAGCAAAAATACGTTTTTAGATTTTTTTTTTACCACAGAAATAAACGGAAATATGACATTTACAAAAGTATTTGTGGAATTTCTCCCATTCCTCTCTGCAGATCCTCTCAAGTTCTGTCAGGTTGGATGGGGAGAGTTGCTGCACAGCTATTTTCAGGTCTCTCCAGAGGGGCTCTGGCTGGGCCAATCAAGAACCGAAGCCACTCCTGCATTGTCTTGGCTGTGTGCAAAACAACACAGACACCGTCAACTGTTGGTGATGGGTGCATGTTTGAGGACCCTATCGAAGTGGCTATCCCGCTTCTTCCTTTTCTTCCAGAGTCCACCACATAGAGATTATGTGCACTGAAGCCTCTTTGACAGGTTGAGGTGCCTTGTTCAGAGAAATGGCGGCCAGCCGATGCTGGAGCCCTCCCATGGAGTGGTCAACACATCAATGTGCTGGATCTCAGGGTGGTTCGCCTAGCTCTTCAACAGTTCCAGCCCTACCTGGTAGGACAGCATTTCCTGATCCAATAGCTAGGCAGCTCTTGCCATGGGCCCAGACCCGCTTGGCATCGCTGCGAGCAGAACATATCCCTGGGGCCCTGACTAGAGTCTACACCTCCATATGGTGCTACAGCTTTGGGACAGGTTCAGGAGAGCACAGGTGGACCTGTATGCATTTCAGGAGAACACTCATTGCCCCAGCTGGATTTCAAAGTCGGACCCTATAGGTCTGCACGCACTCGCTCATGATTGGCTGGCAATGCCGCTTTACACTTTCCCACCATTTCCCAGACCACCATGGTTCAGCCTTCTGTTGCCTCTTTCCTGATGCACAACCTTCTCTTCAGGTCGAAGGGGACACTGTGGCTTCCAAACCCGCACCACTTCCAGCTTCGGGCCTCAGAGGCATTAGTGGACAAGTCTAGGCCTTCAGGACAATGTGGTAAACATGTTGCGGAGTGCCATGGTTTCTTCCACCAATGCATCAGATCAAATGTGGTGGGGCATATTCTGTACCTGGTTTGAGAGCCATATGTGCAAACAGTTTTACGGTTTTCACAGTCACTGCTCAATGCAGGCCAAGCGGCATCCACATTGATAGTGTATTTAGCCGCTATCTTGGAATGCCACGACGAATGCCAAGAGGAACCCAAGGGTGGCTACTCATTGCTAGTCCAAATTTATGAAGGGAGTTTGACGTCTGTGTCCAGGAATGGCCTGCTCTGTGCCAAACTGGAACTTCGAGCCCCTCGGGTCGATGACTTTAAAAGCACCTATCCACCTAGGGGGCATTCCTGTTGGCTATTACCTCCACTAAGAGGGTGAATGAACTCCATGCCTTTTCAGTGAGCACTGAATGTTTTTCCGAATGTGCCCAAACAAGTGTCACCCTCCGTCTTGCCGAAGGTCCTGTTTGACAGACATGTGAACCGGCCCTTACATTTGTCTGCATACAGCGGGTGAAATAAGTATTGAACACGTCACCATTTTTCTCAGTAAATATATTTCCAAAGGTGCTATTGACATGACATTTTCACCAGATGTTGGTAACAACCCAAGTAATCCATACATACAAAGAAACCAAAACAAATAAGTTCAGAAATTAAGTTGTGTAATAATGTGAAATGACAAAGGGAAAAAGTATTGAACACACTTACTGATATTTATTTAATACTTTGTACAAAAGCCTTTGTTGGTAATGACAGCTTCAAGACGCCTCCTGTATGGAGAAACTAGTCGCATGCATTGCTCTGGTGTGATTTTGGCCCATTCTTCCACACAAACAGTCTTCAAATCTTAAAGGTTCCGTGGGCCTCTTCTATGAATCTTGATCTTCAGTTCTTTCCATAGATTTTCAATGGGATTTAAGTCAGGTGATTGGCTGGGCCATTCTAGCAGCTATATTTTCTTTCTTTGAAACCAATTGAGAGTTTCCTTGGCTGTGTGTTTGGGATCATTGTCTTGCTGAAATGTCCACCCTCGTTTCATCTTCATCATCCTGGTAGATGGCAGCAGATTTTTGTCAAGAATGTCTCGGTAAATTTGCCCATTCATCCTTCCTTCAATTATGTGAAGTTTGCCCGTACCATTTGCTGAAAAGCAGCCCCACACCATGATGTTCCCACCTCCAAACTTCACTGTTGGTATGGTGTTTTTAGGGTAATGTGCAGTGCCATTACTCCTCCAAACATGGTGTGTATTATGACATCCAAACAGTTCAATTTTGCTCTCATCTGACCACACTATATTCTCCCAGTATTTCACTGGCTTTTCCAAATGTTGTGCAGCAAACTTTTTTTCAGCAATGGAGTCTTGCGTGGTGAGCGTGCATACAGGCCATGGTGGTGGAGTGCATTACTTACTGTTTTCTTTGAGACAACAGTACCTGCTAATTGCAGGTCTTTTTGAAGCTCTCCACAAGTGGTCCTTGGTCCTTGGCTCTTGGACAACTCTTCTGATTATTCTTTTCACTCCTCTGTCAGAAATCTTGCGAGGAGCACCTGGTCGAGGCAAATTTATGGTGAAATGATTGTCTTTCCACTTCCGTATTTTGGCCCCAACAGTGCTCACTGGAACATTCAGAAGCTTACAAATGCGCCTATAACCAATGCCATCATTTATGTTTTGCAACAATTAGGTTGCGAAGGTCTTGAGACAGCTCTTTGCTTTTACCCATCATGAGATGTGTCTTGTGTGACACCTTGACAATGATACCTTTTTGTAGGCCATCAGTTGGGACTGAACCAGCTGATATTAATTTTTCACTGACAGGAGGCTGGATTGCTTTTTAATTACTGATAGTTTTCAGCTGTTGTCTTGGCTTTCCATGTTTTTTGCACCTCCCTTTTCTTCATGTGTTCAATACTTTTTCCCTGTGTCATTTCACATTATTACACTTAATTTCTGAACTTATTTGTTTTGGTTTCTTTGTATGTATGGATTACTTGGGTTGTTACCAACATCTGGTGAACATGTCATGTCTTTAGCACCTTTAGAAATATATTTACTGAGAAAAATGGTGACGTGTTCAATATTTATTTTACCCGCTGTATGCTACTCCTGCGGGTGCGGGTGAGCTGGGTGTTTTTTCCCCAAGTGTGCCCTGCCCAGGTCAGGGCCTTGGACACTTACATTACACAGACGCAGGCAATACCACAGTTTGATCGGCTATTCGTTTGCTATGGTGAGAGAGTTCTGGGCCAGAGCCTATCGATAGAAAGACTCTCACATTGGATTGTGGACACTGTTACTACAGCATATCGACTGGCCAGGCGGCCTCTGCCGTCTGATGTAGTGGCGCATTCTACTACAGGAGTAGCTACATCGTGGGCACTGCTCCAAGGAGTTCCCCTGAATGACATTTGCACTTCGGCCAGGTACTATTGAGTTATTGTTGCCAGAACCAATGAGTTCGGAATGGCTGTGCTGGGTGTTGCCTCCGCTTCCCTGAGTGGGGCCGGAGGGATATAGCAACTAGAACTGCCCTGAGCTCAGCCCTACGGGACTAGTTCACAGATTTAATCTGGTATTGTGATACCATTTTGGAGCGATGCAATATAGTGCTGCATAACAAAGGTTACGTATGTAACCACGGTTATGTGAGTTGGGAGCACTGCAACACGGAGCTTAGTCCACTATTGGCTGAGTCACATGAGTGAGAGGAAACAAAGCAGCACACGCATGTCATGACAACCTTTTACCATTTGTAGGTAGGCTATTTAACTTTTCATTATGTGCGAATAATGTGCGAATAAGCAAAAGCTATTTTTTAGAACTTTTTGCAAATTGATTAAAAATGAAAAACTGAAATTTACATAAGTAGACAAAATTGAGCTCAGGTGCATCCTGTTTCCATTGATCATCCTTGAGATGTTTCTACAACTTGATTAGAGTCCACCTGGGGTAAATTCAATTGATTGTTCATGATTTGGAAAGGCACACACCTGTCTATGTAAGGTCCCACAGTTGACAGTGCATGTCAGAGCAAAAACCAAGCCATGAGGTCGTAGGAATTGTCCGTAGAGCTCCGAGACAGGATTGTGTCGAGGCACGGATCTGGAAAAGGGTACCAGAAAAATGTTTACCATCACAAACCAATGCTGGAACTAAGACCACACTCAACGAGCTGTATAGGGCCATAAACAAACAAGAAAATGCTCATCCAGAGGCGGTGCTCCTAGTGGCAGGTGATTTTAATGCAGGAAAACTGAAATCGGTTTTACCTCATTTCTACCAGAATGTCACTTGTGCAACTAGAAGGATACGAACTGTAGACCACCTTTACTCCACACAGAGACTCATACAAAGCTCTCACTCGCCCTCCATTTGGCAAATCTGACCATAACTCCATCCTCCTGATTCCTGCTTACAAGCAAAAACTCTAAAAGCATGTACCAGTGATTCGCTCAATATGGAAGTGGTCCGATGAAGTGAATACTAAACTACAGGACTGCTAGCACAGACTGGAATATGTTCCGGGATTCATCCGATTGCATTGAGGAGTTTACCACGTCAGTCACTGATAAGTGCATCAACAACGATGTCCCCACAGTGACCATACGTACATATACCAACCAAAATCCATGGATTACAGGCAGCATCTGTACTGAGCTAAAGGTTAAAACTGCTGCTTCATGGAGCAGAACACTAATCCGGAAGCTTGTAAGAAATCCTGCTACGCCCTCCGACGAACCATCAAACAGGCAAAGCGTCAATACAGGACTAAGAACGAATCCTACTACACCGGCTCCGACGCTCGCTGGATGTTGCAGGGATTGTAAACTATCACAGATTACAAAGGGAAACCCAGCCGAGAGCTGCCCAGTGCCACGAGCCAACCAGACAAGCTAAATGCCTTATATGTTTGCTTCGAGGCAAGCAACACTGAACCATGCGTGAGAGCACCAGCTGTTCCAGATGACTGTATGATCGCACTCTCTCCGTAGCTGATGTGAGTAAGACCGCAGGGCCAGATGGATTACCAGGATGCATATTCAGAGCACGCTAATCAGCTGGCAAATGTCTTCACTTATATTTTCAACCTCTCTCTGTAATATATACATGTTTCAAGCAAACCACCATAGTCCATAAGAATGCCAAGGCAACCTGTAGCACTCATATCTGCAGCCATGAAACACTTTGAAAGGCTGGTCATGGTTCATATCAACACCATCATCCCAAAAACCCTGGACCCACTAATTCGCATACTGCCCCAACAGATCCACAGATGATGCAATCTCCATTGCACTCCACACTACCCATTCCCACCAGGACAAAAGGAACACCTACGTGAGAATGCTGCTCATTGACTACACCTCCCTCTGCAACTGGATCCATGAGACAGCCTATAGGGGAAGTTCAGAGACCTGGCATTGTGGTGCCAGGACAACAACCTCTCCCTCAATGTGGGAGCTTATCGTGGGCTACAGGAAACGGAGGGCCGAACACACCCCCATTCACATTGACGGGGCTGTAGTCCAGCGGGTCGAGAGCATCAAGTTCCTCTGTGTCCACATCACTAAGGACCCATCATGGTCCACACGACAACGCCTCTTCCCCTGAAAAGATTTGGCATTGACCCTCAGATAATTAAAATGTTATACAGCTGCACCATTGAGAGCATCTTGACAGGCTCCATCACCGCTTGGTAAGGCAACTGCTTATAGACTGTTCTCTCTGCTACCGCCGGCAAGCGGTATTGAAAGGACAATTCTGGGTCCAAAAGGCTCCTGAACAGCATCTACCCCCAAGCCATAAGACTGCGGAACAGTTAATCAAAATGGCCACCCGGACTATTTACACTTACCCCCTTTTTTATTTATTTAACTTACTTGTTTTGCACTGACTCTATGCACACTCACTGGACTCTACGCTGACACTCCAACATACACTCACCCACACATTTTACATACGCTGCCGCTACTCTGTCTATTATATCTCCTGATTGCCGTGTCACTTTTACCCCTACCCACATGAACACACCTCAACCACCTCGTACCCCTTGCACATTGACTTGGTACTTCCTGTATATAGCCTCATTATAGTTATTATTGTGTTACTACCTTTTTTTTTTATTTAGCAAATATTTATCTTACTTTTTAACTGTTGGGAATGAGCTCGTAAGTCAGCATTTCACTGTAAAGTCTACACCTGTTGTATTTGGCGCATGTGACCAATACAATTTGATTTGATTCTACTCAGGAGCAAATCCACAGAGGTTACACCCCAAGGAGTGCCACTGCTCATTCCACAGCCCTTAAAGAGGGTCCAATCTGCTTAAATCCAATCTTTTTTTCATATTGGACATAAAGCATTTCCCTACACCCGCATTAACATACTAAACGTGTATGTGACTAATCAAATATTGAGACATACATCATTTTCTGTAAAAAGGGAGTCCATTCTATTCAGTGGCGGTTGGTGCCGTTTAAGATGAGGGGGGACAATTGTAATTTATGAGCGTGGCCTTATTTCTATTACAGCATATTGGATGACTGTCATTCATATCCACTATTTTTATGAAATTCACTGAGGATGATGGTCCTCCCCTTTCTCTTCTGAAGAGCCTCCACTGATTCGGAGTACAACGCATTTCTCATCCCTGGATTGATGTACTTTTTTGCCGGTTCTGCAACGCCATAGGGCGTTTTCACATGTTAAATGTGTACCCTGGTTCGGTTTCCTGGCGCATTGGTGAGAATTCTACAGAACATGTTTTGCTTTCACAAGACCTGGAAAACAGTTTCTGGACGCGATTAGCAAAACATACATTGTACATCATATCAGGGAGCTAACGTTAGTTTGTTTAAATGGTCCTACCGGCTACTCACCCCAGGTCCAGCGGATCTGCTGGCTTAATAGAAACAAGAACACTAACAAAAGTGACAGCTGATGTCATGCTCCGTATACCATAACACAGTTTGGTATTCTAGCTAGTCACATTAAATACAGGACAATCAGTCACTCAATTATTTTAATATACCAAAACCAAGCCACCCTACTAAAATATGAGCCAAAGTGCCACAAATATCTTATGTGCCCGAATGACTTGAAACACCTGAACTGAAGTCCGTCTGACTCGTCGTCAAGGTTTAATATAATATTTGAAAGTTATCTTTGTTGAGATCCTAACACCAACTGTAGAAAGTAAACTGGAAGCAGTTCTTCTTCTTCTGTGGGTTTTTTGGCGGACTACAAACCAAAGGGTGTATTGTTGCCACCAACTGGGCGGGTTGAAAACCAAAACATTACAAAAGCAAATCCACATATGGAAACTAACTTAATCCCCCCAAATAAAATGGTACATTTATTATCAGGCTTATAAAGGCCACAAAGTCTTAACCTTTAAAATGTCAGGGTGCTGCTGATGAAAGGCAACCCCTGCAGCATGCAGGTAAGGCCTATCCACCACCATGGACTCTTCAGGAGCACCATTCAAACCATCAACCCTTTTAACAGCTCCTACATATGAAATGCTCTGGACAGCCCTGACTTTGGCCACCTCATTCTCTTTCACCCTTGTCAGGAAAGCAAAAGATGTAGCTTCATGGTTCCCACCACAATTGCAACATGTCACATTTTCCTCACTTTTAAAACACATGATTTGATCTTTTCCACAACTTGGACATCTCGGCTTCTCCATTCTGCAAACACTTGAAACATGAACAGAAGCTTTACAATGATCACACTTTATTGGTCTTGGGATAAATGCTCTGACTCTGTACTTTATATACCCCAACAGAACTTTAATAGGGAGACTCCATATCAAAAACAAAGGAACAGATAGTCTTCACTTTTTCACCATTCATCCGACGTGCATCAATCACTCCAGGAATATTTATAATGTCTTGAAAGTCAACTTCCAACGAGACGCCAGATATTAAGGGGAGCCCTGTTCAGAAGAGACACACGACACTTCAAACTTAGTTCCTTCTGATCCGCAGAAGCACAAACAATCCACCAGTTTGGATATCTCAAATGGTTTCTTCAAGATTGGTCATCTACTCAAACCGGAAGCAGATTAATTTCAGCCAATCGGTTGTATGTGACGTAAGAAGGGTTTCTGCCAATCACGTCTAGGCTATCAATTCCTGGGTGCGCGTTATTTCTTAACCCGGAAGCAGCTAGTAAAGTTTAATTCCAACCAATCAGTTGTATGTGACGTAAGGGTTTCTGCCAATCACGTGTAGGCGATCAATTCGTGGGTGCGCCTTATTTCTAACCCGGGGTATCCCGTTTTTTAACCGGTGGAAACAGGTTGTAGTTCTTTACGAATATTCGATGAGGGTTGTTGACGTCAACCGGCTGTATTTAATGGAGAGAGATGCTATGCTACTAGCCTCATACCATGAATATGCATAGTCATCTCGACACAACTCTGATATAAAGTGTTTTTTTCACTCGTAACAACTTAAGCATTACGAAACATCTATTTGATCAAATAAACGTCACGTAGCAAATAAGCCACTCATTTTTTTGTTGATCAAATACTCAATACAAAAACTCCTTGTTCGGTGTGCGAAACAACGAAAATACGCCACCTGCTGGAGGGAGACGTTTTCCACCGACTTGGGTCTCTCTTCTCTGGTATCACACGATTCTCAATTGATGTCGACTCTCAAATTCATATCAAGATGATCCAAAGATAGAGCTGGAGGTAATAAGCTAGCCCAATTACTATAAAAAAACATTGTACATTTTGTAAGTATTTTAACTACAGTCCCAACAAAGACTTTCAGGAGAGACTCTCCAGGTTGTTCATGGATGGGCATTGTTTAGTTTGCTGCTTTGCTAAATATTATACAAAGTGAAAGAAAACACAGGTAAATGGGGTATGTTGCCTTGTATTGATTATAGCTAAATACTTGGTCGGCTGGTTACATTTCCAATGCAGTCGTAAACAACACTTGCAAAGCATTTCATGCGTTTCAAGCTGCAAAGCCTGACAATTTCAAATGATATTCCAAATAAAACTAAACAACTGAAAAACATAAATGGTTAGAAACAGAAATGCTCAAATTAATATTGCTCCCTCCCTGAAATTGCTGAAGGCCTACAATAGCTTATTAATTTACTAGTGAGAATTACTATTACTTTTCTTAAAACTATGAATGACCATTTTCTTGTAACCCGGACAAGTCGTGTGTACATGAGGTTGTCATGTTGTATTTTACATGACGGCATGTTTTCTATTTTACATTAGATACACATGGGAAACCCCAGCAGCGTTGCAGTTCTTGACACAAACCAGTGCGCCAGGATCCTACGACCACACCCCGTTCAAAGGCACTGAAATAGTTTGTCTTGCCCATTCACCCTCAATGGCACAGAATCACAATCCATGTCTCAATTGTAACAAGGCTTAAACATCCTTCTTTAACCTGTCTCCTCCCCTTCATCTACACTGATTGAAGTGGATTTAACAGGTGACATCAATAAGGGATCATAGCTTTCACCTGGATTCCCCTGGCCAGTCCATGTCATGGAAAGAGCAGGCGTTCTTGCGTACACAACCCACGTGATGGTGGCCATTCATGTAGAATAGTCGGGAAATTAACAGAAAGGCAATAGGCCGACGTTCGTGTTGGTCCGTCTTGTCCTTAACAACTTTGACTGGTGAAGGACGACCAAACAAGTATGTTTCTTTGTTCCAAAGAGCGAGTAAAACCTAGAAAGACATCTGAAAACACAAGGTAGTGGTATTGCCTTTGTGATTCAAGACAATTTGTTTACTAAAAAAGAAAATGCAGAAAGGAGTTTGAAATATCCTATTGTTTAATGAAAGGGTGACGTACTGATCAGCAAGAAAGGATTACAGTAAAACTACAAGGAATAGACAAATGTTGGTAATACTTAAGTCTGTCCATTTCAACTGCAACACCATTCAGTCTTCATTCATTTTTACTTAGCTACCCTTGTGCACCAACTTAGTGTATTGGGAAGGGGGCAGGGACAAGGGTACCATATGGATAAGTGCACTGGTGATGTCACTTACAAGTAAAGAAAATGAGAAGGGAAAAATTATTCCTTCTAGGTTTTAACTATATCCCTCTGATCCATCAAACAGCCCAAAAGTAAGCGTCTGCACAAGTGGGGTGGGGGTGGTTAGGGGAAAACCCTTGACTCTGCGCATGGCTTCCACTCTGCTTACTACTGGGTGGATTCTTTCTTTTCCCGTTATATATATTTTTATTTTTTATTTTTCTTCAGTGTGCTCATACCGCGTAGAGTTCGTAGATCTTCTTGGCGCAGTAGGCCAGGGCGGCCAGCGCTATCGTGTTGTGGAGTCTCTTTCTGTGGACGTCGTCCCTGCGCACCAGCACCACTGGCGTGGAGGAGGTGAGTGTGTGCAGGGGCAGCCGCGAGAGTTTTTGGCTGTCGTACTCCACCTGGTACTTGCAGCAGGGATCGAACTGCCAGGAGATTCCGTAGAGGGCGGAGCAAGCCACGCTGAGGGCGCCAGCCGGCAGTGCCACGTAGCGCGAGCACTCGGGCGGCAGCGAGAGCGGCGTCAGGAGGCAGGCGGTGCCCGACAGCACGGCCGTCTTGTGCAGGCAGTTGCCCACGGCGATCCAGCGGGCCGTCTCGTCGCCGATGCGCGTGGGCTCGATCACAATGTACTTGTACTGGGCCTCCAACGCCTGCTCCAGCTCGTACTCAAACTGGTCCTGCGCATACTCCCCGTTGTAGATCTCGTGAACGATGTAGCATTCCGTTGCCGCCATCACTCCCCTGTGCATAGAGAGAGGGGATTGGGTGAGGATCAGAAATAGTAAGTCGAAATTTGGACGCAGCTTTAAGAAACTTCCCCTCGGGGATCAATAAAATATCTATCTAGATGGAAATGGAAGAGAATCACCATAGTACCATTCCCAATTATTCTCCAAGCGTCGTAGTAATTGTGCAGCTTCGGGGTTCAAGGCAAGTGGTCGCACCGGTTTTTAAGCTGTTTTTTTAACCACGATGTACAGAAGAATACTGTGAGGAAATACTTTTTAAAAATGTTTTATTATTGACATATAGTCCATGACCTTGATATCAGATTAGTGCACAACACCTGTTTTTTTTTCAGCACACTGTATGGTCAAAACAAGACACTTTTGTGGAACTGACTGTGTTGCCTGTTCGACATAAACAAGAGATGTTGGATCAAAGGGAAAGTGGGGCTTTATCTCGCGTTTTAGAGTTCACCAACTAGTCGTCAGTCACTGTCAAGTTGCCTGTTAGTAATAAGCTATGGACAATATAAACGACATGCGGGAGAAAAGCGACGTCGCTACAATCAAGAGGGAATAACTCACACGTGTAAAACTCGAATCCCTCACTTTTGCAAACATTGCGAAGGAGTGCGTTCGAGTCAGACACTACAGAGCGAATATACGAACGCACCCGTCAGGTAGCTAACTATTGTTAAGCTAACTAACGTGAACACAACTCAAGGGGTTAGAGAGCAGGTTTATCAAATCCCAACTGTTTCAACAATCCCAGGAACATGTGCATTATCTACATTTAACACGGGAGATGCTGCTGTTCCTCACTGGACGCAGCTTTGCACAACGTCAGGTCATAAAGTTACACTGCTGGGAAGCTAGCTGCTCCGAAAACGAAAACACGTCAACTGCAAGCGGCGAGTAAAACGTCCGTATTGTGTTGCACGACCGATACGTTTGATATGTGCTCGTTTGTCTACTTTGTAACGCCACGGCATGTTTACACACTCGTTTTGTTGTGTGGCTAACCTATCCGGAACTTGATTGTGAAGCTTTGACGAACAGGCTTTGCGACGCTAGCAAACGTGCTAATCAAAACATCACATGGAGGAAGGTATTCGGGGAAAGTGACAGCTGCATTTCGGTTATTATTATTATAATTTTTTCAAGTGTGAATGTGTGGCGTATCATAAAATGTACATTCTACACCAAAAAATGAAAGCGTCGTGGTATGGACAATGATTGAGTCTAACTGACCTCTCCCTGTTGACTGGGACACCGCGCCTCCTTCCCAACGACGCCATCTTGGAGAACCAACACACGACTTGCTGTCGCCGCAGTGCACGCTAGGAAGTGTAGTGTATGCTATACTTGCAATGCACTGCGAGGACGACTTCACGTACTTGGTTGTACTACATTTCCCGTTTCCACTTCATTTAATGCACGTAGGACGTACCGCTCAAATTATGTATACCATGTAAATGCAGAGGTCAGCTTAATTTATTTACACGAGTACCTTTTATTGACGGACACTGTCATCCAAAATGTGCTCAACTCAAATGCGGAAAATGCTGCCTACACAAATCATGTTTATGTTTTGTGACAGTTGGGAGATGACCAATCGCAAGCAAGGACAACACTATGGGACTCAAGAGTAGGACAAACCATTCTATAGCCAGGTTGCGCAGCAGACACATTGTTCCACTTGCTATCTCCCCTCATGGGCTACACTCACTCTTCAATGCAACTGACTGTCACACTAGTGGGGGTGATATTTACCTGCCTCGGGATGCTATACTCACCCATATGGTGTCCTGTCTTATCCAAGCTTCTCGAGTGAGTTGATCCCTGGCTTATCGCACTTACGGTGTAGAACTCTACACTGGAAGTGTGTTGTAACCCTGTAACAAGCCAGTGCCAACCAAGGTAACATGTGCAATCCTTTAGCCCACTCCCTGCCTTCCTCTCCAATAGATTGATTGCATGAAGTGCACATTTAAAATGTTATCATCTTGGTATTCTGCAGCTCAGAGGCAAACCTAAACTACTTTAAAATGTATAAGGTACTTCTAAATGATTGTAAGCTAGTCAATTAGTCAAATACGGTATTATTTAATTTAAAACCAGATAGACATGGAAAAGAATATCAGACAGTCTGCAGACTTTATACCCATCTCTGTCGGACAGTAGGCCTACAGAGCCATTCCCTGAAGACTCGGTCATCAGTTTTACTGCCTACCAGTCACCTAGCAAACAGTACATCTCACCTAGGTCAAAGCCGGAGAGAATCCCTACTGCAGTTTAAGACACTCAGCAAATACAAAAAAATACATAAATGTCAAACCTGTCAGTTGATATTTTGTTTTCTTAAGCCATGCTTGTCAACTGTATAGAGAAAATGTCACAAGATTTGAACTGTAGAAGAAAAGCCCTGAATTAGTGCTTTTTCAAGACAGTAGAAGATCACCCCCACTGTCGATGAAGGTCCTATGGCAATGTCTCGTGTCAGATAGCGCAACAGCTTTCTGTACAGTAACATTTAAGGTGAAGGGTAGGCCTACTGAAGAGTGGTTGTCCCACAGTCTTGGGCAGCATAGCAGGAATATATGGAAGCTCCTCACTAACCCACGACAGGCTGACTGCATGTAGGAGGATATAGCCCACTAGTTGATGGTCTAAAGTAAACCAGGTGTGGCCAACCCTCTACCCTCCTGGAGAGCTATGGGATGTGTACACTATTGCGCCAACCCTACTCTAATACACCTGATTCAGCTAATCAAGGTCCTTATGAACAGCTGTTTTTTGTCCTGGTTTTGACGAGAGGACAAACATTGAAACTAAAAAGACCTGAGTGATCAGGGTTGCATTCCACTCCAGAAAGCTGTTGCCTTCCTCCTGCCCTTGTTCACTCCTCTTTAAGGACCAGCCAGGACAGGATCAGGTGAAGGCAATACGGCCGAAGCGTGATGAGACATTGCTTCTTATAGTACAAAAAGGAATCCTGCAAACAGTTTTGCCACTGTATAGATAATAGTACAGCCTTGGCCTCGGCAACATTCCTTTGTTTTAACACACAAAGTTCCTCTAACACTGCTCTCCAACAGGGAGTCTATGTCCGTAGAGATAGGGAGAGCTCTAATATGGTTGCCCCCTTACCGCCCCCCCACCCAAAACAAAACTGAGCACAAAGTCCTCCAAACCTCCTGCTTTCTACCCCAGTCCCTCTCCCTCTCCGCTCCACTCTGTCATGGGGTCACATGGGTTGGATATGCTCCAGGTATTGAGGTTGGGGATTCTCTTTGACGTATTTCTGGATGTACCAGCAGGTCAGGTGAGCCTTCAGATCCTCTTCCACCACAAAATCCATGGCCGCCTGCAACAGAACATTGCCATTTAGTTTTGTTGTTGTTTTAAAGTAATTCTCTGTCATTCTGGTTTTATTTTAATACATGCAGTAACCAGGGAATGCAGATTAAAGGTGAGACACTTTCTATATTATATCTTATTTGATATAAAGATTTTAAAACAGGAACGCTCCGGTCTGCACAGATCTTCAAACTAACAATGTTGTAATTTTCTTCCACCTGTTATCTCTACCATAAGCGCTCTGAGCTCAGCTCATCTGGCAAAGCTCTGCCTAGACTGAACAAACAGGCCGATGCTTGGATTTCCAGAATTACAAGCAACGTTCATATTGCCAGGCAGCTGTTATAAAGACAACTAGACAGGAAAGAGTCCAAACTGTCCCATGAAAGCAGTTGCCAGCTTAGGAAACCATTTACTACCTCTTACTGGGTTAAAGATGTACAAACACCCAGCTCCAGATTGCAAGAAGGTCCTCCTGCAGAACTGTTGTGATATTGTAAATGATGGGTAACATTAGGGGTGGTTTCTGGACAAGGCCATGGGCTCAAATGCCTAACTAATAATACTGATACCTATGGACTCCCATCACGTATCTGAAAGGCCCAGATAAGTTCAAGCCCTAAGCAACAAGGCCCGCACTTTTCTGTAATACTGCTTACACCCTTTCAGGACTTTCAGATCTGGAAGGGGGTGTCAAAACGATCTAGGGATATAATAAGGGTGTAGTGTCTATTTTGGCATTAGGCCATGGTTCCATTCCATATTGTCAGACAGTCAAACCTTGGCCAGGTGCTTGGCAATGCCTCTCCCTCTGTAGGCGTCTGGAACCTCTGTATGCTGAAGGTCCACAGTCCTCTTCCCGACATACTCGTACAAGAGGACTGCACGGTCGTGAGAGCCTGGGACCAAAGAGAGAAAGGTTTATTTAGAAGGGTCCAATGTTAAGAGAATAGAAACTTTAAAATATATATATTGTAACACACAGATATTATTTATAGGCTAAATAAGTTGTCATGACTCATGCATAATATGGAGCTGTGTCCGCTCTAGGGCTACACCATGTGCCACTATTAAAGGTCTGTACACATCAGTCTCCATCAGACCTCAATGAAAGATCTATCAAAGATAGGGGTGCTGGAAGATAAATTAGGAATTGGGTTTTTTGTGAATGTGCATGTACATACACTTGTAAACACTAACTGAGATAAACAACATTTTAGATGCGTGACAGCAACATCATTCAATTCAGCCACAATTAGCCTTGTTGGCTAACGCTATGCCACAGAGAGAACAAGGAGACAGATATTTCACT
The DNA here is from genome assembly GCA_023634145.1 of Thymallus thymallus. Taxonomy (NCBI): domain Eukaryota; kingdom Metazoa; phylum Chordata; class Actinopteri; order Salmoniformes; family Salmonidae; genus Thymallus; species Thymallus thymallus. The sequence goes on from CM042397.1 coordinate 1,596,165, forward strand.
GGATGTATACATGTGAAGAATCCGCTTGGCGTTTCCACTCAGTGAGAGGAAGCCCACTGGCGGACAATGGGGGAAGATGGAAAGAGCTGGATTTTGGCCGAGATTCTGCACATTCTCCCACCGATGAAACATTTCCAAAAACTAGAATCTGTTATGAACAGAGTGGACTAAGGTTTGTAGACTTTCCTTTATGCAAAAGTTGTTCAAATCGCGTTGTTTAGAAGGAGTGCAAAGGCGAATTGAGTTATTGCACAAGTGCACTTCCAGAGTAGGCGTTACCTAACGGAAATATGCAGATAGGGCTAGAACCCGCCAATAGGATCTCGCTAGCTCGTGTTTAGCTCTGCCCCCTTCGTGCGTGTCCTGCCCACTACGGCTCATTTGTTCCCAATGGAAACGATAGGCAGTGGTCTATCTTGGTTTAGTTATACAAAATCTTCGGCTATGCCACTTCAGTTCTAGCTAGTAGCTTTTTGTCCGTTTGTTGACTAACAATGACCATTAAAGACAAAAAGGTACGATCCTTTACTAGTTAAGTTACAGTTCGACTGCAAGCTAGCCCAAAATATTATGAAAAAGTTGGTTAGCAAGATAGCTTAACCACATTAAGATTTCGCGTAGCTAAAGTTACATTACCGTTTAGTCGTATGGTAAACTGTCGCTTCTTTTTATCGTGTTCTACTGTTATCGGAGTGTTGATTTCGGGGACATTCATCTGTGTAGCCTGGGCCATGGTCTTTCGTTGTCCTTTCGGCAAAACGTATTTCATTGAGGTGAAATTGATCAAGGTGATCAAATAATAGCCACCTCAAACTCAGAAGAATCAATATCCAGCAAAACAACAACAAACCCCATCAACCTCCTAGGAGCAGGAAGTCAACTGTAGATCACATGGTCTGAGCGGACCAATGACTGCTGCGATTCTTCGTTTGAGAATGGCCGCGTTCCAGGCCGCCAACATTGTGGTTGAGTTGCGCATAATCAGTTTATATTGTCATCAATTATCAAGTTCATGTATTAAATATTCATGGGGTTCATTCAATCAAGGTCAAACACTTGGTCTGCTTCCACGTTTGCAGAGATCTGACACACACGCACGAGAAGGGCTTACCAAGAAAAACTTCAGAAAGGACTAATTCGAGGCAGAAAGGAATTGGAGCGCTCAACTCAAAAATGCTGAGATTCATTTCTTTTAGCTGCCGGGTTTTAACACCTTTGCAGATATGAAACAGACAATCCTAATATCAGTAAAAAATATCAAATTCCCTGTTTATGCTTCAAAACCAACTTTATAAGAGGTTTTAAAAATAGGTTATATTTGACTCCAAATTCCATGAGGTAAAGTAAGGCATTGTTGGCAGAATAGATGGATACAGTTCAATGCATGTTACATATAATTCACCAATACATGTCTTGCTAGTCCCAAAAATCAGGTTGTAAATCACAGCTGTCCTGGTACATTGTTTGCTGCCGCCACCCATTCGGGATGCACTGTTTCAGTTTCAATGACTCAATATTTTGAACAAAAACGGATTACTGTAACTAAGGCTGGGAATGTCAATACAATCAAACTAGCCAGAGAAATGATCACAAGTCAGTCATAATGTGGCTACTAGTCTAGCATATGTGTCAAACACAAGGCCAGTGGGCCGAATAGGACACATGAACAAGTATAAATGAGTCAACAGCTGAGTCATCTACTTTATGACATTACAGCCTGATGTACTTGTAGCTGCTTTCGTGTGTCCTATTTACAGCGCAGTGGAGGGAAAGTGTACAGACACGTGCCACAGTCCTAGCTAGGCTACTAAGATGTTGCAGCCTGGTTTCGGTTTTTAAACCTTGACAATGAATAACCAAAAAACAAAACCTGAAACAAAACACCATACAAAAGAGAAACATATATAATCAAATCACATTTATTTATAAAGCCCTTTTTACATCAGCCGATGTCACAAAGTGCTATACAGAAACCCAGCCTAAAACCCCAAACAGCAAGCAATGCAGATGTACAGTCGTGGCCAAAAGTTTTGAGAATGACAAGTATTGGTCTCCACAAAGTTTGCTGCTTCAGTGTTCTTAGATCTTTATGTCAGTAGTTACTATGGTAACACTGAAGTATAATTACAAGTATTCCATAAGTGTCAAAGGCTTTCATTGACAATGACATTCAGTTTATGCAAAGAGTCAATATTTGCAGTGTTGACCCTTCTTTTTCAAGACCTCTGCAATCCGCCCTGGCATGCTGTCAATTAACTTCTGGGCCACATCCTTACTGATGGCAGGCCATTCTTGCATAATCAATGCTTGGAGTTTGTCAGAAGTTGTGGGTTTTTGTTTGTCCACCCGCCTCTTGAGGATCGACCACAAGTTCTCAATGGGATTAACGTCTGGGGAGTCTCCTGGCCATGGACCCAAAATGTCAATGTTTTGTTCCCCGAGCCACTTAGTTATCACTTTTGCCTTTTGGCAAGATGCTCCATCATGCTGGAAAAGGCATTGGTCGTCACCAAACTGTTCTTGGATGGTTGGGAGAAGTTGCTCTCGGAGGATGTGTTGGTACCATACTTTATTCATGGCTGTGTTCTTAGGCAAAATTGAGAGTGAGCCCACTCCCTTGGCTGAGAAGGCATGACACAGGACTGACGGTAGCGCTCACCTTGTCTTCTCCAGACAATGTGTTTTTCTCCAGACAAGTTTCAAAACTTTTGGCCACGACTGTAGAAGCACGGTGTCTAAGAAAAACTCCCTAGAAAGGCAAAACCTAGGAAGAAACCTAGAGAGGAACCAGGCTCTGAGGGGTGGCCAGTCCTCTTCTGGCTGTGCCGGGTGGAGATTATAACAATTCATGGCCATTAAGGCCAGTTCTTTCTCCAAGATGTTCAAATGTTCATAGATGACCAGCAGGGTCAAATAATAATAATAGTAGTTGTGGAGGTTGCAACAGGTAAATACATCAGGAGTGAATGTCACTTGGCTTTTCAGTGCAATAGAGCGCAGGTGCGGTAGAGAGAAAGCGAGATGAAAACAGCAGGTCTGGGACAAGGTGGCACGTCCAATGAACAGGTCAGGGTTCCATAACCGCAGGCAGAAGAGTTGAAACCGGTGCAGCAGCACGACCAGGTGGACTGGGGACAGCTAGGAGTCATCAGGGCAGGTAGTCCTGAAGCATGGTCCTAAGGCTCAGGTCCTCCGGGAGAGGAGGTAGAGTGGGAGAGAGAGAGAATTAGAGGGAGCATACTTAAATTCACACAAGACACCGGATAATAACATCAGATTTAACAAACTGACCCTAGCCCCCCGGCACATAGACTATTGCAGCATAGATACTGGAGGCTGAGACAGGGGGGGTCAGGAGACACTGTGGCCCCCTCCGACAATACCCCCGACAATACCCCCGGACAGGGCCAACCAGGCAGGATATAACCTCACCCACTCTGCCAAAGCACAGCCCCTACACCAATAGAGGGATATCAACAACCACCAACTTACTTCCCTGAGACAAGGCTGATAGCCCACGAAAGATCCCCTCCACTGCACAAGCCCGAGGGGGCGACAAACCGGACAGGAAGTGACGCACCCCTCCTTGGGATGGCAGGGATGCCTGTTACAGAAACATTTGAGCAGTAGCCAAGGTTGGCTACTCAACTACAATACATTTTGAGTGCACCATACAGCAATGATGCATTCAACCGCGCCGGTGATCCATGCAGTGCAAAAAAATACGTTTAAATGTTACAATTTAATTAGGGTCGCAGCAAAGCTACCCCACAACGCAACACTAAACGATACATTTATTGCAACGGTGACAAACGAAACGAAACAGTTAATTCAGCTTAATTTACTGGCTTTTAAAAAAAACACACAACCGTTCAAAAGTTTGGGGTCACTTAGAAATTTCCTTGTTTTTGAAAGAAAAGCAATTTTATTTGTCCATTAAAAACACATCAAATTGATCAGAAATACAGTGTAGACATTGTTAATGTTGTAAATGACTATTGTAGCTGGAAACGGCAGATTTTTTTATGGAATATCTACATAGGTGTACAGAGGCCCATTATCAGCAACCATCACTCCTGTGTTCCAATGGCACGTTGTGTTAGCTAATCCAAGTTTATCATTTTAAAAAGGCTAATTGATCATTAGAAAACCCTTTTGTAATTATGTTAGCACAGCTGAAAACTGTTGTGCTGATTAAAGAAGCAATAAAACTGGCCTTCTTTAGACTAGTTGAGTATCTGGAGCATCAGCATTTGTATGTTCGATTACAGGCTCAAAATGGACAGAAACGAATAACTTTCTTCTGAAACTCGTCAAGTCTATTCTTGTTCTGAGTAATGAAGGCTATTCCATGCAAGAAATTGCCAAGAAACCTAAGATATCGTACAACGCTGTGTACTACTCAAACTGTCTCTAACCAGAATAGAAAGAGGAGTGGGAGGCCCCGGTGCACAACTGAGTAAGAGGACAAGTACAACAGTGTCTAGTTTGAGAAACAGACGCCTCACAAGTCCTCAAGTAGGTAATGAAGTTGGGATACATGTTCGACAGAAACATTTGTTTGAATGGTAACAGCTCTTCCATTCCTGTTTCAGTGAGTAGGCCAAAGTAAGCTTAACGAAGCCTATGATAGCAAGCTTGTGGGTGTTCATTCCTGGCTTGTTTTGACAGTGTTAGCCAGCGAGCTCTCGTATTTGCGAGTCACAGAACCACTGAATTCTATTTTCAAAGCTGTGGCTAGTTTAGCGTAGTCGTTTTGCACATGTTGCTGTTGGAGACGAAAGAACCTTGTCACATGTCTATTCAACGTTCGCTTCAACAGGTAAAGCCTGTCAGCACCTGTAGTGTTCGGTTAGCCGTCCAAGGCGTCCTCTATGTCTGTTAGGAACGTCTCAGTGTCGTTTGGCTTATCTGGAACAGGGTCAAAGGTGCAGAAGTTTTTGACGAGTTTGTCAAGGCGCTCCGTGCCAAGTGCGCAAACAGGGTTGGCTTCATCCTGTGGGGAATTGTGGGCCGAAAGTCCAAGAGGAGAAGCAAAGCATTGGCTTTGTTGGCGAGGAGGCGCCATACTACCCTGTGCCGAATGGCCAAGAGGGGAAGACTGAGGGTCATCTGCGAGAGGCAAAGTCTTAAACCTTCTGTCGTCTTCACTCCTTTGAGTACCGAGCTCCGGTTGCGAGCTAGCTTGCTTGGTTGGGTAATCATTTGAATTTAAATAATGGTTTTCATACACATACACTGTCCATAATGTAGAGGCCTATGGGATTTTCATTGAAGAGGTAAGGGAGGAGGATGGTACATGTGATCTGCATAACATACAATATACCGACGCACATCGAATATTACAATATTCAATGATTACATTTTCGTGAGAATTCGTGAGCGAGCGGGTACCCCGCCTCTACCATCCGTTCTATTGGCCAACGTGCAATCACTGGAGAATAAACTGGATGATCTCCGTTTGAGACTATCCTACCAACGGGACATTAAAAACTGTAATATCTTATGTTTCACAGAGTCATGGTTGAACGACGACACGGATAATACACTTGGCTGGGTTTTCCGTGTATTGGCAGGACAGAACAGCTACGTCTAGTAAGACGAGGGGTTGTGGTGTGTGTCTGGTGCATGATGTCTAATATTAAGGAAGTCTCAAGGTATTGCTTGCTTGAGGTGGAGTATCTCATGATAAGCTGTAGACCACACTATCTACCAAGAGAGTTTTCATATATATTTTTTGTTGACGTCTATCTACCACCATAAACTCATCCAAAAGCGGCACTCCTAGTGGCTGTGGATTTTAATGCAGGCAAACTTAAATCCGTCTTACCTCATTTCTACCAGCATGTTAAATGTGCAACCAGAAGAAGAAAAAAAACTCTAGACCACCTTTACTCCACACAGAGAGACTCGTACAAAGCTCTCCCTCACCCTCCATTTGGCAAATCTGACCATAATTCGATCCTCCGGATTCCTGCTTAAACTAAAGCAGGAAGTACAAGTGACTCGCTCAATACGAAAGTGGTCAGATGATGCGGATGCTGGACAAAAGGAACACCTATGTGAGAATGCTATTCATTGACTACAGCTCAGCCCTCAACACCATAGTGCCCTCAAAGCTCAACACTAAGCTAAGGACCCTGGGACTAAACAACTCCCTTCCTCAACTGGATCCTGGACTTCCTGACGGGCCGCCCCCAGGTGGTAAGGGTAGGTAAGAACACATCTGCCGTGCTGATCCTCAACACGGGGGCCCCTCAGGGGTGCATGCTCAGTCCCCAACTGTACTCCCAGTTCACTCATGACTGCATGGCCAGGCACGACTCCAACACCATCATCAAGTGAGACAGCCTATAGGGAGGAGGTCAGAGACCTGGCCGGGTGGTGCCAGGACAACAACCTCTCCCTCAACGTGATCAAGACAGAGGAGATGATTGTGGACGGGGCTGCAGTGGAGCAGGTTGAGAGCTTCAAGTTCCTTGGTGTCCACATCACCAACAAACTACCATGGTCCAAACACACTAAGACAGTTGTGAAGAGGGCACGACAAAGCCTATTCTATGGAGGTACATTTGTGCAAAACTTTTTTATTTTCAAACAAAAATAATTGTTCTGAAAGCAAAAACAGTGCTTGAAAGTAAAAAAAACGTTATGCATTTTATTTTGAGAACAAAAAATGTCTATCAACCACCCTCCTTGTTGAATAGACAGCCCCATTTGCTTGCAGTGATTTTTATTTTTGTAGCTTTTGAAACTTTTTTTGGATCGAAACACTAGTTTGGCTACAACCAATACTGTTCAGCCTTTCTTTCTTTTAAAGTCGCCCCCTTTTGGATGCAAAAATGAGCCACTGAAATAGGCTTACAAAACAATGTAAATGATTTTGAAGTGAGAAAGTGAAACCTAATTCCTCTCAACAATAAACATGTTCCAGACGGCTACGCGCAGGGGCAGATAGGGTGACGCGCAGGGGCACCGATGGATTTGCAAAGTCATTTTACCAGAATCAAAAGTGAAACTAAACTGATAAAAAGCACTGCGAATATATATTGAATTGTTGTTCCGTTGTCAGTTGAAGTTGTTCAGGCAGCATGGCAGACGCTGACTCGTTTGCTCTGCTTGTTGTGTTGGAGGGGAATCCCAGTATTCCCAAACTGAAAAACAAATTGGTGAAATATTTCCAAAGTAAAAAGTCGAACGGTGGGGATTGTCTCGTGGAATACGAAGATGGACAAAAAGCGGTAGTGCGCTTCAAAACGGAGGAGGGTAAGTTCTAGCAAAATCCGGTTTACTACCACGAATAATAACTGTCGCGACCCAGTGTTTCGAAACGTCGGCATTATGTTGTGGCACGCAGGTAAACGGACCAGAAGGTTGAGGGTTCGCCGGCCACCATGGACTAGGGTCACTCTCCCTGCCCTTTTCATTACACTATAATAATAATACATGTAATTTGTATAGCGCTTTTCATGAACTTTTCACTTAACTATGATAAGAGTCCGCAGCCGCCGCTGTTCAATGTCATGGTTTGCGCTTTCATTTTCAACGCCACTGAAATAGACCAGGTTTGGCCCGCGGATAGTTTTATTTGGCCCCCTATGTTTTCTGAGCCCAAAAAATGTTGGACATTAAAAAAAATGTAACACCAGGAAATCAGTTACCTATGTATTTCTACGAATAATAGAGAGACACATCATATACAAATGTAAGGAAGGTTTGAAATTATGTTTTAGTCAAATGTTATCTGTTTGGGCTTCTTGCGGTCAATTTCCTGGCTACAAATTATTTGTAATTATTTGTACTCACTTAAACAATAATTTGTTTATGTTTTCACTGAGTTCACTGTTCTTTCATGAGCACCTGGCGTCTCCTCTGCCTATCAGCTATTCCTCTCTGTTATGTGGATTTATATTCAAAATTGGTGCAGCTTTGAATGATTCTATGTGTGGTATGATTGCTAGTTAGCCTATTGCAGATCTGGACAATAACACCTTGATCTAGGGGAGGCGCATGCAAGCAGATGAGGAAATCTGGCTTGGATGGGAGAAATTATAGTATTAAAACTTGCAAAAGGATGTAAACCAGGTGAAAAACACTGTACCCTCCACTGTGCCCAATAAACCTTTACCGCTCTCCTCATAAAAACAAAGCAAAGAAAAAAGTTTGACAACCTTCCCCAGTAAATGATTAACCTCCCCTTACATTGTTATTACATTGTTAACTTACTTTGTCACAAGTCCCATGTATTCATAGCTGAATGTGTTTTGAACATTGCCTCAGTAGTAGCCGTTCTTTTCTGTCCCATGCACAGTCAGGCAGAGAGTTCTTGAGAAGCGGCAGCACGAGATCAGGTTGGATCAAGGGCTGCTGAAACTGACCGTTTGTCTGCCGTCAGATGAGGTCACAAAGAGTGCACAGGTCAGTAGTGTCCTGATTATGTGATGGCTATTGCTCCCTCTTACTGCCAGATGGTGCAGATACCATTTCCCAGTCTGTTTTTCTCAACGTTTTAACAGTGACAATTGTATAGTATCAATTGTATCATGTGAGTATGTTGGCCATTGTCAATGCTTTACCAAAACATGACTATACAAAACAGGCAACAGTTTGTAACATAACACAATATTTGTTTATGTTCAGGAAACACAGTCTCCAATCACCTCAGGCAAGTACAAAACCTTTTATTTCTTGATAAACGTCTAGAGTTGTTAGGCAGCTTAACAAGGCAGGCAATATTATACTCGTATTAAACATGCCATACTATGCAAACATTTGTGTTATTACAAGAAACGGTGGTATTATAAGACATTAACATATACACTGATTTTACAAAACATTAAGAACAGCTCTTTCCATGACATAGACTGACCAGGGAAATCCAGGTGAAAGCTATGATCCCTTATTGATGTCACCTGTTAAATCCACTTCAATCAGTGTAGATGAAGGGGAGGAGACAGGTTAAAGAAGGATATTTAAGCCTTGAGACAATTGAGACTTGGATTGTGTATGTGTGCCATTCAGAGGGTGAATGGGCAAGACAAAATATTTACGTGCCTTTGAACGGGGTATGGTAGTAGGTGCCAGGCATACCGGTTTGTGTCAAGAACAGCAACGCTGCTGTGTTTTTCACGCTCAACAGTTTCCCGTGTGTATCAATGGTCTACGACCTAAAGGACATCCAGCCAACTTGACACAACCGTGGGAACCCTTGGAGTCAAGATGGGCCAGCATCCCTGTGGGGGTTCTTTTTATGTTTTATATACTCTGTGTATGTTCTTACATGTTATAAAGTATAACACCTGCAGGCTTTAAGTAAAGCGTTACCCACAATTCACCAGGTAATGGGGAGCCAATTGACAGCCAGGTCATGGTGTCCGGTAAGAGGAAGGCAGAGGCTGATGCTCTTCAGAAGGAATTCATAGGCTTCAAAAAGCAGGCTGTTGGTTAGTAGGTTTATGTTAAATCTAAAATAGTCTCCGTATTTCTCAAATGGTGGAGGATTGTGGGGGATTCCTATTGGTTTGTGTCTGAAGACCAGATTCAAAGAACATTTGAAAGGGTTAAATGGGTCCCAGTACAATGTTTTGGGAACTGCTAGTGTATGTGAAAGGAATGTTTTCTAGAATTATACATAAACGTGTATATAATGGTTAACTATACGACACAAAAGTTTGCATTCTATATCATGGTTAAGTTAACATACTATAACTGATTTGGCTAAGCAGTGGTTAATAATACATTGAGAAAGTTGTAGTACAGTTGTTGTAGTTGTAGTCACCTCCAAAAATACCGGGTATTATCATTCTCAGCAGCTACTGATTCAGAAGACGTACCTAAGAGCGAGGATGGAGATGGACACACTGCCCTTACTGAGCCACAGACAGAGATGGACATTGAACCGATGGAAGTCGAGGAAAAGCTGGTGTCCACCTCAGCCGTGTTGGGGAACATTGAGGAGAACATGAACAGGGAGTTCCTGGAGATGCTGATAGACAACATCCTGAGTGCGTGTAGCACCTCTGGTTCTGACTCTCCTACTGCAACACAAACCTTCAGTCTGGAGATCCTGCCGCCTGTCCTAGACACCGGCCTGGCTGTAGTGACTTTCCAAAATGGAAAAGGTAAAAAAAAAAAGAAAAGATTAATTAGTTGTTTTTCCTCCTTAAAGATAGAATCAGCGTTATGTCATTGCCATGAGCAGCACCGCAGATATTGGGATGATGCAAGACTTTGCTCCCACACATTCACACAGAGTGGAAGTAAAGCTCTTCAACCCACTAATGCTGTTTACTCTGTGCATCTAGGTCCATCTCGCTGAGTCTACCTTTTAATAGAATTTGCTGCTTGTAAATCTTCTGCTAAAATGCAAATACCATTTTGAGACGTACAGTGGGGAGAACTAGTATTTGATACACTGTCGATTTTGCAGGTTTTCCCACTTACAAAGCATGTAGAAGTCTGTAATTTTTATCATAGGTACTCTTCAACTGTGAGTGACGGAATCTAAAACAAAAATCCAGAAAATCACATTGTATAATTTTTTATTAATTAATTTGCATTTTATTGCATGACATAAGTATTTGATACATCAGAAAAGCAGAACTTAATATTTGGTACAGAAACCTTTGTTTGCAATTACAGAGATCATACGTTTCCTGTAGTTCTTGACCAGGTTTGCACACACTGCAGCAGGGATTTTGGCCCACTCCTCCATATAGATCCTTCAGGTTTCGGGGCTGTCGCTGGGCAATACGGACTTTCAGCTCCCTCCAAAGATTTTCTATTGGGTTCAGGTCTGGAGACTGGCTAGGCCACTCCAGGACCTTGAGATGCTTCTTACGGAGCCACTCCTTAGTGCCCTGGCTGTATGTTTCGGGTCGTTGTCATGCTGGAAGACCCAGCCACGACCCATCTCAATGCTCTTACTGAGGGAAGGAGGTTGTTGGCCAAGATCTCGCGATACATGGCCCCATCCATCCTCCCCTCAATACGGTGCAGTCGTCCTGTCCCCTTTGCAGAAAAGCATCCCCAAAGAATTATGTTTTCACCTCCATGCTTCACGGTTGGGATGGTGTTCTTGGGGTTGTACTCATCCTTCTTCTTCCTCCAAACACGGCGAGTGGAGTTTAGACCAAAAAGCTATATTTTTGTCTCATCAGACCACATGACCTTCTCCCATTCCTCCTCTGGAGGAACTTCAGACGGGCCTGGACATGCGCTGGCTTGAGCAGGGGGACCTTGCGTGCGCTGCAGGATTTTAATCCATGACGGCGTAGTGTGTTACTTATGGTTTTCTTTGAGACTGTGGTCCCAGCTCTCTTCAGGTCATTGACCAGGTCCTGCCGTGTAGTTCTGGGCTGATCCCTCACCTTCCTCATGATCATTGATGCCCCACGAGGTGAGATCTTACATGGTGCCCCAGACCGAGGGAGATTGACCGTCATCTTGAACTTCTTCCATTTTCTAATAATTGCGCCAACAGTTGTTGCCTTCTCACCAAGCTGCTTGCCTATTGTCCTGTAGCCCATCCCAGCCTTGTGCAGGTCTACAATTGTATCCCTGATGTCCTTACACAGCTCTCTGGCCTTGGCCATTGTGGAGAGGTTGGAGTCTGAGTGTGTGGAAAGGTGTCTTTTGTACAGGTAACGAGTTCAAACAGGTGCAGTTAATACAGGTAATGAGTGGAGAACAGGAGGGCTTCTTAAATAAAAACTAACAGGTCTGTGAGAGCCGGAATTCTTACTGTTTGGTAGGTGATCAAATACTTATGTCATGCAATAAAATGCAAATTAATTATTTAAAAATCATACAATGTGATTTTCTGGATTTTTGTTTTAGATTCCGTCTCTCACAGTTGAAGTGTACCTATGATAAAAATTACAGACCTCTACATGCTTTGTGAGTAGGAAACACTGCTGATTTTGCAGGTTATCAAATACTTGTTCTCCCCACTGTATAGAATTATATCCTTTACATACAGAACGTAATCAAAGACAGAATACTTACTAAATGTTATGACTTATAACGTCTCTTGAAAACAAGGCCATATCTCAACAGCATGCTCTACTACTGATCTTATTCATCAGAGACTGAGAACTTCATCACCAGCTGCACCATCAACAGGATGTTCAGGCAGAAAGAACTATCTGTTAAACTCCTGGAACTCACCACAAAAGTGAAAGTTGAAAACATAAATCCAACTGTTAGTTCAGACCACCTCCAACTGTTATTTGGAAAAGGGGGCGAGGAGGTGGAAGACGCTGAAATTAATGAAGAGGACCAATCAGCAATCCTCACCTTTCAAACTCCTGAAGGTAAAAACAGTACTAAGGGACAGCTGAATGATTTTTCCATAGGGTGCAGGGGGAGAAAAGGTATTCCTTATTTAGGTATGTTTCTGATAATTATGATGTACTATTTATTAGTCAACTTGTCTATAATTAGATTTCTGATAAGATTTCAGTTTGTCTTGGATGCATAATGTTATTTGATGAAATATGGACAGATTTTGATAAAAGTCAAAATCACAGATTTTTTTTTTGCACGTTTACACGCACGTGCATTCAAATGTACCTCGTTTCCACCAAAAAAGAACTGGTTCGGAACTGGTGCTGGTTCAAAGTTGGTTCAAAGTTGGTTCAACTTGTGAACCTTCTCAGAACCTGTTTGTTTTTCCACTGACTAGAGAGCCCAGCGAATGACGTCGTTACGTCACTGTGTACGTCACCATACGTCTTAGCTTTCCCAGAAACGCTTGATAGATAGAAAGATAGATAGATAGAAAGATAGATAGATAGGTAATTTATTGATCCCTGTATGGGAAATTTCTTTGTCAAGCAGCTACAACAAAACACAGGGCAGGTGCAAAATGCCACAACGAAAGTACACAAAAGACAGATACACGGTACATGATACATAGAGCGGCAGTATGAAAAAGTATAGAAATACAAGATATCTGGAGTGCAAAAAAGCTATAAAAAAAGACATTGCATAGTATGGGTGGTTGGCTGAATATGTACACTATACATTGGTGGATGTTGGATGGTTAACTATACTATACAGGTTGATGGCAGAGAAATACTTCAGTAGCTAAAAATGCATATGATATGAGCGAGGGTAATAATAGTTTACTTAATAGACAGACTGGCTAAAGGAACAGGTAAGTGAATATTTTGCATGGTTAAATTAGCTGTACAGGTAAATATACAGTTATATTTACAGATAAGTGCGCCAACTTCAAGCATAACATTTACAATGGCGGACTACATCGTCTTTCTGCAGATGTTTCTCCTGGCTTTAGAATCCATCTTTCTTCAATCGTTGTACTAACTTTCTACTAGCGCTGTGTTTTTAGCAATGGCGGTCACAACCTTTCCCGTCGTGTCGTTGGTCACAATAACCCCGCCCCCAGCCCCCGACTTAAGCATGACGTGGTAAAAGAACGGTTCTAGTCCAGCAAAGAGTTGGTGCCGCTTTGGAACCAATTTTCCTGGCCGAGAACCGGTTCTTTGGCTGTCGAAACACAAAGAACTGGTTCGCGAGTAGGCACCGGCTCCGAACCGGCTCTCAAAATGCTTTGGTGGAAAGTTGGCAATGGTGAAAAGATAACTAATATTTCTCCCTGCTGTTCCTGAGTTAATTTTATTTTTAGCCGTCCTTGGTACTACATTTGGTATGACAAAATTACGTTTCATAATGTATGAGGAATAATCTATTATTTTGTATTTTATTTTATTTTTATTAGCTGTACACAGAGTCCTAGAGAAGCCACATTACATCGAGAAGCAGCCTCTCAAGGCTTTCCCCTTCTATGATTCACTGGGAATGGCCTTGTACGGCAAAGACAGACCCACATTGAAACTCCCTTCTGCCTTCACCGAAAACATTGACCATGCCATTTGGAAATACCTCTGTGACAACCAGGAAGCTGCAGAGACCATCCACAAGGAAATGACCAAACACTTTTGCAAAGTAGACCTCCAACAACCTACCATCGAGTTAAGCCCGCTGCCATCTCTACTCAGTCAGAAGGGTGTGAAACCCAAGCACTTACAACAATGGAAGGACACCACGAAAGTTGTCTTAATCCAAGCCTTGTCTAACTTCAAATCGTTGGAGCTCCAGGTTCAGCACACTGCATGGGAAGAGTCTGAAAGGGAGATCCTCAAGGCGGTGTCTGGGGAGAGTGTGATGGTAGTCCGTGACGAGGCCAGAGGTGTTCTGGCAGTGGTGGGATTGGTAGGAGATGTAGAGCGGCTAAGGCAGACACTGGATGGGATCATGGACATGATTGCTAGAAGAATCGAGAGAGAGAAGACAAGCATAACAGAGGAGTTCCCCTTGGTTTCATCTATCTACCATGTACTGTTGCAAGACGGCCTGCTGGACAAGCTTGTCGGTGAATTCCCAGAGTTGAAGCTGACATATAATCAAGAGAGCCAGAGTGTGACCATCTACGGGTTGATGCAAGAGGTGTTGGGTGCTAACAGAACGCTTGCAGGTGAAGTAGTAGCCCTGAAACGAAGGCTTGTGGAATTGGACGACTACGTCCTTGAGTTCCTGCAGGAGGAAAACCAGGAAACACTTACCAGTTCCCTTTTCACCTTGCAGAGCATCAATGTAGCGCTAAAAATAGAGCGGAAAGGAGTGCAGCTTCTGGCCGTCTCTGAGGAGGCTCTGAGCGAAGCAGAGCATCAACTGGATACGCTTTTGATTTCTCAATACATAGATGTAGAAGACCCCGATCTCCTTAGGATGTCCAAGTGGAAGGATGTTGCCAACCGTTTGGAGGAAGCTTCAAACACTCCTTTCAGGAAAGTTATGGTCCAGACATCAGGTGCCAATTCGGGACAACAAGTGGTAGTGTCTGGCTACAAGGAAACTGTTCTCTTAGTCTGGAATGAACTGGATGATTTCTTGCACCAAAACGCTCATGTTGACGAAACTATTGAAGTTAACCCTGAGGTTATTGGTAAATTCATCCTGGAACAACAAATGGATGCTTGGTCTGATAAAGTCAGAGATAGGAAAGTTAAAGTTTCTTACAATGATAAGGCTATTTACCTAAGTGGCACCAGAATTCACGTAAAAGATTGCAAGGCATTATTCGAAAAATTGATATTCTCCACATTCTTTGATTCTTTAAGAGTCTCCAAGCCTGGAGCGAAGAAGTTCTTCCAAGACAATGAGCCCATGTACGTTGCCACAGTCATGAGTCAGACAGGCTGTGTGGTCCAGCTGGTTGAAGAAGAGTATGATGCCAATGGCGGACAAGGCATGAAGCTAGCAGCAGGAGGAGGAATGAAGCCTACCTACCAGCTTCAAACACCTGATGGTGTGGAGATAGCTGTTTGCAAAGCAGACATGTGCAAATATTCTGTAGATGCTGTTGTCAATGCTGCCGCCCTGGACCTGAAGCACAGTGGAGGTCTTGCAGAAGCTCTTCTGGATACTGCTGGCCCTCAGCTGCAGGATGAGTGCAACCAGATCATCAAGAAAAATGGTCAGCTCAAGCCAGGGGACAGTGTCATCACTGGTGCAGGAGGGAAGCTCCGCTGCAAGCACATCATTCATGCAGCGGGACCCAGGTTTGACCAGGCAAACCCACAGAAGGCCATTGGCCAGTTGAGGAGGGCGGTGAAAGGGAGTCTGGGTCTAGCAGAGACCCACAACTGCCTGTATGTTGCTCTTCCTGCTATTAGCTCCGGGAATCTAGGCTTTCCTCTGACCCTGTGTGCAGACACCATCGTCAAAGCGGTTCAAGAATACTGTGAGGACAAGTTTGGGGACAACACTCTGAAGAAGATCCATCTGGTGAACAATGATGACAAGACGGTCCAGGCTATGGAGGCAGCGGTGCTGAAGGTGTTTGGGAGCCAAGGGACTAGTCATCCACGAGAGAATGGTAGTCAGGTTCAACGCACATCGGGTCCCGACAGAGTGCAGACCAAAGAGGGGCTGGCTATTGTCCTAATGAAAGGGAATATCCAAGATGCTGTGGTAAATTGTTTCTTTACTTTGGCTCCCTTTGATTGTATAAATCTCAACAGTCTTAGTTAAACATTTCTTAGATTTCATAAAGATAAATAAGAAGAGCCAATAGTTTTGTATAGTCAGACATGAACCCTTTTGGTGTTGCGTTACCATATACAAGTTGTCATTGAATGACAACCCATTTTCATTCATCTGTTTCAAGTTTATTTGCCATGTGTAAACAAATACATTGGAAGTTTAACTCTTACATTATCTTACTGTTACAGACTGAAGTGGTGGTCAACACCGTGGGTGATGACCTTGACCTTAACCATGGTGCAGTCTCCAAGGCCATCCTCACCGCTGCTGGCCCCCAACTTCAGATTCTGGTAGACCAAAAGGGCACTGCCAGAAGTGCTGGGGAAGTCATCGTCACCACTGGCTGCAACCTGAAGAGCAAGCAGGTGTTTCATATCATCGCCCCTCGCTGGGACAATGGACAAGGAGCACCACAGAATGTAAATTATGTTGTTCCTTATCTAAGGATATATAGTTTCATTTGTTGTGTATTTGTTGTGTACAGTGCATTTTATTCCTCATCAATCTACACACGATACCCCATAATGACAAAGTGAAAACAGGCGCATAGAATTTTAATTTTTTTTATACAAAATTAAAAACAGAAATACCTTATTTACATAAGTATTGTGACCCTTCGCTATGAGACTCTAAATTGAGCTCAGGTGCTTCCTGTTTTCATTGATCATCCTTGAGATGTTTCAATTAGAGTCCACCTGTGTTCAATTCGATTCATTTGGAAAGGCACACATCTGTCTATATAAGGTCCCACAGTTGACAGTGCATGTCAGAGCAAAAACCAAGCCATGAGGTCAAAGGAATTGTCTGTAGAGCTCTCAGACCATGAGAAACAAGATGATCTGGTCTGATGAAGCCAAGGTTGAACACTTTGGCCTGAATGCCAGGAAACCTGGCACCATCCCTACGGTGAAGCATGGTGGTGGCAGCATCATGCTGTGGGGATGTTTTTCAGTGTCAGGGACTGGGAGACTAGTCAGGATCGAGGGAAAGATGAACGAAGCAAAGTACAGAGAGATCGTTGATGAAAACCAGCTGCAGAGCGCTCAGAACCTCAGACTGGAGCGAAGGTTCACCTTCCAACATGACAACATTTGCGAACATTTCTGAAAACCTGTTTTGTGTGTAGATTTGATGAGGGGGAAAAAAAACTATTTAATCAATTTTAGAATAAGGCTGTAACATAACATAATGTGGAAACAGTCAATGGGTCGGAATACTTTCCAAATGCAATTTATATAAAATGTCTATAGAATATAAGTAATGTAATGTCTGACACTTGATGAAATGAACTTTCCCTAGATGGGATATACAAGGTCAGGGTTTTCCCTCAAACACCAGTTGTAACTAACCTGATTCAGCTCATCAACCAGGTGCGCTAGATAAGGGTTGGAGTGGAAACCTACAGGTTGATAGCTCTCCAGGAACAGAGTTGGAGTGCCCTGTACTATGTAGTATAAAACCATGTCTTACTGATGTGTCTAACTGAAATGTACTTAGATATTGAGAGGGATCGTGAAACGGTGCTTGGGTGAGGCAGAGCAGCAGGGACTCATCTCGATGACCTTCCCGGCCATCGGCACGGGAAACCTGGGTTTCCCCAAAGACCTGGTGGCCTCTCTGATGCTGGATGAAGTCCTCAAGTTTAGCAGTAAGAAGAACCCCAAGCACCTGAAGGAGGTGGTCTTCATCCTTCACCCAGGTGATGTACCGACAATCCAGGTAAGGAAAAGAGTTTGATCTAGTTGATAAAACTACTGTCAATTGTAAAACCCTTTTCTGCTTCAAGGTGCAATTTGTTTCAAGGTTCTTAAGTTTATCTATTTTAATCTCTTCTAACTTTGCTCACAGGCTTTCACTGATGAATTTAACAAAAGGTTCACAACCCAATCGGGAACATTAAGGGGCTCAGCAGCATCCAGTCAACAGAGTAATGGTATGTTAATAATAATAATATTTATTTATTGTTGCCATTTAGCACACACTTTTATCCAAAGCAACTTGCGGGCATGCGTTTTTAATGGGTAGTCCTGGGAATTGAACCCACTCTCTTGAGCTCCAATTGAGCCATAGAGGACTACGAGATTCATATATGTATGTGGGTCGTTCCACAAAATACGTGCGTTCCATGAAATGGGTCCCTTTGATATTTTAAGTAGAAATGATGCACCGATATTGCATTTTAAATGCCTGTTATATTAAATGAAGTGTATTTTAATATAGACTACCAACATAGCTATAGAAGACTATGAAATTCATATATTTATATTTTGGCAAATTATGGTTTCTTACTTTAATTTTGATGCAGTTTCTTGTTTCCCATGTTAGGTGGGTCGTTCCACGAAATGTTCTGGGAATGTACATTTTTACGTTGCAGGGAGGTTCTGTTTTCTATGGTTCCCTGAACATTTTCCTGGTAGGTTTTATTAGCGTTCTGAGAGTGGAAATTAGAGGTTATTTACTAACATTCTGAAAATTGTTTTTATTTGAATTTTCTTTGTAGCTTTATTTAACTAGGCAAGTCAGTTATGAACAAATTTGTTATTTACAATGACGGCCTACACCGGCCAAACTCGGACGATCCTGGGCCAATTGTGCGCTGCCCTATGGGACTCCCAATCACGGCCGGTTGTGATACAGGCTGGATTCGAACCAGGTTGTCTGTAGTGACACCTCTAGCACTGAGATACAGTGTCTTAGGAGCCGTAACCTTATTTGTCACATGCACCGAATCCAACAGGTGTAGACCTTACAGTGAAATGCTTACTTACAAGCCCTTAACCAACAATACAACAGGTGTAGACTTTACAGTGAAATGCTTACTTACAAGCCCTTAACCAACAATACAACAGGTGTAGACTTTACAGTGAAATGCTTACTAACAAGCCCTTAACCAACAATACAACAGGTGTAGACCTTACAGTGAAATGCTACTAACAAGCCCTTAACCAACAATACAACAGGTGTAGACCTTACAGTGAAATGCTTACTTACAAGCCCTTAACCAACAATACAACAGGTGTAGACTTTACAGTGAAATGCTTACTAACAAGCCCTTAACCAACAATACAACAGGTGTAGACCTTACAGTGAAATGCTACTAACAAGCCCTTAACCAACAATACAACAGGTGTAGACCTTACAGTGAAATGCTTACTTACAAGACCTTAACCAACAATACAACAGGTGTAGACTTTACAGTGAAATGCTTACTAACAAGCCCTTAACCAACAATACAACAGGTGTAGACCTTACAGTGAAATGCTACTAACAAGCCCTTAACCAACAATACAACAGGTGTAGACCTTACAGTGAAATGCTTAATAACAAGCCCTTAACCAACAATACAACAGGTGTAGACCTTACAGTGAAATGCTTACTAACAAGCCCTTAACCAACAATACAACAGGTGTAGACCTTACAGTGAAATGCTTACTAACAAGCCCTTAACCAACAATACAACAGGTGTAGACCTTACAGTGAAATGCTTACTAACAAGCCCTTAACCAACAATACAACAGGTGTAGACCTTACAGTGAAATGCTTACTAACAAGCCCTTAACCAACAATACAACAGGTGTAGACCTTACAGTGAAATGCTTACTAACAAGCCCTAACCAACAATACAACAGGTGTAGACCTTACAGTGAAATGCTTACTAACAAGCCCTAACCAACAATACAACAGGTGTAGACCTTACAGTGAAATGTTTACTAACAAGCCCTTAACCAACAATACAACAGGTGTAGACCTTACAGTGAAATGCTTAATAACAAGCCCTTAACCAACAATACAACAGGTGTAGACCTTACAGTGAAATGCTTAATAACAAGGCCTTAACCAACAATACAACAGGTGTAGACCTTACAGTGAAATGCTTACTAACAAGCCCTTAACCAACAATACAACAGGTGTAGACCTTACAGTGAAATGCTTACTAACAAGCCCTTAACCAACAATACAACAGGTGTAGACCTTACAGTGAAATGCTTAATAACAAGCCCTTAACCAACAATACAACAGGTGTAGACCTTATAGTGAAATGTTTACTAACTAACAAGCCCTTAACCAACAATACAACAGGTGTAGACCTTACAGTGAAATGCTACTAACAAGCCCTTAACCAACAATACAACAGGTGTAGACCTTACAGTGAAATGCTTAATAACAAGCCCTTAACCAACAATACAACAGGTGTAGACCTTACAGTGAAATGTTTACTAACTAACAAGCCCTTAACCAACAATACAACAGGTGTAGACCTTACAGTGAAATGCTTACTAACAAGCCCTTAACCAACAATACAACAGGTGTAGACCTTACTGTGAAATGTTTACTAACAAGCCCTTAACCAACAATACAACAGGTGTAGACCTTACAGTGAAATGCTTAATAACAAGCCCTTAACCAACAATACAACAGGTGTAGACCTTACAGTGAAATGCTTACTAACAAGCCCTTAACCAACAATACAACAGGTGTAGACCTTACAGTGAAATGCTTAATAACAAGCCCTTAACCAACAATACAACAGGTGTAGACCTTACAGTGAAATGCTTACTAACAAGCCCTTAACCAACAATACAACAGGTGTAGACCTTACTGTGAAATGTTTACTAACAAGCCCTTAACCAACAATACAACAGGTGTAGACCTTACAGTGAAATGCTTAATAACAAGGCCTTAACCAACAATACAACAGGTGTAGACCTTACAGTGAAATGCTTACTAACAAGCCCTTAACCAACAATACAACAGGTGTAGACCTTATAGTGAAATGTTTACTAACTAACAAGCCCTTAACCAACAATACAACAGGTGTAGACCTTACAGTGAAATGCTTACTAACAAGCCCTTAACCAACAATACAACAGGTGTAGACCTTACAGTGAAATGTTTACTAACAAGCCCTTAACCAACAATACAACAGGTGTAGACCTTATAGTGAAATGTTTACTAACTAACAAGCCCTTAACCAACAATACAACAGGTGTAGACCTTACAGTGAAATGCTTACTAACAAGCCCTTAACCAACAATACAACAGGTGTAGACCTTACAGTTAAATGCTTAATAACAAGCCCTTAACCAACAATACAACAGGTGTAGACCTTACAGTGAAATGCTTACTAACAAGCCCTTAACCAACAATACAACAGGTGTAGACCTTACAGTGAAATGCTTACTAACAAGCCCTTAACCAACAATACAACAGGTGTAGACCTTACAGTTAAATGCTTAATAACAAGCCCTTAACCAACAATACAACAGGTGTAGACCTTACAGTGAAATGCTTACTAACAAGCCCTTAACCAACAATACAACAGGTGTAGACCTTACAGTGAAATGTTTACTAACAAGCCCTTAACCAACAATACAACAGGTGTAGACCTTACAGTGAAATGCTTACTAACAAGCCCTTAACCAACAATACAACAGGTGTAGACCTTACTGTGAAATGTTTACTAACAAGCCCTTAACCAACAATACAACAGGTGTAGACCTTACAGTGAAATGCTTAATAACAAGCCCTTAACCAACAATACAACAGGTGTAGACCTTACAGTGAAATGCTTACTAACAAGCCCTTAACCAACAATACAACAGGTGTAGACCTTATAGTGAAATGTTTACTAACTAACAAGCCCTTAACCAACAATACAACAGGTGTAGACCTTACAGTGAAATGCTTACTAACAAGCCCTTAACCAACAATACAACAGGTGTAGACCTTACTGTGAAATGTTTACTAACAAGCCCTTAACCAACAATACAACAGGTGTAGACCTTACAGTGAAATGCTTAATAACAAGCCCTTAACCAACAATACAACAGGTGTAGACCTTACAGTGAAATGCTTACTAACAAGCCCTTAACCAACAATACAACAGGTGTAGACCTTACAGTGAAATGCTTAATAACAAGCCCTTAACCAACAATACAACGGGTGTAGACCTTACAGTGAAATGCTTACTAACAAGCCCTTAACCAACAATACAACAGGTGTAGACCTTACTGTGAAATGTTTACTAACAAGCCCTTAACCAACAATACAACGGGTGTAGACCTTACAGTGAAATGCTTACTAACAAGCCCTTAACCAACAATACAACAGGTGTAGACCTTACAGTGAAATGCTTACTAACAAGCCCTTAACCAACAATACAACAGGTGTAGACCTTACAGTGAAATGCTTACTAACAAGCCCTTAACCAACAATACAACAGGTGTAGACCTTACAGTGAAATGCTTACTAACAAGCCCTTAACCAACAATACAACAGGTGTAGACCTTACAGTGAAATGCTTACTAACAAGCCCTTAACCAACAATACAACAGGTGTAGACCTTACTGTGAAATGTTTACTAACAAGCCCTTAACCAACAATACAACAGGTGTAGACCTTACAGTGAAATGCTTAATAACAAGCCCTTAACCAACAATACAACGGGTGTAGACCTTACAGTGAAATGCTTACTAACAAGCCCTTAACCAACAATACAACAGGTGTAGACCTTACAGTGAAATGCTTAATAACAAGCCCTTAACCAACAATACAACGGGTGTAGACCTTACAGTGAAATGCTTACTAACAAGCCCTTAACCAACAATACAACGGGTGTAGACCTTACAGTGAAATGCTTACTAACAAGCCCTTAACCAACAATACAACGGGTGTAGACCTTACAGTGAAATGCTTAATAACAAGCCCTTAACCAACAATACAACAGGTGTAGACCTTACAGTGAAATGCTTACTAACAAGCCCTTAACCAACAATACAACAGGTGTAGACCTTACAGTGAAATGCTTACTAACAAGCCCTTAACCAACAATACAACAGGTGTAGACCTTACAGTGAAATGCTTAATAACAAGCCCTTAACCAACAATACAACAGGTGTAGACCTTACAGTGAAATGCTTACTAACAAGCCCTTAACCAACAATACAACAGGTGTAGACCTTACAGTGAAATGCTTACTAACAAGCCCTAACCAACAATACAACAGGTGTAGACCTTACAGTGAAATGCTTACTAACAAGCCCTAACCAACAATACAACAGGTGTAGACCTTACAGTGAAATGCTTACTAACAAGCCCTAACCAACAATACAACAGGTGTAGACCTTACAGTGAAATGCTTACTAACAAGCCCTTAACCAACAATACAACAGGTGTTGTATCACACTCGTTGTGTGCGGTCTTAGTACCAGCATCGGTCTGTGGTGGTAAATAGACTGTTATGAATAATATAGATGAGAACTCTCTTGGTAGATAGTGTGGTCTACAGCTTATCATAAGGTACTTGTAAGGAACCCTTAACTGGACTGCTATTTTCCTCCTGGTCGGCAGGTGGCGCCTCTCACCCGACTCATGCTGAACACTACCACTCATTATGCCTGACGTATCACACCCGTCTTGCCCTATTTAAGTGTGTTTTTGCCATGCTTTATTGTTCAGTCTTGAGCCTATGTTACCTGTTGCAAGTTAAGTCTGTTAAAGTTTATATCTTTGGACCCTTGTGTCTATCTTTATTTTTGCTGTTTCTTGGAAGCTAGGCTTCCTTTGTTTTGTTGTACTTTTTATCAGTAAAGATTGTCTTTTGTTGAAGATCTACGACTCCTTGCCTTTTGACCACCTCTGCTCTTGGATTCATTTATTGGGGAGTTAGCTCAACCAGTTAACTTAGTGACTTTGAACACAAGAGACCCGGGTTCAATCCCCACCTAGAACAGCCTCGTTACAGTACTCTACCTCAAGTGAGCAATACCTTGAGACTTCTTTAATATTAGACATTGCTCTCCAGCTGTTATTGACAAATAGACACCCCCCCGCCCCTCGTCTTACCAGACGTAGCTTCTCTGTCCTGGCGATTCATGGAAAATCCCTCCAGCTCTATATTATCTGTGTCGTCGTTCAGCCACGACTCGGTGAAACATAAGATATTACAGTTTTTAATGTCCCGTTGGTAGGATAGTCTTGATCTTAGATCATCCATTTTGTTTTCCAATGGTTGCACGTTGGCCAATAGAACGGACGGTAGTGGATGTTTGCTCACTCGCCAGAAAGCAGCCCGACCAGACTCGTTAAAGAAAAAATATTTGTCCAGTTCGAGGTGAGATTTGCTGTTCTGATGTCCAGAAGTTATTTTCGGACATAAGAGACGGTAGCAGCAACATTATGTACAAAAATAAGAAAATATATTTTAAAGTTAATTGCTTAAAAGTTATGTCCAAAAAGGCATCCATTTTGTAATCGGCTTGACTTTTCATCCCTCCTAACTAGGCCCTTTCTCTAAGATCACTTCAAGCTCAGGGATGCATGAGACGAAGATGGGAGGGGTGCTTATACAGGTCATCACAGGAGACATCACCAAGGAGACCACTGATGTCATCGTCAACTCCTCCAATAACATCTTCAGTCTCATGTCAGGTAAATCTAACCTTACTTATGGCTCACTTCACTGGAGTTTTTCTGTACATTACACAATTGTTAACATAGCAAACAATAGGTACTAGCTAACCTTACATTACAGAACATGGCTATGCTGTATTTGATAACTATAAAACTCAGTTTTATATACAGCGGGTGAAATAAGTATTGAACACATCACCATTTTTCTCAGTAAATATATTTCCAAAGGTGCTATTGACATGAATTCTCACCAGATGTTGGTAACAACCAAAGTAATCCATACATACAAAGAAAACAAATAAGTTCAGAAATGAAGTTGTGTAATAATGTGAAATGACACAGGGAAAAAGTATTGAACACACTTACTGATATTTATTTAATACTTTGTACAAAAGCCTTTGTTGGTAATGACAGCTTCAAGACGCCTCCTGTATGGAGAAACTAGTCGCATGCATTGCTCTGGTGTGATTTTGGCCCATTCTTCCACACAAACAGTCTTCAAATCTTGAAGGTTCCGTGGGCCTCTTCTATGAATCTTGATCTTCAGTTCTTTCCATAGATTTTCAATGGGATTTAAGTCAGGTGATTGGCTGGGCCATTCTAGCAGCTTTATTTTCTTTCTTTGAAACCAATTGAGTGTTTCCTTGGCTGTGTGTTTGGGATCATTGTCTTGCTGAAATGTCCACCCTCGTTTCATCTTCATCATCCTGGTAGATGGCAGCAGATTTTTGTCAAGAATGTCTCGGTAAATTTGCCCATTCAATTATGAGAAGTTTGCCAGTACCATTTGCTGAAAAGCAGCCCCACACCATGATGTTCCCACCTCCAAACTTCACTGTTGGTATGGTGTTTTTAGGGTGATGTGCATTTCTCCTCCAAACATGGTGTGTATTATGACATCCAAACAGTTCAATTTTGCTCTCATCTGACCACACTATATGCTCCCAGTATTTCACTGGCTTTTCCAAATGTTGTGCAGCAAACTTTAAACGAGTTTCAAGATGCTTTTTTTTCAGCAATGGAGTCTTGCGTGGTGAGCCTGCATACAGGCCATGGCGGTGGAGTGCATTACTTACTGTTTTCTTTGAGACAACAGTACCTGCTAATTGCAGGTCTTTTTGAAGCTCTCCACAAATGGTCCTTGGCTCTTGGACAACTCTTCTGATTATTCTTTTCACTCCTCTGTCAGAAATCTTGTGAGGAGCACCTGGTCGAGGCAAATTTATGGTGAAATGATTGTCTTTCCACTTCCGTATTATGGCCCCAACAGTGCTCACTGGAACATTCAGAAGCTTTGAAATGCGCCTATAACCAATGCCATAATTATGTTTTGCAACAATTAGGTTGCGAAGGTCTTGAGACAGCTCTTTGCTTTTACCCATCATGAGATGTGTCTTGTGTGACACCTTGGCAATGAGACCTTTTTGTAGGCTGTCAGTTGGGACTGAACCAGCTGATATTAATTTGCACTGACAGGGGGCTGGATTGCTTTTTAATTACTGATAGTTTTCAGCTGTTGTCTTGGCTTTCCATGCCTTTTTGCACCTCCCTTCATGTGTTCAATACTTTTTCCCTGTGTCATTTCACATTATTACACATAACTTAATTTCTGAACTTATTTGTTTTGGTTTCTTTGTATGTATGGATTACTTGGGTTGTTACCAACATCTGGTGAAATTTTTATGTCACTAGCAACTTTTGGAAATATATTTACTGAGAAAAATGGTGACGTGTTCAATACTTATTTCACCCGCTGTACCTTTTTTGTTCATCTTATACATCTTTTTCATTTTACCCTCTCCAGGGGTGTCTAAGGCCATTCTGGATGTGGCTGGTCAGACTGTGGTAGCGGAATGCCAACAACTCGGTAAGAACCTCGTTATCTGAAAGATTATGTCATCAAAAAACAAGGCCAACTGTCTGTGCTCTTCCTCGCTGTCTCCACCCTTCTTCTCTGTCTCTGATTCCTGCTTTCCTGTCATGAAAAAAATACTTTAGGATAATTTTTTTTGGAACATACAAACTCGCCTCGGGATATGTTACTTGTCCTGGTATACAATCAGTTTAGAAATGTTCTGAATCTTTCAATTCAAAGTACATATTATGTGCTCTGCTCTACCTGCTGAAATCAATGTACTGTAAAACTACCAATGTATATTTCCAGGAGCCCTGCCTAACAAAGGATTTATTATGACCCAGCCGGGCAACCTGCACTGCAAAAAGATCCTCCACTTGGTTGGTCAGACAGATCCAAAGAAGATCCAGGAGTCGGTCAAAGGAGCACTGCAAATATGTGCACAGAATAACCTCACATCCATCTCCTTCCCTGCTCTCGGCACAGGTGAGTTACAAAACATAACATTAATGAAAATCAATCAATCAAATGTATTTATAAAGCCGATGTCAGTGTTTTACAGAAACCCAACCTAAAACCCCAAACGGCAAGCAATGCAGATGTAGAAGCATAGTGGCTAGGAAAAACTCCCTAGAAAGGCAAAACCTAGGAAGAAACCTAGAGAGGAACCAGGCTCTGAGGGGTGGCCAGTCCTCTTCTGGCTGTGCCGGGTGGAGATTATAACAATTCATGGCCATTAAGGCCAGTTCTTTCTCCAAGATGTCCAAATGTTCATAGATGACCAGCAGGGTCAAATAATACTTGGGTAGGTTTAGATAGCTGACTAGACTACCTTACAGCAATATGAAAAATGTTAGCTGACATGGGCTGCTTGAGTGACTGACATAATGTGGAAAACTGCTGATGCACTACCAACAACAAGTTGAGTCCTAAAAAATCCTTGTTAGAGTTGTCCAGATTTTCCTTCTTATTCCTCTCTGATTTTGGGAATCTTCCAACCGGGATTTCAGGAAATACCTGGGAATTTGGGGAAAGTTCCTGGAATTTTGCAACCTTAATGAAAATCCATAGGATTGAATGAACATGGCTTGACCTACTTGAATACTAGCTGTTTGCGAAGTGCTTCACATGACCGTAAAATCTAACAGGGATATTCAGATTCAGAACATCTTTGTCTCATTGCTGGGCAATGCCTTGCAGCAATATAATCTAGAAATGTTGCGTGTTGTTGAACTTCATATCCACACTTGCTAGGTGTGGCAACTAGTCTGTTCTCTCATTTTAAAGGCCAGGGCAATGTACAGGCGGGCCAAGTGGCTGACGCCATGTTGGATGCTGTTGTGGAGGTGGTGGGTCAGAAGACCCAAAACACACTGCAGCTGGTCAGGATGGTCATCTTCCAGCCTGCCATGCTCACAGAGTTCCACAAATCTATGGTGAAGAAGGAGGGCACGGTCGTCGACACTCAAGAGAAGGGGAGCGTCTGGGGGAAAATCAAATGTAAGGACTACCTTTTTATTATGTTGATAAAGAAAGGAAAGGCTAGCACAAGAGACAGCATTGTGGGCCTTTCTTTATCTGCTAATATTTACTGCCACATAGACCCAAACAAAGTTAACTGTAGCACTATTTTGATTTCATCTAAATAATGTACTATATTGTCATTGGTACAGCATTGTTCACCTGGGGTACAGCTGACATGTCACAAAAGGATGAGGATTTTGTCATCGAGGGACAGGAAGTAGATCCAGCTTTCTTCCACATCTGTGGTGGCTCTCAGGCCAGAGTGGACCAAGCCAAGCGTTGGATCAAGGACCTGATCCTGAAGGAGCAAGTCAGCAACAGCATCACCGACGACGCCATCCTCAACCTGTCTGACTCCGACCGCACGCGCATCCAAGACATGCAGACCAACATGGGAGTGAGTGTGAGGATTGAATACAGTTATTCCAGGGAGGAAGCTACGCTCATGATCGAGGGCCTTAGCAAAGATGTCCTCAACGCAGTCAACGAGATCCAGGAGATGCTGAGGAAAGCCAGGGATAAAGAGACCTTCAACAGGAACGTGGCAGTGGCCAGCAACATAGTGGAGTGGCAGCATGAGCAGCAGCCATTGGGGCAGTACCAGTGCTTTGACCCCATCTCCAACTTCCATCTGGAGCAGGCGCTGGAGAGGAAGGTGCCCCAGGTAGAGGTCTCTGTCCAGGGGCAGACGTACAAGGTCACCCTGCCTGACGGGCCTGCTACAGATACCCATGGCAACAGCCTCAATATAAGACGCATCGACAAGTTCGCAGGTACTCTTCCCTTTGGTATTTACAATGTTCCATACAGCATGAATTTCTGTTATTTTAACCAGACTTAACAAGGGGATAAGCTAAGTTCCTCATGTGTTAGATACACTTTGTCTTATGTTCACAAATGTGCTTTACATACGGAAAATGCAATGTGTTTAGACATCCTCAACAAGAAGATAAACATGGTGTGTGTATATATATATATATATATATATATATATATATATATGTATTCTGTATACATATATATATGTATATGTATTCTGTATTCTGTGCTCCCTCCAGCTCAACCCATTGACAGTCTCCCTCAGAATTGGGATGCCATGCCAGCAAACACGTTATGCCATTCCTGCCTCATACAACCAGGAAGCCAAGAGCACAATGAAGTCTTAAACTTGTTCCGAGCCACCTGCGCCAACACCGTTTTAAAGGTACCCGTTGTTCCTAAAGACACATCCATAATGGTTATTGTTATGTCTTGGGATATGCTGGGTGTTATTAGCATGGGTGTGTTCACTCATATGTTGGTCTCTTGAGATCACAGGATGCGCCATAGGGGTGTGACGTTTAACCCAGTGCTGATTTTGTCAATGGTAGAGGATGTTGGTGTCAATACCCTTATGGCATATCTAGAACCAGACTACAAGATGCCATGTTGAAAAACCGTGACAGCTCTGATGAAGATATTGTACAATGATTGCTCTGCAAGAATGAAGCACAAGCTTTCAATTACCATATGTGGCGTTAACATATTGCTGGACGTCTTGAAGTGTATTATTATTAGGGGGTCATACACAGGACCATATCTGAGTTGTGAGTTTATGATAAAAAAATGTAATGAGGAGAAATTGCAATTTTAAACGATTTGTCACATCCCTAATCTGCCAAATGAAATGGTTTGTTTATTATAGGCTTTTATTGTTTAGTATTTGGAATAACAATGAAGAACCAAACGGCTCCGCTAGTCTTCCTGGTAGCCAGCTATTTAAAAAAAAAAACATTGGCAAAGATTCAACTAAAAACGAAGACGCCATTAGTCTATTAATGGAAGATGAATAGTTATTGTTCCCTGATTTTGTATTTCAGATTGAGAGGATCCAGAACCCAAGCCTGTGGAGGAACCTCCAGATCAAGAAGGATGAAATGGAGCTCAGGAACGGCCACATGAACAACGAGAAGAGGCTCTTCCACGGAATGTGCCCCACAACCATCAATCACATCAACCACCATGGCTTCAATCGGAGCTACGCCGGGAAAAATGGTGAGATGCCCACACTAGGCTTGTGCCGATCTGGCCATACCTGTATTTCGTAATCGTATCCTTTAAATTGACAGTTGATAGTGGGATCAGATGATACTCGAGGTTGGAAAAACAGAGGTGTTTTTAAAATGCCTAAGTAGAGGATGGCAATGTACCTGTGCGTTTCTAGACCAGGAAAGCTGCAGATCAGAAGGTGTGTGTGTGTGTGTGTGTGTGTACCTGTCTTAATATGCTTGTTAGTACCAAACGTCCTCACAGGAATAGTAAACCAAGGACCATTCAGAGAAGTGAGGACATTTTGTAGGACCTCACTTGTAAAACAGCTATTTTAGGCTTAGGGCTTAAAATTAGGGTTAGGAGTTGGGGTTAGGGTTAGAATTAGGGTTAGGGGTTAGAATTAGGCGTTGGGATTGGGGTTAGGGTTAGGAGTTGGGGTTAGGGTTAGAATTAGGGTTAGGGGTTAGAATTAGGCGTTGGGATTGGGGTTAGGGTTAGGAGTTGGGGTTAGGGTTAGAATTAGGGTTAGGGGTTAGAATTAGACGTTGGGATTGGGGTTAGGGTTAGGAGTTGGGGTTAGGGTTAGAATTAGGGTTAGGGGTTAGAATTAGGCGTTGGGATTGGGGTTAGGAGTTGGGGTTAGGGTTAGGGGTTAGAATTAGGGTTAGGGGTTGGGGTTAGGGTTAGAATTAGGGTTAGGGGTTAGAATTAGGGTTAGGGGTTAGAATTAGGGTTAGGGGTTAGAATTAAGGTTAGGGGTTGGGGTTAGGGTTAGAATTAGGGTTAGGAGTTGGGGTTAGGGTTAGGAGTTGGGGTTAGGGTTAGGAGTTGGGGTTAGAATTAGGGTTAGGAGTTGGGGTTAGGGTTAGGGTTAGGAGTTGGGGTTAGGGGTTAGGAAAATAGGATTTTGAATGAGATTCAATTGTTGGTCCACAAAGTCCTCACATGTAATAGTAAGACATAGGGGTGTGTATCTTTTTTCCTACCCTCGCTCCACTTGTTACATATTAAGCACAGTGATTGTTTGGTAGCTAACATCCTTGCCATTTGATTGGCCGTAGTAGTAATGGAACAGAATGTGAGAAGTGACTGCTGAAATGACTGTGGAGCTCTATCCAATCGTATCACTAGGATCAACTGAAGGGTCTTTACAGACAGCAGAACTAGCCGGTTGAGTTATTCAGACTGAATAACTCAACTCTCACTCTCACACCTCTCACTTGTTTGAGTGACATGAGAGAGTTGAAAATGATTTATATTCTGATCATGGATAATTGCAAAAATACTCTGATCACACGGCCTCCCGAGTGGTGCAGCGATCTAAGGCACTGCATCGCAGTGCTTGAGGCGACACTACAGCCCCGGGTTCGATCCCAGGCTGTGTCACAACCGGCCGTGACCGGGAGTCCCATAGGGCGGTGCACAATTGTCCCAGCGTCGTCTGGGTTAGGGGAGGGTTTGGCCGGGGGGGCTTTACTTGGCTCATCTCGCTCTAGCGACTCCTTGTGGCGGGCCGGGCTCCTGCAGGCTGACTTCAGTTGTCACGGTGTTTCCTCCGATACATTGGTGCAGCTGGCTTCTGGGTTAAGCAGGCGGGTGTTAAGGAGCGTGGTTTGGCGGGTCATGTTTCGGAGGACGCATGACTCGACCTTCGCCTCTCCCGAGCCCGTTGGGAAAGATGAGACAAGATTGTAATTGAAATTGTGGGGTAAAACATTTAAAAAAAAAAAAAAGTTTTTATACTTGGATCATAATCCTATCAGGAAAATGTTACGATACTTGTTTCATTTGAGAGTTCGGCACTCTGCTAGCCTGGTCGCAGATCTGTTGTCTACTCCTATGGTCATTTGTAAAAGCCACATGTAAACATTTTAATTCTCATTTACTCAGTCTTGTCTCTGCAATGGTCTAAAATCTAAACTATAATGTTTTTTCAGCTGCAGCGTTTGGAAAAGGCACATATTTTGCCGTTTCTGCCAGTTACTCTGCCAGTAACACATACTCCAGACCAGATCCACAAGGTCAGAAGTATATGTATCTCTGTCGAGTTCTCACTGGAGATTTCACAACAGGACAACAGGGGATGATAGTGCCTCCAGCTAAAAACACTACAACTGCTCAACTCTACGACAGCGTGACGGACAACCCATCAGCGCCATCCATGTTTGTTGTATTCAGCGACATTCAGGCATATCCTGAGTACCTGATCACTTTCCGCTAGGACCATGACGATAAAAGCAATGCAATACTAATACTTTTTATCTGCTGCGTGATTGTGACTTTTCTGCTTCATAAACTGAAAATGATTGTGACTTTTGCATGGAAAAAGTGTAACTATTACAGGTTGGTTGAATACGTTTGCCAAAGGACAGGACTGTAGTTTTATAGTTCTACAATTGATATGTGCTTTTGTTTATTTCGTACGATCTCAATGGCCACTGTGCTTTGAGCAGATTGTATTAAGGGGTTGGGGGACTTTCTCCTAATCTACAACCTTGTTGACTGTCTCATGGAACGAAAAACTGAAAAAGTGCTTTCCAGCTATCAGATTGACAATTTGAAATATGTATATACACCGAACAAAAATATAAATGCAACATGTAAAGTGTTGGTCCCATGTTTCATTAGCTGAAATATAAAAATATAAAATCAGCAGTTAGAGCGTTGGGCCAGTAACCGAAAGGTTGCTGGTTCGAATACCCGAGCCGACAAGGTGAAAAACCTGTCCAGGGGCTGACCCGCTAGGGAGGCCGTCATTGTAAAAAAGAATGTGGACACCCCTTCAAATGAGTGGATTCGGCTATTTCAACCACACTCCAAATATCTCCTAAATACCCCCTAGACTTTCTTTGGAAAAGTATTGCAACCGTTGACTTCAGCGCTAGTGCCATTGGTTTCATTCTTGATGCAACACTCCCATCTACTTGCAGTGAGGAGTACTGCAGCCAGTTGAGTGTCTGTGCAATAAAGTGTGTGTGTGTCTCCAGAGTACTGTCTCCCTCTTCATGCTAGTGTGTTTCTCTTTCCTTTTCTGTCTTTACACTATATGTGTCTCTGTAGACAACTGTGTCTTTCTCATAAAATGTGTATCTGCTTCTCTCTCCGTTGGTGTGTCTGTATTTAAAGTACTATGTGTATCTGCTTCTCTCTCCGTTGGTGTGTCTGTATTTAAACACTGTGTCAGTCCCTGCTACGGTGTAAGGCTCTCTTCACACTTCTGTGAGTGTGTCTGCGTGTATATTAATGTCTCTCTTCGCTGTGTGTGTGTGTGACTCACTAACACCTTCCCCAGTCAGAGTAAAAATAAGTCCACGCGCTCCATCACACAGTCCACTTTGAGAGAGACAGAGGAGGGTCTGACCTGAGCAGGCAAGAGGACTGTCAGGTGTCCCGGCCCCTAATTACCTGTCACCTAGCAACCAATCAGTGGCCTTTTATATTACCCACCTTGATTCCATATGTATCTTGTTTATATTGTGTATTTAACTTAAGTAGAGCTTTGAGATAAGTCTGTTATGTAAAACGCTTTACAAATTAAATCTATCACTATCTACTATCTATCTCGTGTCCTGTTTCAATGACTATACATTTCACTAAAGTATCATCTTTACAGTGCTCTGTAATCTATCTATGTAATTAATCTAGTAATCTGTAATCTATCATATATCTATGTAATATATCTTATCTACAGCACGCCACAGTCACCATTGTTACATGAGATCTTAATACACTGGGAGTGCTTTTATTTTAACAATACACATGTAATACTAGTCTTCGATAAAGACTTTTATGGTTCTCCAATCTAATTGAATGATTTCTCCTGACGGGAATGAAGCAAAACTGGTTCTGGCTGGTTCTGATTGAATTACAGGCCCAGTCCTACACAAGCACACATACGATGATGACATTGGCAAGAAAAATCTTAAATGACCAGCTCTTGTTTAGTTAAAAAACAGACCAAACTTTGAGCAAGTACTCAATGTCTTACACATTCTTTATGTAAGACATAAACACTGATGTGCTGTACGTTACATTACACTACTACGTGTTGTGTAAAGTCACCACCAAAATACAATTTATACACTACAACCTGGTTCGATTCCAGGTTGTGTCACAGCCGGCCGTGACCCGGGATTTCCCAAGGGCAGTGCACAATTGGATTAGCACCTTCCGGGTGACGGGAGGGTAGGGTCGGCAGGGGATTCCTTTTTCTCATCAAGCTCTATGTGGCGGGCGGGGGCGCCTGCAAGCTGACTGGGGTCTTCAGTCAGAATGGTGTTACCTCGTACACATTGGTTTGGTTGACTTCCAGGTTAGTGAGCAGTGTGGATAAGAAGCACCACGAGAATTGGGTGCAAAATCGGTTTACATCTAAACACACACCAGTGATAGGCTCGCTAGCCGTCTCCCAGTTTGGTTCTGGGACAGTAGATCACTAGCAGTCCATTCCATTTGGCTAGCTGAGGAATTATTTGGCTAGTACCACAAAGCTACCTTTCTCCCTTTCTTCAAGAGGTTCAGATAATATTTCCTCCTATTTTTCCAATCCTGAATATCACTACTGCAAAAGCTTCAAAAGGAATCTCTTCTTTTTTCTCAAAGATCTGAATCGCTTTACAGAAGTTTGGGCTGACCGCCTGCCCACCGGTGCCTTGGAGTCTCCGGAGCTTAATCTGGCATCAG
Organism: Thymallus thymallus; assembly: GCA_023634145.1. NCBI lineage: Eukaryota > Metazoa > Chordata > Actinopteri > Salmoniformes > Salmonidae > Thymallus > Thymallus thymallus. The sequence continues at coordinate 1,630,741 of CM042397.1, forward strand.
ATAGTGATGTTGAAAGTTTAGCCAATGAGTGGCTTCTCTGTGGATGTCATTTTCCCAACCAATTATCCCGATAGGATCTAAACCGCACGTTCAAAGAAAATCTTTAACCCTGGCTGGTGCTTGTCTGTTCGCAAGCTGCTCTGTTCCTCCATCAACAGCGTGTTGTGATGTAGCCTGATGCAGCCATTTTGTTGCTACTTTTTATTGTGTCATTTGTAGTGTTTTTATCGCATGTGGAAATCGGACACACACTCTCTCGCTCTCTCTCATACAAGTTCATACTTAATTGTGAGTGCAATTAAACAAATATTAATCAATAAAATAATCAAAACAAAACATCACAAAACACCACACCAACAGACAACAAAAGAAACACTGACGACGTTTCCATGTACAGTTTTTAGGCGAGTAAAGTCACATTGTATATAGAAAAATAATGACAGCTGTGATGGAAACAGGAAGTCCCACTACGACTCGGGGAAACCATGCAGTTTATTAGGCTACAGAGGTCATAACCTAATTCTCCTAACCTGCCACATTAATGTTATTTATTTAACTAGGCAAGTCAGTTTAAAACAAATTCTTATTTACAATGACGGCCTAACCCGGCCAAACCTAACACGGACGGCGCTGGGCCAATTGTGCGGGATTGAACCAGGGTCTGTAGTGAAGCCTCTAGCGCTGAGATGCAGTGTTTTAGACCACTGCGCCACCAATTATCCTAACCTGCTGTGTAAATTCTCCTAACCTGCTACGAAACATCAACTCTTGACGTTAATTTTGTTGGAGACACAAATATCCTTGTTGTTGGGGGGTGATGCCTAAAGTATGCTAAGTGATCTCATCTCATTGGGAACAAAAGCAAGGTACGTTTATGATGAAACTTGTGTGTTTTGGATTTAGTTGATCATAGTCCTCAGTGGGATTTTCTCGGAATGTCTTTTTTTGTAACAAACACTCTATCCCAGGCACAGAATGCAGTATCCAGTGGGCTGACTGGCATAGCCGGTATGCAGTGAATCGTAGGAACCAGAAGTGCCTATCCTTCTACAATGAATTTGTGGAACTTGGCCCAAGCCAGTCGACTGCTTCGGAACCAGAAGAGTCTATCCTTCTACAATGAATTTGTGAATCTTGGCCCAAGCCAGTCGACTGCTTCGGAACCAGAAGAGTCTATCCTTCTACAATGAATTTGTGAAACTTGACCCAAGCCAGTCGACTGCTTCGGAACAGATCACAAAGGAGCAGAGTGCTTCACACTTATGACATGACTCAGGGAATGCAGCCACACGCTACGGAAAAGATAATGAGGTCATGGTCTCCCAGTGGCTTGAAGACTGGATACTCTGCGGACCACAGAGGCACTGTTGTCAGCGTTGAAGAGCCATGGCTGTCAGCAAGCCCTGACGGAGTGCTGAACTCCAAGGAGCTGCTGGAGATCAAGTGTCCTGTCATGGGGAAGGGCTGTGATTCTCTGGATGATGTCTTCAATGGGAAAGCATGTGACGTGGAGGGCACACCCCCCATATGGGCCACGTAGCTACTACATGCAGGTGCAAATTGGTATGTTTTGCACAGGTAAGGTGCTCTACTGGACTCCATCCCAGCAAGTTGTCATCCCTGTTCCCTGTGATGCACAGTTCTGTGCAGAGGCTGTCCTGAGGTCGAAGGCATTCTACTTTACACACAAGCTGATATTTATTGTCGAAGGAGCATCAAGCAGACAGACTGTCACTGAGTAGCAAATATATGCAGCTCTGTAGAAGTATGGAGTCAGACTTCGCTCCTGTGTGCAGTTACTATTAACAAATTGTCTTTCAATTAAAAAGCCTGACTTTTTTTGTGACTCAACAGTCACAGTATTGGGGAAATTGAATTTATGGCTTTGTTTTTTTTATTAATGAGTATGTAAACCAAATAGTTAAGTCGAGTTGTTATAGAATTAATTGATATGTATTTAACATAACCTTTGACAACTTATTCAGAGTATTTTGTCCATTTTAGATGAGAGGTTGATTGGCACTGTCTGTAAGATGATTCTAAACAGTTTGAGCCTTTGAATTACACATTCCACATGAAGGCTGTAATTGTTCATTTGACCTTCTTCTCGTGTAGCAGATCACGGATTGTGAAGCCCCGGTCAGCCATGACCTCATCACCTGGACAGAGGTACTCCAGGAACCCAGAATCCAATGTTATATATTTGCTGTCTTTGTAGAGAGGGTAGAAGATGTTCCACCAGGGTAAAAAAAGGCAGCAAGAGACAAGCCTGTATGCAGTCGACAGAGGGCTTCGTGACAGCATGTGTGTGCCAGCCTGAGGCCCCTATTTCTAAGGTGTGTGTGTGTGTGTGTGTGTGTGACAGCTTGAGGCGTGTATGCACGACTGTCTCTGAGCTTCTGGTGTCTGCCTGTGCCTCGTTGATTTGATTAAACTGTTGAATAATTACTGTATGAATAATGCATGGTTCTGTGAGCCGACAGCAAGCCCTTCATTATGCTAAACAAACACAACATCTATTCATTTCTGAAACAGAGGCTCTGCTTCCCAAATGGCACCCTATTCCCTATATAGTTCACTACTTTTGTCTCTGTGTGTGTGTTTGTCTGGTGTGTGTTTATGTAACGGTTTGTGTGTCTGTGTCAAAAGTGGTGCACTATATAGAGATTAGTGTACCATATGGGACGCAGCCAGAGTGTTCAAGTGCATCCCCCTAAAACATCACCAAACAAAGTGGGACGGTCCAAACAGGACACAGATGTTCCAGGCTCTGTGCTCCATGGCAGGGTGTTTGCGGATGGCTTTAACCCAGGAGAGAGAGGCCTTGTTTGGGAAAAGGTGCCAGATGTGGATAGGTTACCGTTCAGAAACCCACTCTCCAGACATCATGGTCATCCATTACATTTGAATTTGATTTATTTGTAATATGAAAAGATCATTGTTGTCTTTCTTTTACAGAAACCAGGTTTCCATCCAACCTTTTTATGCGAGTTAAAAACATTTCACGACAGCTCATTTGTCGGTAAACCTTCCAAATTCTGTTGTAGCAGAATCTTACCTCTTTCTCTTAAAAATAAAGCACTTTCAAAGTTTGGAAAAGTAACATACTTTTATTCCGAAAGCAACAAAAGCAGAGGAGCCCCCGGATACTTCTAATCTTCCCAGACTCCTCTGCTCTTCTTATACACATTTGTGGTCACATAGCTTACAGAGCCCCTCCCTCACAGGTAGGCTGATTACCACCTCTAACAGTCCTCCACTATCGTTTCAGAACCTTTCAACTCTGGTTCGTCTACCCCCTCTTCCTGTCAGCAGTTAAACCTTCAAATATAAAACACTCGCCCCATGGTAATAAACCTTCAAGATACAAAACTGTGAAACCATAATGGAGACCCCCTAGTAATGGTGCAAAGATAAACACATTCACCCATGAAGGCCACTAGACACACACTCTTAAATGGACCCACATTCTTAGTGCCTGTTCCAACCTGGTACAACCACAGCACAATACAGACACTGTTCTATTTAACCATCCTAGTCCTTCTTATATATTATAGCTAATGTGTGTCTAAGTGTACCTCATAAAACCATATGATCATCTTCTAATGAGCCTTACTGACTGCTATCTATCTATCTTATCTATCTATCTATCTATCTATCTATCTATCTATCTATCTATCTATCTATCTAATCTATCTACCTACCTACCTACTCTAACTATTGCTGACTACTCTAACTATTGCTGACTACTCTAACTATTACTGACTACTCTAACTATTGCTGACTACTCTAACTATTGCTGACTGCTCTAACTATTACTGACTGCTCTAATTATTACTGACTACTCTAATTATTACTGACTACTCTAACTATTACTGACAACTCTAACTATTACTGACAACTCTAACTATTGCTGACTACTCTAACTACTACTGACTACTCTATTGTAGTTTCTAACCTTCCAATTCTGTTCTTCAATCATAGTCCTACAAATATTGAACAAAAGCTTAAAATATTCATTACTGCCAACAAAACAAATACGCTAGACAAGGTGAGATCTTTTTGTCTGTAAAATGGTGGTGAAAACGCCTTTATGTGCAAATATTGATCTTATAACTATCATATCGAAGTAAACTTGGAGTGATGCGATGATATGTTGTTTGGTTTCCCCCACTACGACTCGAGATAGCATGCATATAGGCTACAGGTTAAATAAGTTATGATGAACTTCACAGGGTTGTGAATTGTGCAGGGTGATGAAATATGGAGGGTCTTATTTTGGTGACATGATGATTAAAGCATGGCTACCGTTTGACATATACAAATAATCACGCTCTTTTGTCCGTAATAATCTGATCATGTAGGCTCGCCGACCCACACTGTATCTGCAAGCTGTTGGCAAGAGCTCAGGTGCCAAGACCAGACCGGGCACATTCTCTATATAACACAATATTTTTTGTGACAAAACCATCAGTAGAGTTGAAAATGCGATGGAAACCCATTTATCTTGTATTTTCTATGGGAATTTAACCACAAAGGTTCTGTTTATGTGCACTATGTCATCACACATATAATAAGAATCACACATATAATAAGAATTTGTTCTTAACTGACTCGCCTAGTAAAATAAAGGTAAAAAAAAAAACGTCCATTTGACGGAAACACTTTGGTGGGATTTGTTTTATATGTGTATGAAAATCTGTTGCCAATTGGATGGAAACCTAATAATTAATTAGTAGATATAGAATATTGCCATCAATGCCCCCTTTAATTATATTAGATCCGTGACACCCCTGGAATGCATCACCAGTGGCACCCTTGTATAGTGCACTAATGTTGACGAGGGCTCTGGTCAAAAGTAATGCACTACTTTATCTATTGATGTTTTTGACATTTTGCAGGCTGAAATCTCTTGAGATGCACCGTCTCGTTTCCAAGTGTCCCCAAAAAATAAAAAATGTATTATAATATGGCACTACTGCAGGGGTGTCAGTTGGGTATGGCAGGCTAGCTGCAGGGGTGTCAGTTGGGTTCGGCAGGCTAGCTGCAGGGGTGTCAGTTGGGTTCGGCAGGCTAGCTGCAGGGGTGTCAGTTGGGAACGGCAGACTAGCTGCAGGGATGTCAGTTGGGAACGGCAGACTAGCTGCAGGGGTGTCAGTTGGGAACGGCAGACTAGCTGCAGGGGCATCAGTTGGGTATGGCTGGCTAGCTGCAGGGGCATCAGTTGGGTTCGGCAGGCTAGCTGCAGGGGCATCAGTTGGGTATGGCTGGCTAGCTGCAGGGGCATCAGTTGGGTATGGCTGGCTAGCTGCAGGGGCATCAGTTGGGTATGGCAGGCTAGCTGCAGGGGCATCAGTTGGATATGGCAGGCTAGCTGCAGGGGCATCAGTTGGATATGGCAGGCTAGCTGCAGGGGCGTCAGTTGGATATGGCAGGCTAGCTGCAGGGGCGTCAGTTGGGTATGGCAGGCTAGCTGCAGGGGCATCAGTTGGATATGGCTGGCTAGCTGCAGGGGCATCAGTTGGGTATGGCAGGCTAGCTGCAGGGGCATCAGTTGGGTATGGCAGGCTAGCTGCAGGGGCATCAGTTGGATATGGCTGGCTAGCTGCAGGGGCATCAGTTGGGTATGGCTGGCTAGCTGCAGGGGCATCAGTTGGATATGACTGGCTAGCTGCAGGGGCATCAGTTGGGTATGGCTGGCTAGCTGCAGGGGCATCAGTTGGGTATGGCTGGCTAGCTGCAGGGGCATCAGTTGGGTATGGCTGGCTAGCTGCAGGGGCATCAGTTGGATATGGCTGGCTAGCTGCAGGGGCGTCAGTTGGGTATGGCTGGCTAGCTGCAGGGGCATCAGTTGGATATGGCAGGCTAGCTGCAGGGGCGTCAGTTGGATATGGCTGGCTAGCTGCAGGGGCGTCAGTTGGGTATGGCTGGCTAGCTGCAGGGGCATCAGTTGGGTATGGCTGGCTAGCTGCAGGGGCATCAGTTGGATATGGCTGGCTAGCTGCAGGGGCATCAGTTGGGTATGGCAGGCTAGCTCAAGACCAAAAATGTAAAAGTAGGCAAAAAAAAAGAGATGACCAAGAAAAGACTAGTCTGTCTTTAGTTATAAAATGATCAACTCCCAATTGAGGGAACGGTAGCCTACCGGTATCTTATTGGCACCAGCCATATCCCACTGTCTTTATAAATACTAAGTATTTAAATTCATAGAAAGTCTAGTAGAATTGCATGAAATGTGTTTATAAAAGGCAAATGTCACTACCAGCTCAGGCATGCATTGTTATGAACTGTTTGTTTTGCTAACAGTGATTGAGTTATATTAATAGCCTAAATTATAACTATGCAATCTACTCATAACATTAGGAAGAGAAGCCTATTTTACATTACTCTGCAAATGCTACAATAGATGCATGCAATCCTTTATTGTAAAGGTGGGATTTTATGATGAAAGAATACAGTAACTTACCCAAACGTGCCGCCTATGGATGTCAGCCTCGTGACTTGATAGCGTGTGTTATGCATCTATTTCACGTTGCACTGTATGCGCCATTCCACCAGTAAATTAGACCATTTATGTTGAGTCGTGGTTGACATTGTACATGCTGTTCGACAGACCTTTAAACCTAATATTGATAAGGACACAAGGTCGAGACCCAGATGCAGACACAGGAGGCAGATGGTTTGAGCTCTGATATTTATTATGAGTCAAGGGGCAGGACGAGGACAGGCGAGAGTTCAGGTCAGAGTCCAAACGGTACAGGGAGGCAGGCAGGCTCGAGGTCAGGGCCGGCAGAATGGTCAGGCAGGCGGGCTCAGTGTCAGGACAGGTAAAGGTCAGAACCAGGAGAACTAGAAAAACAGAGACTGAGAAAAAACAGGAGCGAGGAGAAAAACACTGGTTGACTTGGAAGACCAACAGAGAACACAGGTATAAATACACTGGGGATGATGAGGAAGATGGAGACACCTGGAGGAGGTGGAGACAATCACACAGACAGGTGAAACAGATCAGGGTGTGACACCTGGAGGAGGTGGAGACAATCACACAGACAGGTGAAACAGATCAGGGTGTGACACCTGGAGGAGGTGGAGACAATCACACAGACAGGTAAAACAGATCAGGGTGGAGACACCTGGAGGAGGTGGAGACAATCACACAGACAGGTAAAACAGATCAGGGTGGAGACACCTGGAGGAGGTGGAGACAATCACACAGACAGGTGAAACAGATCAGGGTGTGACACCTAGAGGAGGTGGAGACAATCACACAGACAGGTGAAACAGATCAGGGTGTAGACACCTGGAGGAGGTGGAGACAATCACACAGACAGGTGAAACAGATCATGGTGTGACACCTGGAGGAGGTGGAGACAATCACACAGACAGGTGAAACAGATCATGGTGTGACACCTGGAGGAGGTGGAGACAATCACACAGACAGGTGAAACAGATCAGGGTGTGACACCTGGAGGAGGTGGAGACAATCACACAGACAGGTAAAACAGATCAGGGTGGAGACACCTGGAGGAGGTGGAGACAATCACACAGACAGGTGAAACAGATCATGGTGTGACACCTGGAGGAGGTGGAGACAATCACACAGACAGGTGAAACAGATCATGGTGTGACACCTGGAGGAGGTGGAGACAATCACACAGACAGGTGAAACAGATCAGGGTGTGACACCTGGAGGAGGTGGAGACAATCACACAGACAGGTGAAACAGATCAGGGTGTGACACCTGGAGGAGGTGGAGACAATCACACAGACAGGTAAAACAGATCAGGGTGGAGACACCTGGAGGAGGTGGAGACAATCACACAGACAGGTGAAACAGATCAGGGTGGAGACACCTGGAGGAGGTGGAGACAATAATAATACATTAACATCATAAAGACTACTACTAGGCCTACAACTAATAAAAACAACTATAAATGATTCTCTGTCTAGACCAGCTGGTCATGTTAGAATGAAGACAGACAGATTGTTCAGGAAGTGTTGTCTGGATGTTATAGGTGGAATCATTTTTTCTTCCCCTTTCAGAGAGAAGCAGAGTATGAGGTCGCTCACCTGTGACTGTGTGTGTGTGTGTGTGTGTGTGTGTGTATGTGCCTTATTTCTCAGGTGTGTGTTTGTCTGTCTGGTATGTGTTCGTTGTGAAAAGATGTGTGTGTAAAGGCTTGTGTGTCTGTGTGAAGGTGTGTGTGTGTGGTCTCCGTCAGCACGTCTGCTAATTGAATTGGCCTGTTGGTGTAATTGAATATTTCTGCCGGGCTGGAGGCAGAGGAGGCTTTCATTAATGTATGAGTGATGTGCTCTACTTTGGCTCCATAAGCAAATCAGCCCAAAGGAATACATGAATATAGATGAATGGACAACACAGACAAGGACAAGACAGGGTCAGCCTCCCTCAACAGTCTCGGTCACACACCTACCTACAGATACAGTGCAATCGGAAAGTATTCAGACCCCTTGACTTTTTCCACATTTTGTTACGTTACAGCCTTATTCTAAAATGGATTAAATAAAGAAAATTCTACAGTAATCTACACACAATACCCCATAATGCCAAAGCAAAAAGTTTTTCTACATTTTGGCAAATTTATTACAAATAAAAACTGAAATACCTTATTTCCATAAGTATTCAGACCCTTTGCTATGAGACTCTTAACTGAGCTCAGGTGCTTCCTGTTTCCATTGATCATCCTTGAGATGTTTCTACAACTTGATTAGAGTCCACCTGGGGTAAATTCAATTGATTGGACATGATTTGAAAAGGCACACAGCTGTCTATATAAGGTCTCACAGTTGACAGTGCATGTCAGAACAAAACCAAGCCATGAGGTCGAAGGAATTGTCCGTAGAGCTCCGAGACAGGATTGTGTCGAGGCACAGATCTGGGGAAGGGAACCAAAACATTTCTGCAACATTGAAGGTCCCCAAGAACACAGTGGCCTCCATCATTCTTAAATGGAAAAAGTTTGGAACTACCAAAAGACTCTCAGACCATGAGAAACAAGACTATCTGGCCTGAATGCCAAGGGACACGCCTGGAGGAAACCTGGCACCATCCCTACGGTGAAGCATGGTGGTGCGACATGCCCCTCCGAAATGAACAGAGCAAAGTACAGAGAGATCCTTGATGAAAACCTGCTCCAGAGGACCTCAGACTGGGGCGAAGGTTCACCTTCCAACAGGACAACGACCCTAAGCACACAGCTGAAAATAGCTGTGCAGCAACATTCCCCATCCAACCTGACAGAGCTTGAGAGGATCTGCAGAGAAGAATGGGAGAAACTCCCCAAATACAGGTGTGCCAAGCTTGTAGCGTCATACTCAAGAAGACTTGAGGCTGTAATCGCTGCCGAAGGTGCTTCAACAAAATACTGAGTAAAGGGTCTGAATACTGATGTAAATGTCATATTTCAGTTTTTTGCAACAATTTTTTTACCTGTTTTTGCTTTGTCACTATGGGGTATTGCATGTAGACACACACAGATGTTCCAGTGTGTTCTAATAAACACAAAAACCCAATATAGGGCATTTCATTTGACCAGAGCCTATGAGCCCTGGTCAAATGAAGTGCACTAAATGTGGGATAGGGGGCCATTTGAGACGCACTCAGTGTTCAAGTGGTTCTCTTTCGGTGTTGGTTGTCATGTTTGGTTGTTTTCCGTTAGGCGTTATGTCACCTCTGTCGCCATGGGAACCCGGCACTGAATGGAGTGAATCTGAATCTCGTTCTCCTCCTCCGTGTAGGAGTGTGTATGGTGTCTGGGTTTTCATTATGGCGCGTGTGTGTGTGCAAGTGTGTGTGTGTGTGTGTGTAGGATGGAGTGTGCAAGTGTGTGTGTGGGAAGAGAGATTGCGTTCACTTTAGCTTGTTTTTTGGACTCAAGCTATTATCAGTATTGTTTAGCTGATGGGCGTGTGTGTGTGGGAGAGAGTGTGTGTGTGTGTGTGTGTGAGAGAGAGAGAGCGAGAGAGAAAGCACGTGATGATATTAACGCCATACAGTAAGCCAACCGTCTATCATCTAATTCCTGCAGATGCATATATATACCCACAGCTAAGCTACTGTTACTTTTGTGCAACCTCACAGAAATGTTTTAGGAGGTTAGCATGTCCACTTCTAGGAACCCAGTTGAGTGGTTCAGTAGATAGATAGATAGATATGAAATTTCCCCCCCGGGGGATCAATAAAGTACCTAAGTAATCAAAGCCCTTACAGTTTAGTCAGAAGAGCAGGGAGGGAACGAAGAGAAGGGAAGAATAAAAGGGGACTCACTCCTCCAGAGGGAAAGAGAGGTCACTCCTCCAGAGGGAAAGAGAGGTCACTCCTCCAGAGGGAAAGAGAGGTCACTCCTCCAGAGGGAAAGAGAGGTCACTCCTCCACAGGGAAAGAGAGAACACTCCTCCAGAGGGAAAGAGAGGTCACTCCTCCAGAGGGAAAGAGAGGTCACTCCTCCAGAGGGAAAGAGAGGTCACTCCTCCAGAGGGATAGGGAGGTCACCCCTCCAGAGGGATAGAGAGGTCACTCCTCCAGAGGGAAAGAAAGGTCACTCCTCCAGCGGGAAAGAGTCAAGAGGGAAGGATTTTAGCGCTGCGACATGCCCCTCCATCCCTCCCCTCCATCCCTCCCCTCCATCCCTCCCTCACCTCGTTCTTCTCTCCTCCCATACTGAGCCTCAGGCAAGGAGAACCGGTACAGAGGTACAGTGTTCTAACAAACGACCGACCCACTCTCTGTCTGTGTCCCAAATGGCCCCTTATTCCCTACATGGTGCACTCTGGGCCCTGGTCTATATAGGGTATAGTGTGCCATTTGGGACGTAGCTTCTCTCCGCAGCAACGTTGACCTCCTCTGGTTCTTTGATCTCTGACCCCAAGGGCATGATGACAGGCATGATGAACACAGGCATGATAAACACAGGCATGATGAACACAGGCATGATGAACACAGGCATGATGCACACAGGCATGATGAACACAGGCATGATGCACACAGGCATGATGAACACAGGCATGATGAACACAGGCATGATGAACACAGGCATGATGAACACAGGCATGATGCACACAGGCATGATGAACACAGGCATGATGAACACAGGCATGATGAACACAGGCATGATGCACACAGGCATGATGAACACAGGCATGATGCACACAGGCATGATGAACACAGGCATGATGAACACAGGCATGATGAACACAGGCATGATGCACACAGGCATGATGAACACAGGCATGATGAACACAGGCATGATGAACACAGGCATGATGCACACAGGCATGATGAACACAGGCATGATGAACACAGGCATGATGAACACAGGCATGATGCACACAGGCATGATGCACACAGGCATGATGAACACAGGCATGATGAACACAGGCATGATGCACACAGGCATGATGCACACAGGCATGATAAACACAGGCATGATGCACACAGGCATGATGCACACAGGCATGATGCACACAGGCATGATAAACACAGGCATGATGCACACAGGCATGATGCACACAGGCATGATGCACACAGGCATGATAAACACAGGCATGATGAACACAGGCATGATGAACACAGGCATGATGCACACAGGCATGATAAACACAGGCATGATGAACACAGGCATGATGCACACAGGCATGATAAACACAGGCATGATGAACACAGGCATGATGCACACAGGCATGATGAACACAGGCATGATGCACACAGGCATGATGCACACAGGCATGATGCACACAGGCATGATGAACACAGGCACGATGAACACAGGCATGATGAACACAGGCATGATGAACACAGGCATGATGCACACAGGCACACACACATACAATGTTGTCCCTTCGCGAGGGTATGCAAACACTTCAACACAAACATGTGGATGAAAACACACCTTTGCACACATTCACAAAAAGGGTTGTCGTTTTTCAGTTTTGTCTTTTTGATCTTGTACAAACTAAGAGAGAGAGAGAGAGAGAGAGAGAGAGCATCTTAGTGAGTCTGAGAGCTGATTTCCCCTGGCAGTGAGTGCCGTGCAAACCACTTGTGTGGGGTGGTTTTTAGTCTGTGTGTGTGCGTGCGTGTGTGTGTGTGTGTGTGTGTGTGTGTGTGTGTGTGTGTGGAGTATGTCTCTCTGTGTGTGTGTGTGTGTGTGTGTGTGATTGAGGGGAAGGTGACCCTGGCACATCTGGATGAGAGTTGAAAAGCCTCTGCCAGAGTGGGATACCAGGCACCGTCACTAAACCTCTTCAAAGTGATCGTGTGCATCCATGTATGTCGGCATCTATGCCTCAGTATCTACACTGAACAAAAATATAAACTAAACATGTAAAGTGTTGGTCCCATGTTTCATGAGCTGAAATAAAAGATCCCAGAAATGTTCCATACGCACAAAAGGCTTATTTCTCTCAAATTTGGTGCACACATTAGTTTACATCCCTGTTAGTGAGTATTTCTCCTTTGCCAAGATAATCCATCCACCTGACAGGTGTGGCATATCAAGAAGCTGATTAAACAGTGGCCGAGAACCCAATGACCACTGACAGAATTACTGAGTTCCTTGGCTGAGATGGGAGAAGCTGCCAGAAGGACAAAATTCTCAACAGCACTTTGCCAATCTGGGCTTTATGGGAGAGTGGCCAGACAGAAGCCACTCTTGAGAAAAAGGCATGTGACAGCACGCTTTGAGTTTTCAAAAAGGCACGTGAAACACTCTGAGATCATAAGGCAAAAGATTCTGTGGTCTGATGAGACAAAAATGGAACGCTTTGGCGTAGTATGTCTGGAGAAAACTAGGCACAGCTCCTAACCCATCTAACACAATCCCTACCGTAAAGCATGGTGGCAGCGCCATGCTATGGGGATGCTTTTCAGCAACAGGGACTGGGAGACTGGTAAGGATAGATGGAACAATGAATGGAGCCAAATACAGGCCCGAGTGGCGCAGTGGTCTAAGGCACTGCATCGCAGTGCTAGAGGCGTCACTACACATTCGGGTTTGATCCCAGGCTGTGTCACAGCCGGCCGCGTCCTGGTGACCCATGAGGCGGCGCACAATTAGGAGAGGGTGCGGCTTGGCAGCGTCGTGTTTCGGAGGACGCATGGCTTTCGACCTTCACCGATTGTGGAGAAAAAGAGGTAAAAGAAATGTCAAATTTAAAATAAGAATAAATCCTTGATGAGTGCAAACCACCTTAGACTGAGGTGAACATTTATGTTACAACAAGACAATGACCCCAAGCATACATCCAAAGCAATGCTGGAATGGCTTCAGAAGAAGAATGTGATAGTCCTTGAGTGGCCCAGCCAGAGCCCAGACTTGAATCCCATTGGTAATCTGTGGTAAGACTTGAAGATTGCTGCTCCCCATCTAACTTCACAGAGCTTGAGAAAATCATCAAGGAAGAATGGGAAAAAATCCCCAAATCCAGATGTGCAAAACAAGACGACCTGTAATCTCTGCCAAAGGTGCTTCTACAAAGTATTGACTCAGGGGTGTGAATACTTATGTAAATTCAATATTTCTGTATTTAATTTTCAATACTTTTGCAAACATTTCTAAAAACATCCTTTCGCTTTTTAAAAAGTGAAAACATGTTTTTAGAAATTGTGTAGATGGGTAAATAAAAAAGTATAATTTTTTTAATGCATTTTGAATTCAGGCTGTAACACAACAACATGTGGAATAAATCAAGGGGGTATGAATACTTTATGAAGGCACTGTATATGGCACTACTTTTGTACTGTGCTGTAATGTGAATATGGGTTAATTTGGGACAGAGCCATGGTGTCCATCCTTCACCCGGATTACACAGTGCTGACTGGTGCGCGACTCTTATTTAGGTGGCCTAGGTAAGAGGCCTGTGTTATGTCCCAAATTGCACCCTATTTCCTAAATACCTGAGCCGACAAGGTGAAGAAAAAAAAACCTGTCGATGTGTCCTTGAGCAAGGCACTTAACCCTAATTTGCTCCAGGGGCTGAACCTGTCGGTAAATAAGAATGAGTTCTTAACTGACTTGCCTGGTTAAATAAAGGTTAAATTAAATAGTGCCGTGTTCAACAGTAGTTGAAAGGGAATAGGGTGCCATTTGGGACGCAACCCTTTGACCTCTGATCTTGTCAGGGATTCATCGTCAGGACGCACCAGCAGGTTGAGGCACCAGATTAGGCTTCAAGCTGACACCATGGCACCGCTGCACTCTGGCTGTGGTGGGAACTACAGTATGTACAGATGAAGTTGGACGTTTACATACACTTAGGTTGAAGTCATTAAAACTCATTTTCCAACCACAGATTTCATGTTAACAAACTATAGTTTTGGCAAGTCGGTTAGGACATCTACTTTGTGCATGACACAAGTAATTCTTCCAACAATTGTTTACAGACAGATTATTTCACTTATAATTCACTATATCACAATTCCAGTGGGTCAGAAGTTTACACACTAAGTTGACTGTGCCTTTAAAAAGCTTGGAAAATTTCAGAAAATGATGTCATGGTTTTAGAAGCTTCTGCTAATTGACATAATTTGAGTCAATTGGAGGTGTACCTGTGGATGTATTTCAAGAACTACCTCCAAACTCAGTGCCTCTTCGCTCGACATCATGGGAAAATCAAAAGAAATCAGCCAAGACCTCAGGAAAACATTGTAGACCTCCACAAGTCTGGTTCATCCTTGGGGCAATTTCCAAATGCCTGAAGGTACCACGTTCATCTGTACAAACAATAGTATGCAAGTATAAACACCATGGGACCACGCAACCGTCATACCGCTCAGGAAGGAGACATAAGTGAGTGTAAATGTAAGTGTAAAACACTTACATTACATATAAAACAGTACATCATATAACATTATTACACCACTACATATCTACAATACAGCATGTATAATACCACCATTACATTACATATAAAACAGTACATCATATAACATTATTACACCACTACATATCTACAATACAGCATGTATAATACCACCATTACATTACATATAAAACAGTACATCATATAACATTATTACACCACTACATATCTACAATACAGCATGTATAATACCACCATTACATTACATATAAAACAGTACATCATATAACATTATTACACCACTACATATCTACAATACAACATGTATAATACCACCATTACATTACATATAGAACACTACATCATATAACATTATTACACCACTACATATCTACAATACAGCATGTATAATACCACCATTACATTACATATAGAACACTACATCATATAACATTATTACACCACTACATATCTACAATACAACATGTATAATACCACCATTACATTACATATAAAACAGTACATCATATAACATTATTACACCACTACATATCTACAATACAGCATGTATACCACCATTACATTACATATAGAACACTACATCATATAACATTATTACACCACTACATATCTACAATACAACATGTATAATACCACCATTACATTACATATAAAACAGTACATCATATAACATTATTACACCACTACATATCTACAATACAACATGTATAATACCACCATTACATTACATATAAAACAGTACATCATATAACATTATTACACCACTACATATCTACAATACAGCATGTATAATACCACCATTACATTACATATAGAACACTACATCATATAACATTATTACACCACTACATATTTACAATACAACATGTATAATACCACCATTACATGACATATAAAACAGTACATCATATAACATTATTACACCACTACATATCTACAATACAGCATGTATAATACCACCATTACATTACATATAAAACAGTACATCATATAACATTATTACACCACTACATATCTACAATACAACATGTATAATACCACCATTACATTACATATAAAACAGCACATCATATAACATTATTACACCACTACATATCTACAATACAACATGTATAATACCACCATTACATTACATATAAAACAGTACATCATATAACATTATTACACCACTACATATCTACAATACATGTTTAATACCACCATAGAACAATATCACAATGTGTGTGTATGCATGTTTCTGTACCTTTGTCTGTGTCTCTTCACAGTCCTCGCTGTTCCATAAGGTATATTTTTACCTGCTTTTTAAATCTGATTCTACTACTTGCATTGGTTACCTGATGTGGAATAGAGTTCCATGTAGTCATGGCTCTATGTAGTACTGTTCACCTCCCATAGTCTGTTCTGGACTTGGGGACTGTGAAGAGACCTCTGATGTCTTGTGGGGTATGGATGGGTTCTAAGCTGTGTGCCTGTAGTTCAAACAGACAGCTCGGTGCATTCAGCTTGTCAATACCTCTCCTAAATACAAGTAGTGATCTCTCCTCAAGTCAATCTCTCCTCCACTTTGAGCCAGGAGACATTGACATACATATTAATGTTAGCTCTCTGTGTACATCCAAGGGCCAGCCGTGCTGCCCTGTTCTGAGACAATCTTCCCAAGTCCCTCTTTGTGTCACCTGACCACACGACTGAACAGTAGTCCAGGTGTGACAGAACTAGAGCCTGTAGGACCTGCCTTGTTGATAG